>JAVTVY010003212.1:0-356185 GCA_036873755.1 Hanleya hanleyi | reverse complement strand
TACCCTTTTCCCACAATTCCTTGTCTGCGCATGCGCAGAATGGTGACAACGCTCGAGCCACTAGTCCAGTCCGATGCCCCTTCATGAATGCTTCACATGGATACCTCATATGACCCCATCGGCTCATTAGCGACTCCCCTACATGCCAACACGGCTATTTCCATACCCTTGGGCCACCGCGCATGCGTAGAATGGTGACAACGCTCGAGCCACTAGTCGAGTGAGATGCCCCTTCACGAATGCTTCACATTGATACCTCATATGACCCCACTGGACCAGTAGTAACTCCCCTAGCTCCCGAAACGTCTATTTCCATACCCTTGGACCACCGCGCATGCGCAGAATGGTGACAACGCTCGAGCCACTAGTCCAGTCAGATGCCCCTTCACCTAGGCTTCACTTTGATACCTCACTCGACCCCATCGGACCAGTAGTAACTCACCTAGCTCCCAACACGGCTATTTCCACTATCGCGCATGCGCAGAATGGTGACAACGCTCGAGCCACTAGTCCAGCCAGATGCCCCTTCACCTAGGCTTCACTTTGATACCTCACTCGACCCCATCGGACCAGTAGTAACTCCCCTAGCTCCCAACACGGCTATTTTCATACCCTTGGGCCACCGCGCATGCGCAGAATGACGCTAGTTCAAACCCGCTAGTCCAGTCAGATGCCCCTTCACCTAGGCTTCACTTTGATACCTCACTCGACCCCATCGGACCAGTAGTAACTCCCCTAGCTCCCGAAACGTCTATTTCCATACCCTTGGACCACCACGCATGCGCAGAATGACGCTAGTTCAACCCCACACCCAGCCCATCAGATGCCCCCTCACCTAGGCTTCACATTGATACCTCACTCGACCCCACTGGACCAGTAGTAACTCCCCTAGCTCCAACACGGCTATTTCCATATCCTTGGGCCACACGAGTTGTCTCTCTTGCGTCAATGTGTGCAGATGGCGCTACGGTCGATGCCGTGCTGTGGAAAGGGCGTCCCCACACCATCCTGGAGCCGCCATTTTGTTTGTTGATTTTCTGCGGAGATACACGGGACAATAAACGCTCGACCCTAGGGTGGTACAGATGCTAGACTGATCCTATTAACATGGTAAAACACCTATAGATTATGTTTATTACTATTATATGGCTTAGAGGTTTTTTTGAGGGTAATATTATTAACATGGTACAACACCTATAGATTATGTTTATTACAGGCCGCCATCTTAAACCCACCACCTCCATCCCACCACCACCAACCACCACCGCCATCTTAAACCCACCACCACCTCCATCCCACCACCACCACCAACCACAGCCGCCATCTTAAACCCACCACCACCTCCATCCCACCACCACCAACCACAGCCGCCATCTTAAACCCACCACCACCTCCATCCCACCAACCACACGCATGCGCACACCGCCCCAAAACCGCCCCAAAACAGGTCGCTGTGACGTCACAAAAGGTTCTGCGCATGCGCAGTGAAGCGCTGTTAACTCGAAATACTCGGTGTATACTACTCATGTGCATGGTTTCAAAACGGCTGGCATTGGTATCGATTAAACGATAACTGCAACACAGCCAATTAAGCAGGCGCATCCTCGGTTGCCTTTGACATACCGCTGTATATAATATATACGGTTAATTAAGAACGTGGACAGGACGACTAATTAGCGTAGCTGATACGCATGCGAAATGTTATTGAATTATGTCTTTAGATGCGTTGGAAGAACAAGACTATCCATTACATACAATAAATCTCGTACGACGCTGCTTCAAGCTTCTTCAATTCCGGATAAATCGTTTTCTCAGCTCTGGGGTATTGTCGTATTCGTCGGACTCGAACTAATAGTATTTCACCACGTCAAAATATTCCAGGATGCCAGAATAATGCTTCATTATATGGAATAATATTGGATTGTAAAGTCATATCGTCAACACTTGTATTTGCCTAGGCCCTGGAAGCTCCGCGCTCATAGACGGCTGTAGACGTATTCTGATCGATTTCCAGCATATAAAACGACATATCATCACTATATAATCAACTGCATTTTGAGATTGTTTTGTGATTTTTCTCGTCATTTAAAAAAAAAATTGAGTTGATAAATTTTTAATGTAAAAAAAGTATTTTTCCTTTTCAAAATTCGAACTATACGCAGTGATGTTGAAGGAATTAACATTTCAGCAGAGGGTTGGAGAGCGCTGACGCGTTTAAAGAGAAATATGTGAACACAAAAACGAAATAATATGAACGCAATTTGGATTCCCAAATTTGATAATCAGCTAATCGTCCAATAAAGCTAATGCGATTTCTACGTAAATTAACATCTAAAACAGGTATTGGTCATTGCGAACGGAACAGAAGAATGAGCAAATCAGACATTTTAACTGAACAGCAACGTGCCGCATCCAGTGCAAAGTCGCCACTCCGTGAAAACCTATAGCCTACAGGGCGACACTAAGCGCCGCGGGGAAAAAACCGGCTTGTATATCTGCTCACATTAGGACCAAAATCATGAAAAAGTCACCCAGCTTTTGTTGAAACTGGGAGGGCTGCAGCCCCCCCCGTATATTTGATATACCTGATGAAGTTCAGTCACATGATTGGAATAATTTCCAAACGAACATATTTGCTAACATTCATTCAGCCTGAGCGATTTGGACCGGACGAGGTCTGGGTGGAGCAGTGAGGGTAGGGCACTGGGACGTCCCCCTCAATGTTTTTCTTACTCACTGAGCTAGGGAGCTGACACTTTCCAGACTCTTCCATTGAGTCAACATGCTCTCATTTTGTTTCGTTCCGGATATGGAGAAGAAAAGGTAGGCCTGGTAGGGCTAAAGAATGTCTATTTTGATGATCGAATGAGCTGGTATGCAGTCATATGCATGAATATATGTACATCCCTATTATTTGCTTCATAACTTTTATAAATAAAAAAAATGCTAATGGTCCGGTGGAATCATACGGGATGTGTGTAGATCACACACAAGCTATCTCAGAAAATTCAATAGGTGTGAGGATTATATAAGGAAAATATGGGACTACGTGGAGTAACTTGCCTTCAGTTTGTAATGTTAGAGATTCTTGTGAGGAATACGTTGGTATACTCAATATAAAATATCAATAGGCAACGCTGCGTGTGGGGATTGTGTGTGGGGAGTTCCAAGCGTGTTAAAAGTGATTTTCTAGTCTGTTTTATAGTTATATAGTTATATGTTAGGAGTGATATAGCGGGGTAGATATTCTAGACTGCCTATATTCTAAGATGAATGAGGCTATCGAGTGGGACCGACTTCACATAATGCTTATACAGTAAGACAAATGTATGGATCGGATTGGCAGGTTTAGCCAGTATGTTATGATTCAACCGAGTCATATGCAATATGGAACCATATTGGGTTAGAGTCTTCAGATTAGGGTAAAAAAATGAAGACGAGGTCAGAGGTCAAAGATCACTGTGGCCTATCGATCAAAAAATCATTGATCAGTTCGTGACTGGTCTAAATCTGTGACAGCTTTCTATTTGCAGTTTTTTCGTAAGCCATGAATTCCAGCGTGACGGAATTACAAGATACCCATGTTTTCAGTTCTTCTGAACCCCTGTCATTACTTGTCTATGGTAACATCTGTTTTGGAATATCATTTCCTAACCCTATTACTAAGAACTGTAGGATGAGAGAAAAAAGAGGAAATACAATTGTTTTGTACGTGACATTCGAAAACCGCGTGACGGAATTACAGTGAAGTAACCATCTCATGAAGACGGGTTGGTTACATACATATTCCAGCAAAACTTGAATGTTCCTCATTTCAGGTGATGTTTTATTCGAAACCCGAGCGTCTAGACTACATTATATCTGATTTCTGTCAAGTAAAGTTTTAAATTGATAAATGTGGTTAAACAAAATTGCGTGACGGAATTACATTTTGGTCCGTTTTTTAAGGGATTGCGTTTTTTTCAATTTTACAAGTTTCAATTTTATCCGGTTTAAAAAATTCTGAGGACAGACCCAAACACATGAATTCTGTTGTCATTTGTCCGGCAATGCCCGTATAATTGATTGAATGTGAAAGAGCGAGAATGACTGGTCAAAAACACGGGCAAAATTGTTCAGGAATGATATAACCGAGATTTGGAATTATGTGACGGAATTACATTTTGGTTACAGATTTCGTGGAATTCATGAGCCGATACAATAGGTGGAGACGATGTGTGGCGTATTAAAATGGAGGTTTATCAGAAGTCAAAGGTCATCATAGCCTAAAAAGCAGGAAATCGTTGAACTGACCCACAGATATGGAAATCGTTGAACATCTCAAGTGTATGCGTTAGTAGATACATTCAGGGAAGTAGAATTTCCACCAGAATTTCGCACCAGAATTTGTCAAGGTCAAAGGTCAAGATCACGCTGACCCCCAAGTCAGGAAATTATTAAAAATTATTCTAGAAAAGTGTCAACTTAGACACATTAGGGAGATGCTGTGTTCACTTACAAGGCTGGGGTCAGAGGTCAAGGTCACAGTGACCCCAAAATCAGGAAATAATAAAGTATCTCAATAATAGTTGTTAGAGGATACTTTAGGGGAGAAAATGAGTAGTGCAGGCGTATTTTGAAGTCACTTTTGACTCTCGTCATTTTTTGTTTCCATGGAAAGTCAAATATACTCTATAATTAGGGTTCCAATCCTGGAGACATGTTTGTGACTGAGCGAATACAATGAAGTGTGAAAGAACTATAAGATCATACATACGCGCGTACAAATGAGGAATTCTTTAATTGCAGTTGTATTATTCTTACAGAACCTTGCATTTATCTAGATTTGAGGAGAGTCTCCCGCCACGTCATCTCCTCAAACCGAAACAATTAATACCTGAATTTTCTTTACTATATAGCTGTTTTTTAAAGAAGTCGGATGCAGCCGTGGAGTTTTCGCCGTTTCGAGCTAGCATTTCTGTAAATGTTTATATACGAAAGAGCGATGTTAAGATACGACAGAGAGAGGTTTAGATACGAGAGTGTGAGGTTCAGATAAAAAGGCGTGAAAAGGAAATAGATTTTCGCTTCGCACTTTCGTGTTTTCGTATATCAACCACGTCAACTTCACACTTCCGTATTCATCCTCGCTATTTCGTATCTGAGCTCTTTCGACTTTTCGATCTTTTCGTCCACCGATGTCAACTTGTAGCAGCCGGAGGAGGAAGTCATGACACATCATACTCAAAACAGAGGGGCATGGCACGTGGATTTGCCAAATTCTCCGCTGGCTGCACTGTTATAAATTACCGTTATTTCACAGTAAATGTATGTTGGAGTTTACAGTACATTCAATCGTAAACACATTAATCTGTAAGTTGAACTGTGATATTTCAGTTGACATCAACTGCAATGGGTAAACTGCGCACACACGTAACATAAAATTCTTGTTTTCTCTGAAAGGAGGTTGATATCTTTGCACACGAAACGCTCAGCTGCAGGAAACATCCGACACATGCGTTGTACGATACAACATTCAGAGCATTATCAGAACACGCGCTGGGACGGACGCAGCGGCTAACTTTAATTTTCGGTCTATAGTACGGTTTGGTTTTGGATTTCTCCATCTTCACATTTCAAGCAAAATACTACACTAACGTTTCGTCATTTAGTGTTCGACATGCATATGCGAAGATGGGTTTTATCTGACGTGGAGTTGTATCCTACTACTCGTGTAATAATTGCACAGATTCGTTCGTGATTATTTACGAAGCTTGTGGTGATCGCATTTGTAAACACGAAGAGCAATGGCCATTTCGGCCTTTCAGTGACGTTGCCGCGGAACCGATAATTGTAGACAACGGTGCCACGTAATTGTATTGTTTAAAGAATGTTAAACAACGGTAATTGTAAATTACAGGGCTACTCAAATTTTACAGTTGAATGCCTGTCAATAAACGGTAATTATAAAATACGGTGCAACATTTTACAGTTCAAAGCCTGTTAAAAAACGGTAATTGTAAAATACGGTGAAACGTAATTTTACAGTTGAATGTACTGGCACCTTTTCTGTCAGTACATTTAACTGTGAATTTACGGTGTGATTTATAACAGTGTGTGTGCCAGCCACTCAACCTTGAAATCCAGAGGAATGTCGAATAAACACTGCTAAAGCGCATAAACACGTTTGATTAAAGTCAGGGAAGTGTCTCCACCGTATCTGCTTCCCATTGTATATATTTAGGAGATTTACATGTGATGGGGAATGCCTTCCAAATTTATTTCAAAATTTGGTGCATATTCACCTGATCCCCAATCTTATAGAATATTATATGAATTTGCTTGAATAGGCGTAAAATGCGCTATTTTTTATTTTTCGGAATATAGTTTCCAGAGCAGATACAGCAAAGGTTATCTACTGTATATTTGAGATTAGTATACAATGCACGTATACGGCAGTGCCAACTACACTTCATCCGTACTATATCGACTGTTGAAACATGTCGCAATCAAGAAAAGTCAAAAGAGCGAGGTTTCTGTAAAGGTCGAAAGGACGAAATATCGAAATGTAGAGCTATCGGTATATCATGAATTCCAGGTCACAAATCTTGATGCAACAAATAAATTAGAAATATGAGAATTCTCACTGATTAGCTTTCTATGTTAGAGCAAGGTAAGCAGTCTGAAGGAAGACAAGCAGTTAAGGGATGCATTGAATGATTAAATTGTCTGGTTGTATTTGAAGAAGCAAGGGATGCACTGAATGGTTAAATTATCTGGTTGTATTTGAAGAAGCAATGGATGCATTGAATGGTTAAATTATCTGGTTGTATTTGAAGAAGCAAGGGATGCATTGAATGGTTAAATCATCTGGTTATATCTGAAGAAGCAAGGGATGCATTGAATGGTTAAATTATCTGGTTGTATTTGAAGAAGCAAGGGATGCATTGAATGGCTAAATTATCTAGTTGTATTTGAAGAAGCAAGGGATGCATTGAATAGTTAAATTATCTGGTTATATTTGAAGAAGCAAGGGATGCATTGAATGATTAAATCATCTGGTTGTATTTGAAGAAGCAAGGGATGCATTGAATGGTTAAATTATCTGGTTGTATTTGAAGAAGCAAGGGATGCATTGAATGGTTAAATTATCTGGTTGTATTTGAAGAAGCAAGGGATGCATTGAATGGATAAATTATCTAGTTGTATTTGAAGAAGCAAGGGATGCATTGAATAGTTAAATTATTTGGTTATATTTGAAGAAGCAAGGGATGCATTGAATGGTTAAATTATCTGGTTGTATTTGAAGAAGCAAGGGATGCATTGAATTTGAAGAAGCAAGGGATGCGTTGAATGGTTAAATTATCTGGTTGTATTTGAAGAAGCAAGGGATGCATTGAATGGTTAAATTATCTAGTTGTATTTGAAGCAGCAAGGGATGCATTCACTGGTTAAATTATCTGGTTGCATTTTAAGAAGCAAGGGATGCATTGAATGGTTAAATTATCTGGTTGTATTTGAAGAAGCAAGGGATGCATTGAATGGTTAAATTATCTGGTAATATTTGAAGAAGCAAGGGATGCATTGAATAGTTAAATTATCTGGTTATATTTGAAGAAGCATGTTCACTATTTGAAGAAGAATGTTTACTTTTACATCCTGTAAATCAATATGGGCTATATTCATGATCACCAAAAAATATGACTGTTTCTAAACTTACCACCTGAGTGGAAGGGGACTAATTGACCTAAAGCTTCGATCTTTGGCACATTGATGTTTTATGAGGGTATCGCGGTCAAGTTCACTCGGGCCTGACGTTGACTCAATTACAAAGATAACAGAGGTCATAATTTGAATATATCAGAGAACGCAATATCTGAATAGCAATACCTGCATAGCTAGGGACCGGATAATCGGGATGAACCAGAATGACAGGTTTAGAAATTACTTAGCGCATATAACTCTTTTGAGGCTCTTGTGGCTAACCTCAATATTCAATTCTTGGATCAATTTTCTTCCTGATTTACATTAATGATATTAGTAATGCCTCTGATATGTTGAAAATCATACTATTTGCTGACCAGACTTGTACGTTGTACTCGCATAAAGACCCATTTCAGGCTATTAATATCATGCATCGGGAATTACCAATTAAAGTTCTACAAATGTTTCTGTTGTAGTAGAGTATCACTGAGTGTTCAGGAAACAAAATACATTGCCATTATTAATATTCTTACGTTTAGGCTCTCATTTGCAAATTGTCCGGTAATGAGTCAGTCAGTTCATCCGAATTCTTTCGACTGCAAAATAAGGAGAACCGTTGACATTAGAACCTTGATTTTTGGCATGAAGGTGCATTGGGACTGTTACCAGCAAGTACTGAGCTGACCTAATTTTGTTGAAAATTTCTGGTGATCTCAATATAGGCAGGATTTCAACTGGGGGTGGGGATTTTCAAGAGTTCAGTCGGAGTCCTAATGCCTACCCTACTTCGTAGGTCCTGTGACGTTAGTCACACTGCTCATGTCTCAAACAGAAATTCAAATAGTACAGAAATTCAAATTGTTATGTGTTATTTTCAATGAACTGAATTGGATTGATCACAGAAATAATATCTGCAAAACGTTGTCGAGAAACTTCGGAGTAATACATTTTATAGAAACATCAATTAACAAAATAAAACGCTATATATTCTGTACTTCTGTTTATCTTTCCAAAATCCTACTGTAACATTTTATGGGGAAATACGAACGCTACTCACATACACCCATTACTCCTACTTCAAAAGTGGGCACTACGAATAGTGTACTTTTTATATAAGAAACTAGATCATACAGGGCCCTTATTTAAAGAAAAGAAAATTCTGCAACTTTGTTAGACCTCTCCTCTCCTCGTCCATAAAATCTTTCATCTCCCTTATCAACTGCCTCAAAAATTCGATTGTTATTTTACAAAACAATTATCCATTCACCGCTATGATACTCGAGGTCGTCAATTCAATTGATAAAGGCATATTTAATCAACTAACTTATCACTTTACTCTGTTAAAATTGCTGGTGCTCGAATGTGGAACAAATTGCCCTGCTTGTTCAAAGAAATTCAATCGACCTCCCTCTTCAAATCGAGACTTAAATCATATCCGATAGAACACTGTCTAGTTTCACAGCAGCACTTCATTGTCCATGAAATGTATGATGTCAAATACTCATTGTATACTTATTTCTACTGGGATGGAACAAGTCTTATGGGGCTTTATTTCTGGCAATACTTAGTCTGCATAATATGATAATGTACATAGATTTATTATATTGGTAAACTATAGGTTTTCAATCTTGACCTGGTTTCCACGTGCTGGTGGACTGTTAACACCCGAGGCCCGCCCAGTGTACATGTCGATTGACAGCCGTGGAGTTTTCGCTGTTTCGAGCTAGCATTTCTGTAAATGTTTATATACGAAAGAGCGATGTTAAGATACGACAGAGAGAGGTTTAGATACGAGAGTGTGAGGTTCAGATAAGAAGGCGTGAAAAGGAAATAGATTTTCGCTTCGCACTTTCGTGTTTTCGTATATCAATCACGTCAACTTCACACTTCCGTATTCATCCTCGCTATTTCGTATCTGAGCTCTTTCGACTTTTCGATCTTTTCGTCCACCGATGTCAACTTGTAGCAGCCGGAGGAGGAAGTCATGACACATCATACTCAAAACAGAGGGGCATGGCACGTGGATTTGCCAAATTCTCCGCTGGCTGCACTGTTATAAATTACCGTTATTTCACAGTAAATGTATGTTGGAGTTTACAGTACATTCAATCGTAAACACATTAATCTGTAAGTTGAACTGTGATATTTCAGTTGACATCAACTGCAATGGGTAAACTGCGCACACACGTAACATAAAATTCTTGTTTTCTCTGAAAGGAGGTTGATATCTTTGCACACGAAACGCTCAGTTGCAGGAAACATCCGACACATGCGTTGTACGATACAACATTCAGAGCATTATCAGAACACGCGCTGGGACGGACGCAGCGGCTAACTTTAATTTTCGGTCTATAGTATGGTTTGGTTTTGGATTTATCCATCTTCACATTTCAAGCAAAATACTACACTAACGTTTCGTCATTTAGTGTTCGACATGCATATGCGAAGATTTGTTTTATCTGACGTGGAGTTGTATCCTACTACTCGTGTAATAATTACACAGATTCGTTCGTGATTATTTACGAAGCTTGTGGTGATCGCATTTGTAAACACGAAGAGCAATGGCCATTTCGGCCTTTCAGTGACGTTGCCGCGGAACCGATAATTGTAGACAATGGTGCCACGTAATTGTATTGTTTAAAGAATGTTAAACAACGGTAATTGTAAATTACAGGGCTACTCAAATTTTACAGTTGAATGCCTGTCAATAAACGGTAATTATAAAATACGGTGCAACATTTTACAGTTCAAAGCCTGTTAAAAAACGGTAATTGTAAAATACGGTGAAACGTAATTTTACAGTTGAATGTACTGGCACCTTTTCTGTCAGTACATTTAACTGTGAATTTACGGTGTGATTTATAACAGTGTGTGTGCCAGCCACTCAACCTTGAAATCCAGAGGAATGTCGAATAAACACTGCTAAAGCGCATAAACACGTTTGATTAAAGTTTGGGAAGTGTCTCCACCGTATCTGCTTCCCATTGTATATATTTAGGAGATTTACATGTGATGGGGAATGCCTTCCAAATTTATTTCAAAATTTGGTGCATATTCACCTGATCCCCAATCTTATAGAATATTATATGAATTTGCTTGAATAGGCGTAAAATGCGCTATTTTTTATTTTTCGGAATATAGTTTCCAGAGCAGATACAGCAAAGGTTATCTACTGTATATTTGAGATTAGTATACAATGCACGTATACGGCAGTGCCAACTACACTTCATCCATACTATATCGACTGTTGAAACATGTCGCAATCAAGAAAAGTCAAAAGAGCGAGGTTTCTGTAAAGGTCGAAAGGACGAAATATCGAAATGTAGAGCTATCGGTATATCATGAATTCCAGGTCACAAATCTTGATGCAACAAATAAATTAGAAATATGAGAATTCTCACTGATTAGCTTTCTATGTTAGAGCAAGGTAAGCAGTCTGAAGGAAGACAAGCAGTTAAGGGATGCATTGAATGGTTAAATTACCTGGTTGTATTTGGAGAAGCAAGGAATGCATTGAATGGTTAAATTATCTGGTTGTATTTGAAGAAGCAAGGGATGCATTGAATGATTAAACTATCTGGTTGTATTTGAAGAAGCAAGGGATGCACTGAATGATTAAATTATCTGGTTGTATTTGAAGAAGCAATGGATGCATTGAATGGTTAAATTATCTGGTTGTATTTGAAGAAGCAAGGGATGCATAGAACGGTTAAATCATCTGGTTATATCTGAAGAAGCAAGGGATGCATTGAATGGTTAAATTATCTGGTTGTATTTGAAGAAGCAAGGGATGCATTGAATGGCTAAATTATCTAGTTGTATTTGAAGAAGCAAGGGATGCATTGAATAGTTAAATTATCTGGTTATATTTGAAGAAGCAAGGGATGCATTGAATGGTTAAATCATCTGGTTGTATTTGAAGAAGCAAGGGATGCATTGAATGGTTAAATTATCTGGTATTTGAAGAAGCAAGGGATGCATTGAATGGTTAAATTATCTGGTTGTATTTGAAGAAGCAAGGGATGCATTGAATGGCTAAATTATCTAGTTGTATTTGAAGAAGCAAGGGATGCATTCAATAGTTAAATTATCTGGTTATATTTGGCGAAGCAAGGGATGCATTGAATGGTTAAATTATCTGGTTTTATTTGAAGAAGCAAGGGATGCATTGAATTTGAAGAAGCAAGGGATGCGTTGAATGGTTAAATTATCTGGTTGTATTTGAAGAAGCAAGGGATGCATTGAATGGTTAAATTATCTAGTTGTATTTGAAGAAGCAAGGGATGCATTGACTGGTTAAATTATCTAATTGCATTTTAAGAAGCAAGGGATGCATTGAATGGTTAAATTATCTGGTTGTATTTGAAGAAGCAAGGGATGCATTGAATGGTTAAATTATCTAGTTGTATTTGAAGAAGCAAGGGATGCATTGAATGGTTAAATTATCTGGTTGTATTTGAAGAAGCAAGGGATGTATTGAATGGTTAAATTATCTGGTTGTATTTGAAGAAGCAAGGGATGCCTTGAATGGCTAAATTATCTAGTTGTATTTGAAGAAGCAAGGGATGCATTGAATAGTTAAATTATCTGGTTATACTTGAAGAAGCAAGGGATGCATTGAATGGTTAAATTATCTGGTTGTATTTGAAGAAGCAAGGGATGCATTGAATTTGAAGAAGCAAGGGATGCGTTGAATGGTTAAATTATCTGGTTGTATTTGAAGAAGCAAGGGATGCATTGAATGGTTAAATTATCTAGTTGTATTTGAAGAAGCAAGGGATGCATTGACTGGTTAAATTATCTGGTTGCATTTTAAGAAGCAAGCGATGCATTGAATGGTTAAATTATCTGGTTGTATTTGAAGAAGCAAGGGATGCATTGAATGGTTAAATTATCCGGTAATATTTGAAGAAGCAAGGGATGCATTGCATGGTTAAATTATCTGGTTGTATTTGAAGAAGCAAGGGATGCATTGAATGGTTAAATTATCTGGTTGTATTTGAAGAAGCATCTTGTACCTCTCGAATGTTCACTTTTACATCCTGTAAATCAGTATGGGCTATATTCATGATCACCAAAAAATATGACTGTTTCTAAACTTACCACCTGAGTGGAAGGGGACTAATTGACCTAAAGCTTCGATCTTTGGCACATTGATGTTTTATGAGGGTATCGCGGTCAAGTTCACTCGGGCCTGACGTTGACTCTATTACAAAGATAACAGAGGTCATAATTTGCATATATCAGAGAACGCAATATCTGAATAGCAATACCTGCATAGCTAGGGACCGGATAATCGGGATGAACCAGAATGACAGGTTTAGAAATTACTTAGCGCATATAACTCTTTTGAGGCTCTTGTGGCTAACCTCAATATTCAATTCTTGGATCAATTTTCTTCCTGATTTACATTAATGATATTAGTAATGCCTCTGATATGTTGAAAATCATACTATTTGCTGACCAGACTTGTACGTTGTACTCGCATAAAGACCCATTTCAGGCTATTAATATCATGCATCGGGAATTACCAATTAAAGTTCTACAAATGTTTCTGTTGTAGCAGAGTATCATTGAGTGTTCAGGAAACAAAATACATTGCCATTATTAATATTCTTACGTTTAGGCTCTCATTTGCAAATTGTCCGGTAATGAGTCAGTCAGTTCATCCGAATTCTTTCGACTGCAAAATAAGGAGAACCGTTGACATTAGAACCTTGATTTTTGGCATGAAGGTGCATTAGGGGACTGTTACCAGCAAGTACTGAGCTGACCTAATTTTGTTGAAAATTTCTGGTGATCTCAATATAGGCAGGATTTCAACTGGGGGTGGGAATTTTCAAACATTCAGAGCATTATCAGAACACGCGCTCGGACGGACGCAGCGGCTAACTTTAGTTTTCGGTCTATAGTACGGTTTGGTTTTGGATTTCTCCATCTTCACATTTCAAGCAAAATACTACACTAACGTTTCGTCATTTAGTGTTCGACATGCATATGCGAAGATGGGTTTTATCTGACGTGGAGTTGTATCCTACTACTCGTGTAATAATTGCACAGATTCGTTCGTGATTATTTACGAAGCTTGTGGTGATCGCATTTGTAAACACGAAGAGCAATGGCCATTTCGGCCTTTCAGTGACGTTGCCGCGGAACCGATAATTGTAGACAATGGTGCCACGTAATTGTATTGTTTAAAGAATGTTAAACAACGTAATTGTAAATTACAGGGCTACTCAAATTTTACAGTTGAATGCCTGTCAATAAACGGTAATTATAAAATACGGTGCAACATTTTACAGTTCAAAGCCTGTTAAAAAACGGTAATTGTAAAATACGGTGAAACGTAATTTTACAGTTGAATGTACTGGCACCTTTTCTGTCAGTACATTTAACTGTGAATTTACGGTGTGATTTATAACAGTGTGTGTGCCAGCCACTCAACCTTGAAATGCAGAGAAATGTCGAATAAACACTGCTAAAGCGCATAAACACGTTTGATTAAAGTCAGGGAAGTGTCTCCACCGTATCTGCTTCCCATTGTATATATTTAGGAGATTTACATGTGATGGGGAATGCCTTCCAAATTTATTTCAAAATTTGGTGCATATTCACCTGATCCCCAATCTTATAGAATATTATATGAATTTGCTTGAATAGGCGTAAAATGCGCTATTTTTTATTTTTCGGAATATAGTTTCCAGAGCAGATACAGCAAAGGTTATCTACTGTATATTTGAGATTAGTATACAATGCACGTATACGGCAGTGCCAACTACACTTCATCCATACTATATCGACTGTTGAAACATGTCGCAATCAAGAAAAGTCAAAAGAGCGAGGTTTCTGTAAAGGTCGAAAGGACGAAATATCGAAATGTAGAGCTATCAGTATATCATGAATTCCAGGTCACAAATCTTGATGCAACAAATAAATTAGAAATATGAGAATTCTCACTGATTAGCTTTCTATGTTAGAGCACGGTAAGCAGTCTGAAGGAAGACAAGCATTTAAGGGATGCATTGAATGGTTAAATTACCTGGTTATATTTGGAGAAGCAAGGAATGCATTGAATGGTTAAATTATCTGGTTGTATTTGAAGAAGCAAGGGATGCATTGAATGATTAAATTATCTGGTTGTATTTGAAGAAGCAAGGGATGCACTGAATGGTTAAATTATCTGGTTGTATTTGAAGAAGCAATGGATGCATTGAATGGTTAAATTATCTGGTTGTATTTGAAGAAGCAAGGGATGCATTGAACGGTTAAATCATCTGGTTATATTTGAAGAAGCAAGGGATGCATTGAATGGTTAAATCATCTGGTTGTATTTGAAGAAGCAAGGGATGCATTGAATGGTTAAATTATCTGGTTGTATTTGAAGAAGCAAGGGATGCATTGAATGGTTAAATTATCTGGTTGTATTTGAAGAAGCAAGGGATGCATTGAATGGCTAAATTATCTAGTTGTATTTGAAGAAGCAAGGGATGCATTGAATAGTTAAATTATCTGGTTATATTTGAAGAAGCAAGGGATGCATTGAATGGTTAAATTATCTGGTTGTATTTGAAGAAGCAAGGGATGCATTGAATTTGAAGAAGCAAGGGATGCGTTGAATGGTTAAATTATCTGGTTGTATTTGAAGAAGCAAGGGATGCATTGAATGGTTAAATTATCTAGTTGTATTTGAAGAAGCAAGGGATGCATTGACTGTTTAAATTATCTGGTTGCATTTTAAGAAGCAAGGGATGCATTGAATGGTTAAATTATCTGGTTGTATTTGAAGAAGCAATGGATGCATTGAATGGTTAAATTATCTGGTTGTATTTGAAGAAGCAAGGGATGCATTGAACGGTTAAATCATCTGGTTATATTTGAAGAAGCAAGGGATGCATTGACTGGTTAAATCATCTGGTTGTATTTGAAGAAGCAAGGGATGCATTGAATGGTTAAATTATCTGGTTGTATTTGAAGAAGCAAGGGATGCATTGAATGGTTAAATTATCTGGTTGTATTTGAAGAAGCAAGGGAGGCATTGAAAGACTAAATTATCTAGTTGTATTTGAAGAAGCAAGGGATGCATTGAATAGTTAAATTATCTGGTTATATTTGAAGAAGCAAGGGATGCATTGAATGGTTAAATTATCTGGTTGTATTTGAAGAAGCAAGGGATGCATTGAATTTGAAGAAGCAAGGGATGCGTTGAATGGTTAAATTATCTGGTTGTATTTGAAGAAGCAAGGGATGCATTGAATGGTTAAATTATCTAGTTGTATTTGATGAAGCAAGGGATGCATTGACTGGTTAAATTATCTGGTTGCATTTTAAGAAGCAAGGGATGCATTGAATGGTTAAATTATCTGGTTGTATTTGAAGAAGCAAGGGATGCATTGAATAGTTAAATTATCTGGTTATATTTGAAGAAGCAAGGGATGCATTGAATGGTTAAATTATCTAGTTGTATTTGAAGAAGCAAGGGATGCATTGACTGGTTAAATTATCTGGTTGCATTTTAAGAAGCAAGGGATGCATTGAATGGTTAAATTATCTGGTTGTATTTGAAGAAGCAAGGGATGCATTGAATAGTTAAATTATCTGGTTATATTTGAAGAAGCAAGGGATGCATTGAATGGTTAAATTATCTGGTTGAATTTGAAGAAGCAAGGGATGCATTGAATTTGAAGAAGCAAGGGATGCGTTGCATGGTTAAATTATCTGGTTGTATTTGAAGAAGCAAGGGATGCATTGAATGGTTAAATTATCTGGTAATATTTGAAGAAGCAAGGGATGCATTGAATGGTTAAATTATCTGGTTGTATTTGAAGAAGCAAGGGATGTATTGAATGGTTAAATTATCTGGTTGTATTGAAGAAGCAAGGGATGCCTTGAATGGCTAAATTATCTAGTTGTATTTGAAGAAGCAAGGGATGCATTGAATAGTTAAATTATCTGGTTATATTTGAAGAAACAAGGGATGCATTGAATGGTTAAATTATCTGGTTGTATTTGAAGAAGCAAGGGATGCATTGAATTTGAAGAAGCAAGGGATGCGTTGAATGGTTAAATTATCTGGTTGTATTTGAAGAAGCAAAGGATGCATTGAATGGTTAAATTATCTAGTTGTATTTGAAGAAGCAAGGGATGCATTGACTGGTTAAATTATCTGGTTGCATTTTAAGAAGCAAGGGATGCATTGAATGGTTAAATTATCTGGTTGTATTTGAAGAAGCAAGGGATGCATTGAATGGTTAAATTATCCGGTAATATTTGAAGAAGCAAGGGATGCATTGCATGGCTAAATTATCTGGTTGTATTTGAAGAAGCAAGGGATGCATTGAATGGTTAAATTATCTGGTTATATTTGAAGAAGCATCTTGTATCTCTCGAATGTTCACTTTTACATCCTGTAAATCAGTATGGGCTATATTCATGATCACCAAAGAATATGACTGTGTCTAAACTTACCACCTGAGTGGAAGGGGACTAATTGACCTAAAGCTTCGATCTTTGGCACATTGATGTTTTATGAGGGTATCGCGGTCAAGTTCACTCGGGCCTGACGTTGACTCAATTACAAAGATAACAGAGGTCATAATTTGAATATATCAGAGAACGCAATATCTGAATAGCAATACCTGCATAGCTAGGGACCGGATAGTCGGGATGAACCAGAATGACAGGTTTAGAAATTACTTAGCGCATATAACTCTTTTGAGGCTCTTGTGGCTAACCTCAATATTCAATTCTTGGATCAATTTTCTTCCTGATTTACATTAATGATATTAGTAATGCCTCTGATATGTTGAAAATCATACTATTTGCTGACCAGACTTGTACGTTGTACTCGCATAAAGACCCATTTCAGGCTATTAATATCATGCATCGGGAATTACCAATTAAAGTTCTACAAATGTTTCTGTTGTAGCAGAGTATCACTGAGTGTTCAGGAAACAAAATACATTGCCATTATTAATATTCTTACGTTTAGGCTCTCATTTGCAAATTGTCCGGTAATGAGTCAGTCAGTTCATCCGAATTCTTTCGACTGCAAAATAAGGAGAACCGTTGACATTAGAACCTTGATTTTTGGCATGAAGGTGCATTAGGGGACTGTTACCAGCAAGTACTGAGCTGACCTAATTTTGTTGAAAATTTCTGGTGATCTCAATATAGGCAGGATTTCAACTGGGGGTGGGGATTTTCAAGAGTTCAGTCGGAGTCCTAATGCCTACCCTACTTCGTAGGTCCTGTGACGTTAGTCACACTGCTCATGTCTCAAACAGAAATTCAAATAGTACAGAAATTCAAATTGTTATGTGTTATTTTCAATGAACTGAATTGGATTGATCACAGAAATAATATCTGCAAAACGTTGTCGAGAAACTTCGGAGTAATACATTTTATAGAAACATCAATTAACAAAATAAAACGCTATATATTCTGTACTTCTGTTTATCTTTCCAAAATCCTACTGTAACATTTTATGGGGAAATACGAACGCTACTCACATACACCCATTACTCCTACTTCAAAAGTGGGCACTACGAATAGTGTACTTTTTATATAAGAAACTAGATCATACAGGGCCCTTATTTAAAGAAAAGAAAATTCTGCAACTTTGTTAGACCTCTCCTCTCCTCGTCCACAAAATCTTTCATCTCCCTTATCAACTGCCTCAAAAATTCGATTGTTATTTTACAAAACAATTATCCATTCACCGCTATGATACTCGAGGTCGTCAATTCAATTGATAGAGGCATATTTAACCAACTAACTTATCACTTTACTCTGTTAAAATTGCTGGTGCTCGAATGTGGAACAAATTACCCTACTTGTTCAAAGAAATTCAATCGACCTCCCTCTTCAAATCGAGACTTAAATCATATCCGATAGAACACTGTCTAGTTTCACAGCAGCACTTCATTGTCCATGAAATGTATGATGTCAAATACTCATTGTATAATTATTTCTACTGGGATGGAACAAATCTTATGGGGCTTTATTTCTGGCAATACTTAGTCTGCATAATATGATAATGTACATAGATTTATTATATTGGTGAACTATAGGTTTTCAATCTGACCTGGTTTCCACGTGCTGGTGGACTGTTAACACCCGAGGCCCGCCCAGTGTACATGTCGATTGACAAATGTATGTACATTTATTGTACGTCCTGGCGGAAAATTTACCGCACGACGTCGGTCACTACAGCTTACTTTACCTGGGTATTATTGCCTTTACCATGTTTATCTCATGCTGAGGTGTTTACTGCACCAGGCGCCCTGGGCATACATCCATTAACATCAGATGAGTTTCTTTATTTGAGCTGGTCCGTCATCACAGTTCTCGCACTAGCGTGTGTAATTTCGCTCAGACCAATGCTAGGGGCCATGAAAGTCCGTAGTTTCCACATGAATACACTCCATAAAAGCGCTGCTGGAATACGAAGGCTATTCCTCACAATCAACTGTATTCTACTCTGAATATTAGCTTGGTGTCGACAGACGATTAAATTTCTGTAGAGTCATATTGTTGCTCTTTAGTGGCCAGACGGCAATTTCTCTCACCTCTTAGTTATCTCACCAATATAACATATTTGCTAAGAGACAAATTGGCAGTCTTGCTTTGTAGCATAATGCTAACTTATGGGGGCGTCTACTGACTGACCTTGACCTATTCTAAGGGCCACAGAGGTCAAAATGTCAATAGCGTTGAGAAAACAATACCACAGTAACAAAAATAGGTATGATATAATACTGCCGTATGAAAGTCTTTAGGTCAAATTCGTTCCGGACTATTCGTGACCTATTTGTACAGATCAGAGGTCAAAATGTAACTAGCAGTCATTTGCTTGTGAGCAATGTTTAAAGGACAAATCGCCTAAGTTTGTCGCGATTTTCCATAGCGCAAGGGAATGGAATTTCCTGCAAATAATCGATTCTTCGCGTTCGCTGGACGAATCGTTTCTTTTCTCAAGCGTATTTCAGTCGAAAACACCATAGACGTACGCCATAGCCGATTAACGGAGGAGGCTGTTAGCGAATTATTATTTCACGAAACTTTATTTCATTTTATTTTCTTCTTATATTTACGTACACTGCAAGCAGAAGGTCTAGCGCGCCGGTTTCGAATGAAATATGTTGGCTAACCCGCTTTGGTTTCCTATAATGGTACGAGGTGACCGGTAAGCGTGCCCTTTCGTGAAATTAATAACTTTTTCCATTCGTAAATGCACTATAGGTTATATGATTTAGAGGCCAGATATCTACGTTTCGGACTCATTTTTACGCCACCAGAGTGTGCAACATTTTTTCTTTAAAAAATGCCTCTTCAAAAAACGGCAGAAATTCAAACAAGCGCGACGCAGAAATCCTATCTCTAGAACAATGGAAACTTTTTGTGCTTTGTCAAAAAACACTAACATGGAGGGAAAATCCAATACGAATACTTGAAATTATTAACTGTTATGTGACAGTATATCGTTTTTGTTAGGGTGCTAGCCCTGTGAAGATAGCTAAAAGACTTTCATACAACGTGCGTATATTTAGCTACGTACCAACTCTATTATCTGTTAAAATCTCGAATACTCGTGAAGTTTCGGTAGTTGAAACTGAAAACTGCGTTACAGATATCCGCCACATGTCTACTTATTTGCGTGTGTGTGTTTTTATTTCTTTGATATTATTTATAAGGTGAGAAATAGTATACATGTATGCAAAAAGGCGTAATATGGAATAGTCGGCTGACCAAACCACTAAAAAAGGGCTTTAACGATGTCCGGATGACATTTTTGCTAGAAGCGGGCATCCATGCCAGATGTATGCTCAGTGCCTCACTCTAAAACGTAGAGGCAATTAATTTGCGTTTTTTTGGACATAACAGACACTGGTGGCGAAATTGGCCATATTTCAAACAAGGCTATGTCCGAATCTAGAAGAAACCGACATTCCACAAAGTAACCCACTTGAGTATACGTATATTATTAACTACACCGTAGTTGACCATTTTTTGAAAATGAGGTGAAAATAGCTACAGATTCCGGAGATATGAACGTAATTATGCAGTTTACTGACACGTGCTTTCGTTTCCAATGAACAGTTAGGACTGGAGGGCTGAAATTTCTCACGACATATCAGACAGTACATGTATAAAACAATCGAAGACAACAATTCACTGGCACTGCGCAGAAGCACGAACCCAAATCACCACTGCGTGGAGCGCCGTGTCCATTAACTGAACATTAGACCTAAGGCAAGAAGGCTTTTTAAAAACTTTCGCTGTGAAAAGATGATTGTGACGTGTCTTGATGCTGTAGATACAGCACGAAGCAATGACATATACAAATATAAACCAATCATGACGGTTTGTATAAACGGAATAGATAATGATGGTTTGTGTCAGCTTGAATAGATAATGAAGGTTTTGTTGCAGTTTAATGCTATGTTACATTCTATGCATAAGCTAGCTCACATGAAATGTGGCTATGAGGAGGCACCCCTCCTTACACCCAGCCTGATACCTAAAAAACGGGATCGAAAGTTCATATCAAACCACACTATACTTATTGTAAAACAGCATGAGCGCGCACAGTAGTTTAAGGTGCCATTTAGATACAGATGTTATATTTCTTGAGATCGTTTTGTCTTTGCAAGTAGACTACAGACAATTAATAAACCAGACCTGAAGTAGCTTCTCTAATAATGCAAAAACGACTGATATCGATCAAAATATATGTAGCTTGTGATGGGGTTAATTAACCAGGCACAATCACGTTTGCCATTTTCCGTTCCTATCATATATACTGCTAATTAGGAACTGTTTGACTGATCAATTAGCAAAGATGATAGATGTTTTTTAACTTACGGCTGCGTCAAGGGGGGAGAGGAATATATATTACATACAATACAGTCACTTGGGAAATAAGCATATAAAGCTTTTTAGCAGGTATGGTATACGTGTATTCCTGTATGTATCATGTTAATTGGACTGGACAAAAATGTTATTTTACAAAGGACTTTTATGGGACAATCTTCATTCATGTCAAGGGTTCAATATATTTTATAGAACTCCGTTTTGAAAAGAAATGAGCAGTATCAGAATGAGAGGTGGAGTATTCTAGATCTTGTCCGCGCCACAGTATCATCGTTAACAACTGTATCCCTGATTTTAGTCCGGCAGTAGGGACAGGACCTCCAAATAAGAGGCACCGCAGCCGG
This sequence comes from Hanleya hanleyi, assembly GCA_036873755.1. Classification (NCBI taxonomy): domain Eukaryota; kingdom Metazoa; phylum Mollusca; class Polyplacophora; order Lepidopleurida; family Hanleyidae; genus Hanleya; species Hanleya hanleyi. The sequence goes on along the minus strand of JAVTVY010003212.1, from coordinate 334,286 downwards.
CGTTAGACATTGGCTATCATGCCTTAAATTAGCCGTTTGGGTGTAGCATCGATTCTACAAATTCTACACAACCGCATGTGGGACGAAGTATGACCCCAGATATGATACAGACCTTTCTTATCCTTTGAGCTATGGAACTGAAATATCTCACAGTATATCTGTGTGCCAAGCTTCACCAGGAAATGTAATTAATCCGAGATGATTTTTTTGCTACGTCAAAATGAAGTTGTGTTCCAAAAATGTAATTTTTGAATATTTTGAGTCAGATTTTGTTCAAACTGGACATTTTTAGATGTGAAAGCGTAAGAATTTGTCAAGGCAATTTATAAAAATGCAACTTTCCAGTCATACGTTCATGGCCGCCTTTTCGATGGGATATGTAAATAAGCTGAAAACGACCACAGTATGATGGAGTATTTCTGTGTCAGCTCGTTAATTGTTGTCGTTTCGAAGATATTGCAGAATGTTTGGTAGGTGCATAATCACCCCATCCACAAGACATGGTAGGGCCATTTTTGATAACTAGAAAATGGGACGCTAACTTATCACTTTCCGTACACTGATATACATTCTACTAGATCCTCTAGAAACTGAAGCAAGTACAGTCAGGGCCACAGATCGTTATTGCATAAATTAGTTCGACAATATTATTATATCAGACCCTTTTTCTCTGCGTGAACCAAGTCCGATGATAAAGGTCATACAATCATGAAATTAAGCAAATGTAGCGTGGATGACCTCTGATGCTAAAACAAGACAGCCTTGTATGGATTGTCTCTATCATAGCGTTACTAGGCAAATAATACTAATCTTGTGATATCGATTTAATGACACGTCACGTCTTGCCGGCATCATTAATTACATTAATTGGTCGCACATAAAACGTGACATACAAGGGTGAAAGTGTTCGGTGTCCGCTATTTTCACATATGATATCGTTTTATTAACGTTTGAAACATATTTCATTGGCGTTCTTAATGTGTTTGACATTCGTTTTGTTTGCTTCCCAAAGTACGCGTTTATGCCTAGCAAACGCGTTTAATGATCCCTAGGTTCATTTATGTTTCATTTTGTTTCGCTTGAAACGCGTTTTGCGAATGCGCATTTATGAACGTATTCGCAACGCGTTTTATTGTGGCTGTTGTTGTTGTTGTTCAATAGACATTACCATCCATACGGTTGCTTCTTCGGGCGTATATACTGTTTGGTAGGTGCTATATATTTGTACAACGGATGACCTCATCACCGCTCCTCCAACCAACAAGGCAACAACCGTTGGCGAAAGAAAAACACACAACTATTGGTTCAAGAGACAAGTTCGGCCAATCATGAACGTTGTAATACACAGCGATGCGACTTATCAAAATGGATGCACGAACCACACTCGGTACCTAGTGAGTAGACCAGAAATGACTTCAGGGATTTCACTGCAAATTAGCGAACTCAAGGATAGGCATTTACATGTATTAAAATATACCCCATAAATGTTTATTTCATAGCACAGGAAAGAATAACAGTGGCTGGAGAAAACCTTGACGTAGTGGCTTCTTGGCCTTGTTTGCGCAATTTATCGAAAGGGAAAGTGCCTTCGCAAACGCGTTTCGATCAGACAAAAACGCGATTGATAAGGCTAACTGGTCCTGATAGACGAAATATTTATGACATCGTGAACGATATTGAAAGCGTTTTGTTTCCTACACTCTTAAAACTAAAGTGTTGTATACAACATTTATAATGTTGTAAATAACACTTTGATAAGTGTGGAGGAGGGAAAACATTTGTAAATGTTAATTTAACACTTTCGAAAGTGTTGCTGGTTTTAACACTTTGTAAAGTGTTGGATTTCAACATTTTAACAGTGTTATGATCTCGTTTCTAACCTTTATAAATGTTGAATTCGAACACTTGCAAGTGTTGGATTTGTGTCCATATTTAACATTTGGTAAATGTTGACAATTCAGCACTTTGTAAGTGTTGGGATTCAACGCTTTATAAGCGTTGGTATTCAAAAAGGAGATGGCATGATAAGGTGGCATCTTGGCCTATATACATGGTGCAGTTGAACTTTCATGTGAGAACTATAATCTTAATACAGTCAAGCTAGAACTTTCACGTATTGTATACATATATTTTCTCGTCATTAGATTAAAACAATTATTTTTAGGACATTTTAATTTCTTGATTTCAACTGCACCATGTATACTTATGCCGCCTTATCGTACCATCTACTTTTAAGGCATTTCACCAAAATTGACTGTTAAAATTTGCAACAAAAACACAATAATCCTTCTATGATCGGTTTTCAACTCTGAGGAATTTATACAGACATCTGTCTATTTTTTTTCAGACAAATTGCTGTGGAAGGGTAACTGTGGTACTTGTGCAAGTGTAGGTCATATTCAAGATAGTGATAAAGAACATAACATAAGATTGTAAAGAACATAACAAAGTAAAGTTCACTTGCAAAGTCACAGACGAATAAAAACAGGAGCGAGATTGAAGTCTGACCCCTTGACATCTGCAGGACATAATTGTAGTAATGCAAAGAACTAAACAGATTTGTGACAATGTATCGTTAAGACCTGTCTTAAATTTTATAAGTTTATGTTAGATATGACAAACTTGCAGAAGTACCAAAGTTACATTTTAAAATAAGCATCCCTCCATTTGTATGACAAACAAGAATAAAAAATAATGCAAGAGTATGCTTTACTGCTTTTTTAATGCAACAATATGGGAAGTGTTCATGAATATATTTTCACAATAAAATTCATTAAGGTCACTGTTACTTAGTTTCTCATGACCCTCTCACATCTATATGTAAGGGCAAATAATTAGAGTTCATATGGGACTTCAAATTTTCAAAAGATCTCCTTTTCTTCATATTTACAAGCATTTGGTTTGGAGGATCCATAATTAATAATTGTCGCACTTAGTATGTCTCGTTTTACAAGCAAGGTCATGAGAAACAAACAAACATTTAATGTAACCCATGACCAGAATGCTTTTCATCATTGCTTATTATTCCTGTGATATGGTGGTAAAACAATAATGGGTGACAAATGGGCCAGTTCTGATCCAGAATGGGTTAAATGTCAATGTCACTGATTTTGGACTTCTTGTCCATTTGCATATGCGATACAAGGTTGCTCAGGATTGAACCCAAAAATCGGTCAATCACACAGATTTCTGATAAGATTTCTTTCATTAGATCACATGCATGTGTGAACTAAGTCTGGTGCTCCTAGGCATAATCATTCTTGAGATATGGTGGTATTGCGAAAACAGACCGACGTACCCCTCTTGATACGAGGACAACACCCCAAGAAAGCCTAAGCCTTCTCATTCTTGAAATATGTTGGTAAAAACAACTGCTAGTAAGTGAATGTATGAGTGGAATATTTTCAATCCAAATGAGTCACAGACTGATGGTGATCCAGGCAAAAACTGACACAATCAGAATTCACCGAACACAAGAGCTTTGACATGAGACAATGCAGATTTTGGTGATCATCTCTCTAATCTGATTGGCAGTCTCTCTTTCTCAGAGTCTCAGAGTCATAGTCTCGAGGAGTAAAAAGAATGAGGTTAGTTGATCAGCATATTCCAGATTGAATTTATTATGCAGCTTGAAAAGCCTATCAACTGCAAAAGTTATGTCATTCCTGCAAGGTATCGCAACGCTGTCGACGATGATGAAATATTAGGATACTGCATTACTCGTTCCCAGGCAAAGGACATATGGCTGTGACCTCCTGCCTCTAGGTAGTGAACTGCACTGGTTCCAACCTGAAAAAGAATGTAAGATGATTCTATTTCAACATTTGCAATCAACCAGTCTAATAGTAACTGAAGTTCAATCTAACTCGAGATATATGCACTTAAGTATCTTCACATGGTGATGACAGTGTGTAACAAATTTCTAAAGAATCTAGAATCTTAGCCGCACAACCCTACCCCAGAAAGTTAGGTAGGTAGGTAAATACATATATTTATTCGAAGGTCAGGTTTTCCTTTTGCGGTGGATGGAAGAGTTAAGGTGATTTGGTCCAGATACTAAGTTCTTATGAAAATGCCATGAGAAAACTACTGTTTGCATCGATTGTCAAAATGATTTCTGAGAAGATAACGAATCCTCGACATCGACATCCTTGAACAAGGGAAACCCCCACCATATACTCGGGTCAATCCTAGAATACAGGCGAAAACTGCATTCCTCTATGGATTGGGGCATGGAATATTTGCCTTCACAATGTGTGATACAGGGGCCGCGGATAGATATAGATCAATGTTATAAGTCCTATCTTAGATAGCACCAGTCCAACATTTAACAAGGCCGGTATAGAGTTCAGCCCCTCCACTTTCAAATGTGCTTCGCGGCTCCTGTGATACATGTTCACATCGCCGACTGCCGGAGAGCAAAATACTTGCTTGGCGAGCATTTTACGTTTGTTCACCTAAGAGTGGAGACAGGGGAGACAACTCTGACATTCCAAAATAAAATGATGACCTGTCTGAGAATCAGCAGAAAAAGTTCCCAGTCTACGAATTTTTGGACCCAGTCAGGGTGTAGTGGATAAGGGCAATCAATGCAGTATCAGATATCATATGGCCACTGTTAATTAATTGTTTGTTTCTCGTAACCTTGCTGGTAAAAATATACATGCTGAGCGCGATAATTATTAATTATTAACTTGCAAACCAATTGTGTAAAAATATGAAGAAAATTAGCAAGTTTTACTCATGAAAATGTAAATCCCTCATGGATTTTAATTATTTGCCCTCAAAATATAGATGAGGGCTGGTTACGGGAAACGGAACATTAATTATCAGCGGCCTATGCTATCTGAAAATATCAGCATATGGGGTCGGGCGAGGCTTAGTTTCGAGATACAGGGTGGAGCTCTGTTCCGGGGGTGGCGGGAGAGGTGGATATACCCCCAGGGTGTAGTGGATGAGTGCAATCAATGCAGTATCAGATATGCTATCTGAAAATATCAGCATATGGGGTCGGGTGAAACTTAGGTTTGGAGATACAGCCAGGGTGAAGCTCAGTTCCGGGGGCGGGGATATACCCCAGGGTGTAGTGGACGAGTGGGGGGGGGGATTTGGCTTAATGTCACACTCAAGTTTGTTTCACTCATATGGTGACAGTCATAGTGGACTAGTGTAGTCAAGGCAGTATCCGATATCATGCTATCTGAAAATATCAGCATATGGAGTCGGGTGAGACTTAGTTTCGGAAATAGAGGGAATTAGGCTATGTTCCGAATGTGGGGAAGAGGGGAGATACCCCCAGGGTGCAGTGAATGGGTGGAGTCCATGCAGCATCTGGTATGGCATCTGAAAATATCAGTATATGGGGTCGGGCGAAGCTTAGTACACATGATACATGGTAGAGCTCAAACTTTTACAAAATCTTGAACACAAAACTTGTATCCTGAAATGTTGATGACGAACAACCAGCCAGCCAGACATCAAGCCATAGGACGGCTATTGCTTCGCAATCCGTCCAAAAACTGAATGTACATGTATGTTAGACAGTCTCCTTTGGAATTCGTTCTGCACAAATTGAAGTGTTCTTCTTGGTGCATTGTATTACTAAATTTGGAATGAAATCCATACTCTGTAATTGAGGATACAATATCAAACAAGCAATGTACAGATGTATGTGAAAAGACAAGCCCAAAAACCAAGAGGCTTTCTGTTGCCAGGTGTTTGAGACAACTGGACTTTGACCATGAGCCATAAACTGTCCTCAACTATTTCATGGTTTTCTCAAGACTGTCCATCATATTAACATTTGATGTCAACCCATATTCAAAGTGTTAATGCATGAACACAAAATATCTTTTCTTTACTTTGTTTCTTTACTCGAAGTTGCGGTGAAAGGGACATTAAGGCTGGACATATGGAATGCTGCAGTAACCTTTATGAATGTGTGGGGGCCCTGGGGGAGGATGTGGTTTAATATAACACTCAAAGTTATTTCACCAATATAGTGACAACCAGTTTCAACTCGGAAGCCGGAGTATCCGGAGTGAACAATCAGCCGTCGGCGAGTAACAGGCAAACTTTCACACATGCACCAGCGGGGCTCGAACACAGGCCGTTTCAGCAGTGTGGGGCTAGCGATCACCAATCAGCCACTGAGGCCCCCCCCCCATGAATAGGTTATTGGATTATCATGGATGGTAAAGCTTTCTGATAACTGGACAGTTTGCATTTTAGGATAACCTGGAAATTACAATATACATTGCTATGAAAAGCACCAGGCTAAAAATTGTTATTCCAATCGAACTGTTAGTGTTACTCGCAGAAATCTGGAGCCATTTACTTGAGGGATTATTATCTGGATTTGCAAATATTACCTTCTGATAGTTCATTTCAAATCTGCAGTTCCTCACAGAGCCCACCGCTCTCTTCACTCTTGTGACATCTTTGCGATCTTCAATATGTTTGGTACATATCGGCTTTGTTAAAAGTTTCGATCCCGTGTCCTCTGAATATAGCATCGCAAATTCTTGATCAATCTGAAAATGAATATGTATTTGCATAAATATTAATTGACAATTGACTGGATAGGACTGTCTGATGGAAATCAACGAAGCAATACTTAATTCCACTGTGACCGAGTATATCAAAAAATTTCCAATTGCCTGAAGGCAGGGTTGTCCTGTGAGATCGGAGGTTGAAAAGTGTGGCAGATCATAACACTCCCTTAGCGCATGCGTATTTCAACTGAAGTCGCAAGAAGAACAAGAATGCGATCCTTCCACAGACCTGCATGCCGAATCAAACAGGTTGGGAAAAATACCTTGATCGAGGTATTATACCTTGATAGGGGTATAACACCTCGATGAAGTTATAGGCATATACCTCGATGGGTATCTATGTCAGCTTCAGTTTTTATATATTTATGGAAAATGCGAACATCCCCACATACCCCAGACTGCATGGATCTTTCAACAGCATCTATGGCTTCATTGTCGGAATGTTCCATGATTTTCATCAACTTATTGCTTCGTTTTATGCGACTATGTAATCATTCAAATTAGCCATTCTAATATTTACAAAATGAAACATGGCTTCAAATGACATATTCGGTGAAATTTATTCTGTAAATGAAAATAGCATGTGATTGCATACTTCGATCTCAAAGTCATATCCAAATTGCATGAATGTAGATGCATTGAATGATGAATACATTAGATTAAATTGTCTGATGCAATGCACAATCTCCCAGCATGCACACACATGGCAGGGTCATAATACCCAGAGCAGAGGTCTGTTTTTATGTGCACATGCTAGCAGTTTAGATTATGTGTCTTGCTAGCAGTTTAGATTATGTGTCTGTCAGTTTAATTTGATTTATTAACTAGGCCTAGCCTCTCAAATCCTGCAATTTGTGTATGACCATTGCATGGAAATATGCCACCACATGCCATTTTCATTTAGAAAATATGTTTCACCGAAGATGTCATTTGAAGCTAGGTTTCATTTTTGAAATTTTGAAGTGGCCAATTTGAATAATTAGTCGTATAAAACGAAGCAATAAGTTGCTGTGAAAATCATGGAACGATGAAGCCATAGATGCTATTGAAAGATCCATGCACTCCGGGGTATGTGTGGATGTCTCTTTTTGATAAATATATAAAAACTGAAGTTGACATAGCCCTACACCCCAACGAGGTATTGGCCTCAAGCATGTCAAGGTGTTTTCCCCAACCTTTAAATAATAAAGACTTTAGGTATGCGGGCAGGGAAAGACATACGTTCAGTGGTAGGGCAGGGCTTGTATTTTCATCACCCTACTGAATCGACAAGTATGATTGTAGGTGAATGCACCAGTCCATTTGTCATGCGACCATGAACTGTAGATTGGATCACTTCACATGGAAGCCGGATAACAGCTGCAATGTTATAATGAGGCAACATATGATTGTATATCAGATATGTCGACAGTCCATGGTAGCTACCATTTGTCTTGGCAACAGTCCATTTGGCAAATCATTGGCCAAGATTACACGGTTCATGTCAGTTCGGACTGACCGTATTTTGACCTACCATGGACTGTCGATCGATCCGATAATGATACCATGGACTGTCGTAATATCAGACAGACAGAGAATAAACTATTAATGGTTCATCTTCCTCTTAAACACACACAAGTGAAAGGAATCGAGACACGAATGAGTCAGTGATACATGAGGCCGGTAGTAAGTTCCCACGTGTTCATTTTGTGCTCATTTCCTCACACTATAATTCGATGCTAATACCTACCATGGACTGTCCAACACCTAAAAACACCTCTCGCCGCAAAAATTTTTTGTTAACTTGAAATAGTAATAACCCTACATTTGGTAATAATATAGTACGATCATATCTCTCCATCCAAAAATGACTGGACACCAGTAACCATACCTGTCATCGATATGCTGAAAATCGTTCATTTTCGGCTGTGGTCACTGTCGTCTGGTCAGACACACGCCCACGCTTGATAACGAAAGCACCGGAAAACCTACCATTGACTGTGATTTGACACGTGACCGGCGGTGTTTACCTACAATCATACTTATCGATTCAGTAGGGTGTTCATGGGAATCCGATTCTCGTCAGCACTCCCGCAAAATAATTTGCGGGAATCCAACAGATTCTCATAAAATAATAGCAATCTGCATAGAAATGATAGCATTGGATTCTCGTGGATTCCCATAGAGCTGGGTTGCGAGAATCTAAATGTATTTGAATTCCTGTGAATTTTGACGAAAAACAAGGCATGGAGGGTAAGTATAAGAGAACAAACAGCATTTTGGGAATATAGCATCACATGATTTTGTCTTGTAGAACCAATGAAAAATACCCATCAAGTTGGGATGTACAGATAAACAACAATAACAATTAGAACATGGTTATTTTATAATACAACCCAGCCTTGTGTAGGGGGCAGAGCTGATGCAACTGTATGTAAAAAATTACCTGATGCAGCTACGGGCTTGGGATTAGTTCTCATACGCTTTTCATGGTTTATTTTAATGTATATAAAAGTCATTTCTTGAGAGACACAAAAACTGACGGTGACCTGGCTAATGCTGGGATCAAGACCCTTCCCTTGGATTACGTGACCTTTCCCTGCATGTGTGGGAGCAGTTATTAACTTGACTTTTTAGGTACCTGCCCCACGAGAGCAAATTCTCGTACAGCAGACGAAAGTCACAATTTTATGCTGAATTGTTCGCTAATATCATTGTTCATGCACTTAAAAAGTTTATTTGAGTAGCTTTAGAAGAAATAATATAAGCTTATACTAATTGGTCAATTCATCATCTGACCGGTTCACAATGAGAGACTGAACAGCGACTCATCATTTGGACAGAAAACAAGATTATTTTACCTCCGGAAATCTTCTGCAGTCATCGGAAGTATAACTCTTCGGCCGTCAATAGCTAATAGCGTATCCACCAATTATCCGATTTTAATTTTAATAATATATTTGGAACGCTATTTCATGACAAAAAATTCAACCGGAAGATGACACTGATTTACTGGAAATGATGTGAGTTTGCTGCCATTTCACTGTGAACATTAGTTCGCAGATAGGGAGGGGCGGTCGAAGAAAACCAATGACTGCGCCCATGCGAGCGACGTTCAAGATTGAACTACATCGGAGGTGTTATGTCACCACCCATGACAATTTAAACATAATAGTATGGGGATTTTCCCGATCTCCGTTTAATCATAATTTACTAGGTAATCACAGATCGGAACTGAGGATAATCCGATAGGCCTAAATAATGTTCACATATTCAATCAGTTACAAAGAAAATTAACAAAATAAAACGTTCTAACAACAACCAAACTTACCGAAACGGCACGTTGAATTTTCCCACACACAGGCAGGCTCATGCTTTTCAGCAATGGCAGAAGAATCACGTGAAGCAAGAGCCAATCAAATTACTCACTGTCTCCGCGCGCCACCTTGCATGGCGCGAAAATAACACAACATTGTTTAGATGTTGTTAAAATCCGAAGAGTCTTTAAGATTATGCCACTTTAAATGTTATAATACCAGTATTCAACATTTTAAAGTGTTGTATTGAGTATAACACTTAGAAAATGTTACCATTACAACACTTGTGTTTTAAGAGTGTATAATCGTTTGTAATACGAAAACGTTCAGTTCCGTTCGCGTTTCGTTGGTCAAACTAACCGGAAATAAACGGACATCGAACGCTTCTACCCCTGTACACGCGAACAAATTTTGCTCCAGATAGATATTCTCCAACTAGATCAACCCAGTGTACTGATAATTCGTGTCATTCGAATCGATGACAGATATTTTAGAAACAAAACAATCATGGATTTATGATGACGATGATGATGAAGTAGGGATGCAATCCGTGTGTGTATGTGGAAATGTGTCGACGGTAATCTACCAAGGAAGCCCACTTCCGTTTTGAATAGCATGATATGAGTACACATTGAAGAAATATATTTGAAAATTATTTCACCGTTCAAACAAATTATTGGAGTACTATCATTAGCAATAACGAGGAATAAATTTGTCAATTTTGGTGCCGGTACATTGTAAAATGAAAGAACTTTAAAAACACTGCGTTAGCATTTCAAGAACCCGGTTTCTGGTATTTTGAAACATGAGGTCTGGTGTTCAAGTCGATGAGGTATGAACAGCCTGAACATGCATTCCCTCCAAATAATCGGAGTGGTTAGAAACGCCACATGTAGATTTCAAAAATATTTTCCCACCACATTTGGGTATCCTTTTGATTGATTGTGAACGGGACAACCACCCCAGCCGATAGAGATGACTGCAGAGAAGGAGCATTGATGTTCAATTTGTATCACCATGAATTGATACCCTTTGTATTGTATTCTTTCTAATTATCAGGGAAGTTGCCCTTCGTATCTTGTGGGTAACGTGAAGGCCAAATACTGCACAACTCGAGATTGTTGAGCAGAAATATGTTTCACTATAACAGATCTCATCGCAGTTTGGAGACAACGTTTGTAGGGTATAAAACAGACCTCATTGCAGTTCGGAGAATATTGGAGAGTGTACAGTTCAACATACCTCAATGCAGTATTGGAGAGTGTACAGAGAGCGGCTCTCGTGTCATTTGGCAAATATTTGTGGGTTTATTGCTGTGGTGGATAATTTGAAGCCGCACAACGTCGGGCATTACAGGTTAGTTTATCTGGGTATTCTCGCATTTACCAGATTTTGACTCGTGTTGAGGCGTTTACTCCATCAGACGTCAATGATATTCATCCAACTGACATAATTTACAGCTCTCGAGCTAGCGTATTTATTTCCGCTTAAACCGGCGCATGGGCCCGTGTGGATACCTCATAGTCTCCGCATGAACCACTGGAATAAAGGCACAGCTGAAATATCAAGGTTACGTCCGAGAATCTTTCGCATTCTCGGGCCTCAATGTAAGGTGCCGAGGGGAACTTTCCTGTGAAGTCATATGGTTGCATTTTAGTCGCCAGACGTCGCCAATTTTTACCACCTCTTGCATATCGTTCCAATAAAAAATGGTCAGATTACCAGTTTTTGGTATCACCAGTGCAACAGTCATTAGTACAGACTGACTGCGATGCGATATTACAAGATCAAAGAGTACTTACGACTATATGTATACTTTGCAAATGCCATCAGGAAATGAACCGTATTATCAATGCACACCGCAAGTTGAGCACACACGTTTCTCCGGGGGAGTCCGTGGGATTATGCAACGACAATTTTAATGTTTAATATGATGTGCACTTCAGACCAAATTTGTCATCGACAATGGTTATAGCGTCGTAGTTTCACACTCAAAGATCTTTTAAACATATGATATGTACTTAATTGTGACTTTCTTGCAATTGAATATGGGAAAACTTCGATATTGGCAAGATATTCTCTGAAAGTACTGATTTACCTTTATTTTTTTTTTATTTCATATCGTCTGGTTACGTACTGTCAATTTGTCATCGCAAGTTACCGCATAGATGGTGAATATTCGAAACATCTCCAGACATGTTTTGATGTTTAAGTTTCTACCAATTATAACTGTCCTTCAGTGTTTATATGTGCAGATGAATATCGTTAGCGGAAGAGTATCAAATCATTTGTAACTGTACATCAGCGTTAAAATTTGAGGGTGAATATATATTATGTAATAGTATATATAATAATAATTTTAAGCATAACAGCTTCATTTTGACTGCATATTGTATTGCTATTGTTCAAATACCTTATTTTGAAACCATTATTTTAGCTTTAGGACAAGATGAAGTGCTTTTTTGAAATCACTTTTATGTCAAATGTGTTTCGAAACCCCCGGTTGCAACTGAGATGCAGGAGTGTAGAAAACCCATTATTCTCAAAATGGGCTTTGAGAAAATAAAACTGCTGTTTTTCGAAACACCAAAATTGATGTTTTGGAGATCCCACCAACTGCGTTTCAAAATGCCACTTGCGGTTGCAGCTGAGTAGCAACCACTCTCTTCATTTTACAGTGCATATGTTTGACAACTCTGTCAAATTATCGAAGTAATGGAATCCGATGTAGCGTCGATCATGCATATAATACTGTTATATCAATTAGATCTTTGGATTATCTACGCGAATATTCTTTAATGGACGACGGCTGGATATTGAATGACGAACTAGGCGAATGTATTTCGAAAAGAATGTCCTTACAACTCTTGTCAATTGTCAATACTGTGCTCTGATCAATTCAACTCTATTGCCTATGTTAGTCACTGAGTATATCAGTTTACTCATGTTCCATGTCCGGCTTTTCTCATTAAAAAGGCTCATTAAGGAGGGAAAACAATAGGCCTAATAGGACATAAACTTTGGGCTTTATTAACAAAGCTTTGATAAATGAAGGCGGAGTTAGATAAAACGGCTGAATCAGGTGGCTCTTTCGTCACGATCCTTTATTTGTGAAGCGTGTCCCTCTTATATAAGTATTCGGAGGCGCAAGTGTTTTGTTCATAGGTGCGGTTCCCCAAGCTTCCAGGCGAGGAAAACATTTGAACAAACCAGTTTGGGTGAGTAGATTCGTTTCATTTCTCAGTATCTGTATTCGGTGAGCCTTCTAATATTGCCACAAACTTACCAGCATTTAATGTTGGACCTTAGCATGCCTTTAACCACACGGTCTCAAGCGATCATCGATTATTTTGCTAGACCAGGTGAAACGTCATCTATTGCTGATGAGATATTGAGGCAAATAGTTCACTCAAGTGAGACAAATCCACCGCCATTAATATAGCTGCCGGGATTCGTGATGCCTTGCCACTCTCGCAGAAAAGTGTTGTCCAATTCTTTGAAAGGTGGTTGTCTATATTCTTATTTTTTATGTCTAGTGATATGATACTGGTTAGTTTTCGCCATTATAGAAGACGGCTGTTTACAGATTTTTCGATTGGATGCGTGTATTTAATGGCCAATGTCCGTGTAAATGGGCGTCATTCATGTTCATGCAGATTTTAGCTACCTGTTACATTATCCAAAAAAATATCATGAATATATCTTGTGAGTTTCAAAAAACTGTAGAATATACTCATCTGAGCTGCAGCCAGAATGTTTCGATCAATGCATGATCAGGCGATGTAGAATCGGCCATACACGATTAACTCAGGAACATTTACTAAACAAGGAACCAGCCTCCAGGTGTATCCCATGCCACGAAGGTTTCACAGTGAAACATATTCTGATCGACTGTATAAATTTTAAAATTGTAAGAAATTCTTTTCATCAAGCAGCTACTATAGAAGATCTGTTTAGTCTGGTAAAAGAAAACTGTAATTTAGGTTATTTGAGAGAAATCGATTTGTTGTGTAAAGTTTAATGTAAGTACATGTGTTTGGTGTACTGGGTTGATTACTTCTCTGGATTGCTGGATTAACTTGTTTTTGTTTGAATACTTAGAGTTTTGTTTGATAGTCGCTATATAGCCGAAATATTGCTGAACGCGACGTTAAACCTTAATTCTCTCTCTCTTGTAAAATAGTCAAGGAAACTGATCTAAGGGCTCAATCAACAGACGTATTATGAATAACGCATTCTTGAAGACTACTGTGGCACTAATTACTTCGCTTGTCCATACCTGCCAACACCCAAGCGAAACACACTGGATGAATTATAAAGAAATCGCAATGGAGAGATGTTCATTCATTGCACATAGTACATTTCCACAAGACGAAACGTCTATCAGATTTCTGATATTAGTGGTTGCCACGTGAAATATGGAACAAACCAGTTGTGATCGTGGATGTTTAACATTATTCATTCTGTTTGTCGGTGCATCTCTGCACTACCGTGGTTACGGTAAAATACGAGAAATGCCCTTTGGTGTTTTTTTCAAATTCTGCATAAAAGGCTTCGTCGTACAGACATAATACCCTAGTTTATATTGCTAACGCTCAGAGACAAAAATGACATAATACAACATATGACATTCAATATATCTAAAATATGACACTTTGAAACCAGGCGAATCTAACGTTTTCAAAGCCAGTCTATCTGCCTTAGATTTGTTTTGATTCAAGGTATCATATTTTAGATATATTAAAATATCCATGCTAAAATGTATAGGAAATTGAGAAAACAGACGTAAGCCCAATTTCGAATTTTGGAACATCATGATCTTGTCCACATCACCGGAAACTGTTGACGGCGTCTGTCTTGCAGGAAAGTGGCCTATGTTGTTATATGAATTAGGTCTTTGGATGGACGCGAATATCCATGAAATGGACGACGGTTGATTATTGAATGACTGACTATATTGCTTGTATATTACAGTAAATAATTTTTCAATTTACTGACAAATTACCTAAGGAAGTTTTCCATTTGTTACCTTAACTACTCCTTTTTTCTAAGGTTGTTTTTCTGGTCGAGTTTTCCAGGATGACATATCGGTAACATATCGATCTATCCCTACTTGATTCTTTCCTCGAGTCTTCATATTGCTCTTATCATCATGACTTATACAGCGACATCGCTGAATTTGTAAGTTCACAAAAGATCTTCTGCAAAGACAGAGAGGCTTCAATCAATAGATACGTAAGATGTCTTTTATTTTGCACTGAAGTTCGCATCACTATGCAGACGGGTCTAGAGTATACGCATTTATTTGATAAGTATTATTCTCAGTTTTGTCCATCAAGGTCAAATACACTTCTAACTAAGAGTATGGAGACTTCTCAGAGGTAATGTCAGCACAAAGAAGACAGAAAAACATTCTAAATAATAACAGAGATTGTTTCAGCGAACTATTTCGGTCGAATTCAGTGTTCAATCTTTCCCCCCATTTTTCATACTGAAGATTCAATCTCTTCGGGTTTTTTTTACCGAAATAATTGCAACGTTTAAGTATGTCGGACACGGAGCGACATTGCTACCCAGCGATGATAAGTGGCCCGAGTTGAAAGCGCCCCAAATGTAAATACGCCTAGGTACAAACCAGTTTGTGATCGAAATGTTGGCGCCAAATCGAGTATAAAGGGGCCCTAAAGCTTAGTTCCGGCTTTGTCCACATTGCGCACCATCAACAAAATAATAGAACAGTGCGGTCTGCGATCACACCATCAACGGTCGAAAATTATTTTGCCTTCGTTTGCCTATAGTTCAACAATATCACGCGGAAAACATATCTAAAGGGTGAGGTTGTCGTACTCTCGGGTTATCATTTTCATATTTAAACAAACTAACAAATATTCACTCAGTTGTCGCTGGCATTTTTGGATGGTTTTAGTGTTGACTTTATACGACATTTTTTCACATGTTTTATGTGCCGGTATAACTCAATGTTCAATCATGAGCAGTGGTCTTGTACTCTACTTGTGAACTACTTTTGGTTGGACTGCAAAATCTGACAGTATCTCTTGTAAAACTGGTTAGGAAAAATTTATCCTCTTTATATTTTAATTTTCTCAGATAGCGAAAGTGAAAGCAGTAATATTCTTGTCTTGGAACTCGTTGGAACTATAACTCTTTGTATTGTGCATTTCGTTCTCGTGATAGGAATAATGGTGTCAGCTAATCACCGAGAACCGATCGTGACTTTATATAATTTATCACATAACTGTGTTGTTATTCAGTGACATAAAACCATGACGTAAATATCGAATGTAAATAGTGACATTACACTTTCAAACACGTTGATTGGATAATACATGTAGCGTGAGAAAATAAATTACCACGCTTGATCGTGACGTCACTGAACTATTTTTTTATTTTTGATAAAGTTTTACTACGAAATACTGTGTTTACAAGTGCAACAGCAACAAGGATATCTTCAAGACGATTATTTTGTCCAGATACATGCATCGACCTGCAAACTATAATTGCCATATAAGCAGCAATGATCGACAATACATTATTTCGACAGCTTTGAGCTTTATATTTTGAAAAGTACTCACGTAGTCTGTAGCCCGTAATTGTTGTTTGACGAATCGAGTCGGTCCACCATTTTGGGTACCGTATACTATCCCATCAGATATCAAATTAAACGTGTGTTCATTCTTTTTGCAGTGTCTGCATGGAAGCTTCCCGAGGTGTGCTTAGTTCTTGTAATTTTCATCTGGATCTTAGAGACTGCAAACGGATTACGTATTCAAAATGATCTCGTCACCTTGACATGTCACCTCGCTGAGAGCTCGCCAACGTGTCGCGCGCATGATGGCATGTATCTGGCAAGAGTGTAACTGGTGGCATGACAGGATCGGAAATAAACGAGAGATCCTGAAGGATCTTGGCGCCCACCATTGTCCGATAATTGTAAGCTAATGACAAGAGGATCTTTTTGTCCATTGTTACTAAGAACAAACGATTGATTTGTAATTTTGTTTACAGAATTTCGAATCTGAGCGAAAAAGATAAAAAAGGGACACTGGAAAACACCAAGATATCATCTTTCTAAGTTTAAGGAGTTTCAAGATTTCTAGAAACTGTACTTATGTCAGTTGTAATAGTACAAGAGAAAAGAGCAAAGTTAGTCTGAAAGTGAATGTCCGGAGGATCATTCGTCTTCGTTTTGTAGTATTTTTTTTTGCACGTGTCATCATTGGGTACTGGAAGCGAAGACAAATGTGTTTGACCCTTTGGCATGAGCTATGAAACATACTTAAGATTTTATAATTAGGAACGAATGTTAATTCTGTTCTGTTTACTGGGCTAGTTTGAGATATCTTTTTTAAGATACCATGCTCGAAAATAGTAACATGGTACAATACTTAATACTGAAGGGATCCGCGCAGTAATGTTGAAATTTCGAAAGTGTTTGAATCCTGATTATCTCCCTTGGATCGAAACATGCAGTAGTCTAAAGTTGTCGAGTTGTAACGTTGTGTCACAAGAGTGACGTCCCTTCATGTAGCCGACCCGTCGGCAGAAGACACAGTTCACTGGATTAAGAAAATTGATTTAAAATTTGAAGAAATATATTTTAATTCTGAATTATTTGAACTCCTTGATATGGAAGGTGAAGGTATGAATATTCTCTATAGTCACTATATAGAATATGTCCCAATGTTTGATCCGCCGACTCGAGTGATGCAACATCACAACTCGGGAATACCGTATTAATTTCAAGAGTAACTTGGATTTTGGAATCGGATCAAAAAAGGCATCTTGCACAACTAGGCCTCATGTGGAACCTGTGTACCAAATTTCAGAAAGAATCCATGAAGTAGTTCCTGAGAATTGACGATAATAATATTTCAAAGGAAAATTCAAGATGGTCACCTGGCGGCCATATCGGATTTTCGAATCGGACCAAAAAAGGTATCTTGCACAACTGGACCACAAAAAACCTGTGTACCAAATTTAAGGAAGATCCATGCATTACTTCTTGAGAAATCACGATAAAGTTTGATGGGAAATCCAAGATGGGCGCCTGGTGGCCATATTGGATTTTCGAATCGGACGGAAAAAGGTATTTTGCGCAACTAGACCCCAAGAGGAACCTCTGTACCAAATTTGAGGAAGATCCATGCAGTACTTCCTGAGAAATCACGATAACAAAGTTTCATGGGGAAATCCAAGATGGCTGCCTTGTGGCCATATTGGATTTTCAAATCGGACCAGAAAAGGTATCTTGCACAACTAGACCCAAAGGGGAACCTGTGTACCGAATTTGGGAAAGATCCATGCAGCAGTTCCTGAGAAATCGTGATAAGGTTTCATGGGGAAATCCAAGATGGCCGCCTTGTGGCCATATTGGATTTTCGAATCAGATCAGAAAAGGTATCTTGCACAACTAGACCCCAAGGGGAACATGTGTTCCAAATTTGAGAAAGATCCATGCAGCAGTTTCTGAGAAATCGCGATAACAAGGTTTCATGGGGAAATCTAATATGGCCGCCTTGTGGCCAAATTGGATTTTCGAATCAGACCAGAAAAGGTATCTTGCACAACTAGACCCTAAGGGGAACCTGTGTACCAAGTTTGAGAAAGATCCATGCAGTACTTCCTGAGAAATGACAATATCGAAGTTTCATGGGGAAATCCAAGATGGCCTGTGTACCGAATTTGGGAAAGATCCATGCAGTAGTTCCTGAGAAATCGCGATAACAAGGTTTCATGGGGAAATCCAAGATGGCCGCCCTGTGGCCATAATGGATTTTCGAATCGGACCAGAAAAGGTATCTGCACATCTAGATCCCAAGGGGAACCTATGTACCAAATTTCAGAAAGATCCGTGCAGTAGTTCCTGAGAAATCGCGATAACAAGGTTTCATGGGGAAATCCAAGATGGCCGCTCTGTGGCCATATTGGATTTTCGAATCGGACCAGAAAAGGTATCTGCACAACTAGGCCCCAAGGGGAATCTGTGTACCAAATTTCAGAAAGATAAAGGGGTAAGAAAACTAATTAGGGTGGGAACGGTGGGGCGAATGACCCATCCCTGGGCCTGAACAGGTCCAAAAATACCCAGGCCAGATAGGGTTAACATAAAATAGTTTTGCTCACATTTCAATCCGCAGAAAATTCCACTATTCTGACACCCAGCAGAACCGCGATTTTTTATTTACGCATGATCCTCTTCCCAGTGGTTATACAAATAGGCTCAAAATTATCCCAATATGACAAGATAAAAATCACAAAATTTCAGCTCTCTATTCCTTTCCGCTTGGAAGAAGAAGAGAAAAAAATCGCCAAGACGGTAGAATCGCACCCGACCAGATACGGTACTGTGTCCTAAAACGTTCTTTCTACGATAAGGCGGACGTTTCAGTGCAGATTCAAAGTCGTTTCGACGCAACTGTCTACTGTTTTTTTTTTTCAGCTAAGACTCACACTGTCTTCTTTTATTGCAGCTTCGGAGAACGATTCTGACCACTTTCTAACGCCAACATTGAGATGGAAACCGTCGGAAACACATCAAATGGAACGGTGGACTTTCTTAACATAAGTTTTGAAGAGGGGAGTAAACCAGTCATAGAAGAACTTGCCGATTTCGCGGAGATCAGAACAACGATATCGAAGTTCTCGTTAGCGTTATCCTTGACATCGTCGCTAACCATTGTCATCGCATTGGTATCAATCCTACTAACATACATTGTCCTAAAAGCACTAAGCCTGGCCAAGACAAAGGTTCTCAGATCAAAATACTTCATTGGTAACGCCTTAGTAATTAATACATTGTTCTGTATATTCGAATCCGTCGGAATAGTCAGAGAGGTTGCGCTAGTCTTTGAGTCCGAAGAAGGTGAATTACCACTGTACTGCTTCAGAGCATTCAGAGTGTTAGCTATCACTTTAGTAATATATAGTCAGTGTATGTCATCCTTTGTGTTGGCCTTTGATCGTATTTATGCCATTGTTTATCCGCTAACGTATCACCTTAATGGTTATAGTAAAAGCACCACATGTTTCATCATCCTCTTGGGTATATATGGTGTCCCCGTAAGTCTGTTGTTACCGCCTGTAGTGACTCCTTTTATAGCAACAGAAAAAGCCATGTATTGCCCTGCGCTACTGGTCGAATTAACAGTCGGGAGCTGGAGTGACCAGTTACGTTTTTATACGATGCTCGGATCCGGGATAATGATTTTTGGACTTTACATAATCATGTTCATTTTAGTGAAACAGCAAAGATTTGTTTCCGGATCTGGCGAAACCGATAAAATCGTTTCACTGGTACTAACATATTTTTTTGTTCACGTGTCGAGATTTTGCCTCTATCTTCCTGCTCCTATATTATCAACTTTTCGAAGCTCGGGTTTCATTAAACTTCAACCTAAATTATTCACTGCACTTTTGAAAACTGTCATTAATATTCACCTACTGAATGCGATAATAGATCCTTTTATTTTTGCAAGCAGAATTCGTTCTATTCGCGAGAATCTCCCATTTTCCATAACAGTAAAACGAAGAGGTGTTTCTGCGAATGAACCGCATTCAACGAACAAAGGGTGAAATAAATGTAAGATCATACACACATGTCACATGATTATATCAAGAATGACTATGTAATCTACTTATTTTGCATGCAACATGAATTCACAATCATGTCCATATAGATGCATTCATTCGAACTGTCGCTGTTTTGATCCAGTAGTGGTAAGGTGAAAAGGACGAGAAGTCACGACAAAAAGAGTTAGAGACGAAAGTTTGAGTTTTAGATACGAAAGTACGAAAACAATCTAGACTATTAACGTTCGTGCTTTGTTCTCAATATCCCCCAAGCGACTCTCCTTCCAACTTTTGTAGAAACTTTGAGAAGAAGCTCAATGATTTTTCAAACAACAACTACAAGGACATATATGGAGGCAGATGGTCATTCCCCAAAGGAGGGGCATAGAAATAGTTTCCGCTATTTTTTAGCATTACCTGACAGCCTGTCCTATTTAATATCGGTTGGGCCCGGTTGGGATCTCCACAAATGAGACCACAGGAAAGGTTGCATTTAACATATATGGTAAATTCATGGCGGACGTATGAGAGAGACTGAAATTTGCATTTATTTACTGTATGGTATACATAGTAATTTAACATAATTTATCTGTCTAGAACAGCTTGGAGAATCTATAATTTCAACTATGATATAATTTCATCGCATCTTTAGGAAACATATTTATTTGAGGGGACTCAACTCAGTAATGATCTGCCGTACTACATACAACATCCAGGTGATATGCAACACTTACAGGCATTTGACTTGTGTGAGGATGCAAATTAAATGATTCGATTTAATTAACACATTGTATAACATATCTTGGGTATTGGAAATATCATATTTCGGTTACATTTCAGAGGTGTGATAAAGTAGATTGTATTGCCCTGTTTACAACGTTATAATACCTATTCTTATAAATGTTATTTGTTGACATACCTTTTCCGTACAATGGTCAGGTGAAGGAAATGTGATCATGATGTATTATAAACAAATGCATTAAATTCGTATGTACATGTACTGCTCACATACGTGCTCTGTATAGTGAAAGTAATGATTTTCAACCGCAATTAACTTGGATAAATAAGTAACAATGACGTTGCATGTATGGACATTTCCTCGTTTCATTATATTTCCATTACACCTATCATGGATATTCAAATCTGAAACTTGACATCTGTTTCACATGTTTACGATATATGATTGTTATATATGTAATGTAACGGGGTAGATTTACCTGTTGTATTATAACTGTTGTGCAGCTGTTTTATGATGTGACCAGTTGTCGTCGCACATGCTATTTTGGCGGTTCGGGAACTTCAATGATGTATTTTAGATTTCACACTTGTCACCAAGATCAGCTATTATTAACTTTACGACATTCCGGTACCTAGCAAATATCGGCAAACCATTGTTGTTGTTTATATACTCTTTTTGTACTGTAAAACGATCATTTTACCAACTTGTCAACCATGTTGTTTCAGTACATTTTTCTTCAACAGATGGCGTGTCATTTTAACACGTAATGTTATACGATTATCTTCCTTTTGTTTTAAAACAATGTCAGAGTTCATTTTATCGGCATATAAAAGGCTCTGAATGGCTGGAATTCTCCAACTCTTGCTGAGGCTCTCGCAGATTACATTTCGGAACGCTATTTCAAATTATTTATCAAAATTACCTTAGTTACCATGGCTCATGCGCTTGTAAATGAAAGAAAAGGCATGTTAAGCATTCGTACATATCTCTAAATTACTCAGAGATATTTTCTATCTGGAAAAATAATTATTTTTTCATTATTTGTATCCATTCTGGACCACTCTGGAGGCTCAAATTATCACCAAGCCGGTGTTCCACCAACGTTTTAACTTGGAATTACCGGATTGGTGTATTCACCAAATATTTATCTTGAGACATATTTCAAGACAATTCAGTGTTTTTTTTATTAATTAACAACATTTTACCAGGAGTTTGCATTATTCCGGTTCTGGTGAACAGTAATTTTGTTCAAATCGGAGTGGAAGACGGAGGAAAAATATAAGAAAATTCACGAATATTTCCGAAACTTTCAGGATGGGCGATTCAAATATGGTAACCTTTAAACAAGGCACATTTGGTGAACTGGATGATGGAACAGCCCCCAGAAGGCAGGAAGAAGGTATTTTAAGTCTATCTGGATCCAGAGAAAGGATATTTGACCTTGAAAAACAACTCGGCGATTTTCAAATATCTCTGCAAATGGAAACGAGAAACCAAAATCAAAAGTTTTTAGGAGACCTCTAAAACTGCATTAAAAACTCAACTGTCATCACTGAAAGATGGAATATATAAGAAATTGTCAAATTTGGAAAATAAAATTGTTCTCAAGGACGAGAACAGACATGGACAAAGGACGAGGGCAAAACCATCTGACAATAGTATGTCTTTAATGACAGATCTTGACAAAGATGGCATTGGTTCAGGAATTCCTCCTAAGGATATGGAGGTGGGGATTTGGCTTAAATGTTACACTCAAGGTTGTTTCACTCATATGGTGACAGTCAGTTTGGTTGGTGGAGGAAGCCGGAGTACCCGGAGAGAACCACCGCCCGTCGGCAAGTAACTGACAGACTTTCACACATGGACCAGCTCCTAGGGGTATGGAGCAGCATAAGCCTGCATCTTCACAGACTGTTGATTTCCAAACCCGAAGAGGTGATATTGGGTAGGGGCCATCAGTTAGACAAACGCACAATTAGCTGCAGCTGGTGATATGACCTCATGCTCTGTATACCAGTCTTCTACTCCCAAAGACATGTTGAGTTCACCAGTGGATAAGGAACGTGATACTAGACACCAGTGGGCATCTGTCTTGTCTGGAAATAAAAATCAAAATGGACACGAAGACGAGAGATCCTGAAGGATCTTGGCGCCCACCATTGTCCGATAATAGTAAGCTAATGACAAGAGGATCTTTTTGTCCATTGTTACTAAGAACAAAAGATTGATTTGTAAGTTTGTTTACAGAATTTCGAATCTGAGCAAAAAAGATCGAAAAAGGGACACTGAAAACATCAAGATATAATCTAAGTTTCCCGAGTTTCAAGATTTCTAGAAACTGTACTTCTGTCGGTTGTTCTAATACAAGAGAAATGAGCAAAGTTAGTCTGAAAGTGAATGTACATGTACGGAGGATCCTTCGCCTTCGTTTTGTTGTATTTTTTATCTTTTTTTCATTTTATTTTTTGCACGTGTCATCATTGAGTACTGGAAGCGAAGACAAATCGCTTTGACACTTTGGCATAAGCTATGAAACATACTTAAGATTTTATAATTAGGAACGAATGCTAATTCTATTCTGTTTACTGGGCTAGTTTGAGATATCTCTTTTAAGATACCATGCTCGAAAATACCAAACTTGAGAAAGATCCATGCAGTAGTTCCCGAGAAATCGCGATAACAAGGTTTCATGGGGAAATCCAAGATCGCTGCCTTGTGGGCATATTGGATTTTCGAATCGGACCAGAAAAGGTATCTTGCACAATCATACCGCAAGGGGAACATGTGTACCAAATTTGAGAAAGATCCATGCAGTAGTTCTTGAGAAATCGCGATAACAAGGTTTCACGGGGAAATCCAAGATGGCCGCCTTGTGGCCATACCGGATTTTCGATTCAGACCGAAAAAGATATCTTGCACAACCAGACCCTAAGGGGGACCGGTGTACCAAATTTGAGAAAGATCCACGCAGTACTTCCTGACAAATCACGATAACAAGGTTCCATGGGAAAATCCAAGATGACCGTCTGGTGGCTATATTGGATTTTCGAATCTGAACAGAAAAAAGGTATCTTGCACAGCTAGACGACAAGGAGAACCTGTGTACCAAATTTGACAAAGATCCATGTAGTAGTTCCTGAGAAATCGCAATAACAAAGTTTCATGGGGAAATCCAAGATGACCGCCTGATGGACATTGGATTTTGAAATCGGACCAGAAAAGGTATCTTGCACAACTGGACCACACGGGGAACATATGTACCAAATTTGAGAAAGATCCAGGCAGTACTTCCTGAGAAATGACGATAACAAATTTTCATGGGAAATCCAAGATGGCTGCCTGGTGACCATATTGGATTTTCGAATCGGACCAGAAAATGTATCTTGCACAACTAGACCCCAAAGGGAACCTGTGTACCAAATTTGAGAAAGATCCATGCAGTAATTCCTGAGAACTGACGATAAAGTTTCATGGGGAAATCCCATATGGCAGCCTGATGGCCATATTGGATTTTCGAATCGGACCAGAAAAGGTATCTTGCACAACTAGACCCCAAGGGGAACCTGTGCACCAAATTTGAAAAAAGATCCCTGAACTAGTTCCCGAAAAATCGCGATAACAAGGTTTCATGGGGAAATACAAGATGGCTGCCTGGTGGCCATATTGGATTTTCGAATCGGACCAGAAAATGTATCTTGCAAAACTAGACCCCAAGGGTAACCTGTGTACCAAATTTGAGAAAGATCCATCAAGTAGTTCCTGAGAAATCGCGATAAGGTTTCATCGGGAAATCCAAGATGGCCGCCTAGTGGCCATATTGGATTTTCGGAACGGACCAGAAAAGGTATCTTGCACAACTAGACCCCAAGGGGAACCTGTGTACCATATTTGAGAAAGATCCATGCAGTAGTTCCTGAGAAATCGCGATAACAACTTTTCATGGGGAAATCCAAGATGGTCGCCTGGTGGCCATACTGGATTTTCGATTCGGACCGAAAAAGGTATCTTGCACAACCAGACCCTAAGGGGAACCTGTGTACAAAATTAGAGAAAGATCCATGTAGTACTTCCTGAGAAATGACGATAAAGTTTCATGGGGAAATCCAAGATGGCTGCTTGGTGGCCAAATTGGATTTTCAAATCGGACCAAAAAAGGTATCTTGCACAGCCAGACCCCAAGGGGAACCTGTGTACCAAATTGGAGAAACATCCATGCAGTACTTCCTGAGAAATGATAACAATGTTTCATGGGGAAATCCAAGATGGCCGCCTTGTGGCCATATCGGATTTTCGAATCGGACCAGAAAAGGTATCTTGCACAAAGAGACCCCAATGGGAGCCTGTGTACCAAATTTGAGAAATTACAAGCGTCTAGTCCGTCATTCATAATCCAGCCGTCGTCCATTAGAGAATATCCGCGTCCATAATCCAAAGACCTATTCTATTTCCATATAACAGTATTAGCATCCAAGCAGTAGTGCCTGAGAAATCGCGATAACAAAAATTGTTTACGGACGTATGGACGACGGACCACGGACGAAAAGCGAGTTGAACAGCCTAAAAAGAGACCTAGTCATTGAGTTCAGATCAGATCTGGAACTAGCATATCAAATATAGAGAGTTTTTATCACTCTAATTTCAATAACAGAGGGCAGGATAATTTTGTGGAAGCTATGGAGAATAATTTCCCACATCCCCAAATGCATGTTGATAGCAGGGGAATGTCTGATCCAGTTAGAGCTAGAAACCCAAGCCCAGGGAGGTGGGAAGGCAACTGGAATTCAGATTCACCATATAACAATGGATAACCTCCCATGATTGGATTATCTTCTCCTAGACCACAACACTTTTGAAAATGCTATCAATGCTGGAGGAAATACACAACCCAGATTGAGACCACAACCATTTGATGGATCTGAATTACAAGCGTCTAGTCCGTCATTCATAATCCAGCCGTCGTCCATTAGAGAATATCCGCGTCCAAGAAGAGAACAGAGATCAATAATTGGGATATTCAGACAAAGGCACTATTGTTAGCAGGAAGTTCGAAAGGGCAAGCAAGAGCTGTCCTGAGTGAGGGTACCGGAAAGGAGAGACTTTCATAGCTTAGTCAGTGGTTTGACTACCAGATTTGGAACAATTAACATAGCTTGAATGTTTAGCGCTCAGAATGAGTCTGTTCCTGAACTGGCTCAGTTTATAAAGAAACTTACACACCAGGCCTACCCGGAAGCAAATAGAGTCTTAGTGGATGTTCTGGCGACGGATCATTTATTGATGCACTGCCGGATACAGACATGAGACTTCGATTACATGACGAACAGCCCAAAACTATTATTAAGGCGGAAACCTTAGCTCCCAGACTTGAGACACATAGGTTAGCGGATAGGCATAGATGTCGATCAGTACACTTAGTTGATCGGACCATGGTGCAATCAAGTCTATCAGAACAGAATGAAGTTTCTGGACTGAAGACCAGTGTAGAGAAACTATATTCAGCTATCGAGAATATGCAAACTGGATTCAGTAAAGGGATGGATTCCATGGTGAAGGAAATCAAAGTCATGAGATTCCAGAATAAACCAAATGGTATTCAAAATGGTAATCAAAAAGGCAATCAAAATGGTAACCATAGTAACCAGAACGGTAACCAAAATGGTAACCATAATAACCAGAACGGTTATCAAAGACAGAATAGAAATTATAACCGACTACAGGGGAAATGGAAACAATGGTTCAAACGTACAAAGAAGTAGACCCCAATTTCAAGGGAAAGGGATTCTCAAAACCAGAGTAATAATTACTCTCAATCTGGAAACACTAGTTCCGGACAGGGAAACGCAAACCTGCCGAGTTAGGGGGGCCAGGGTCAGGCAAGTAATGGAAGACCCACAGAAGTATTGATCAGTAATCTATCATCAAGTGACGAGGGACTATTTGTTGCTGCAAATGTGCAAAACAAATCTTTAGCAATGCTGGTGGACACAGGTGCCAACAAAACCATTTTAAGGAAGGATTTTCTAGACAATCTTCTACCCTCATCTAGACCCTTGGTGAAGTTGATACTACATTGATAACAGGCTCTGGGGAAGTTGCCTCATTTTACGGTAAATTAACCGTAAACATTAGACTAGGAAGTTTTGAAGTTGAATATGAAGTGTTATTAGTCAACATTGAAAATGAAGGAATCTTGGGCTTGGACTTTATGAAGAAATATAACAGTTAAGATTAGCTCTGGAAAATGAGCGGGAAATACAAAAGCACCATGTTATCGCAATGTACATGAGATAAGACCCAAGTGTTGCAGAATTGCATTTATGGAAAACACAGTGGTGCCACCTGGGAATGGAGTAATAGTTTCTGGGAAACCTGTCGATAATGTCTATGGTTTTAAGGAGTGTATTGTGGAGCCTACATAGCAATTCCTTGAGAAGAAGGGAATGTTAGTTGCCAAGGCAATAGTTGATCATATAAAGGGAGTGATTCCATTGAGGATCAGGAATCCTGGGGATACCTGTCAGAATACATGTATCCATTAAACACTATTACAGTAGTCTATGAACCAGCTGAGGAAATCAGTGGGAAAATAACTGAAACATATTATGTATCAAAATGTCAAGTTGGCAACAAATCAACTTCCAAAGTCCCTAGTCATTTGGAGGATTTATTGGAAAGGAGTTCTGCTAATCTGTCTGAACCTCTGAACCTCAAAAACAGGAATTGTTTGATCTTTTGGTTTAATTTAAGGATACATTTTTAAAGGATGGGAGTGATATTGATCGCACACATCTGGTGGAACATGAAATAAATGTTGGAGATGCAAGGACAATAAAACAAAATCCTAGGCGAGTTCCCATAGCTCTAAGGGAAGAGGCTGATAAGGAAGTTCAGATGATGTTAGAGAAAGGAATAATAGAACCTTCATATAGTCCTTGGGCATCTCCAGTAGTACTCGTTAGGACGAAAACGGGAGAAATTCGCTATTGTGTTGACTAGACTATCGACGTCTGAATGATGTCACGGTGAAAGACGCACATGCTTTGCCGGTAATTTCGGATATCATAGATACCGTAACCCTATCTGGCCTGGGCTTTTTGGGACCTGTCCAAGCCTTGGTTGGGGGGGGTGGGGCGAAATGGCCCCCCTAATTATTTTTCTTAACCCTCGAGCTAGGGAGCTCAAACTTATCACACTATACACTTGGGTCAAGCTCTACCAGAAAATGTGAAAAAATCCAAGATGGCAGCTTTGATGACGTCACAGTGACGTCATTTCCAAAAGGGCATTTTTGGTCGATTTTTCGGTCAGATTTTCCGATTTTTTTATTTTTGCAATTTCGCCGCAAAAACTGCATGATAAATTAGTAAATATTAATGTGATGTGAAATAAAATAGTTTATGCCCACTTTTCATCGCGAAAAAGCAGAATTTTTTGAAGAAATATGACAAAAATATCACTTTTCTGCTACCCCATGTGACCGCCATCTTGGATTTACCCATGATCCTCTGCTCGAGGGGTCATGCAAATAGGCTTAAAATGACCCCAATATGATAAAATATAAAGTCACGGAGTTTCAGCTCTCTATTTTTTGTCGTTCCGGATATAGCGCAGAAAGTTTGGTAGGGGGGCCATAATGCCCCCCCCCCCCCGAGGCCTGGTGAGGTTAAGCGGATCAAAATGGTTCATTACTTTGGATTCAAAATTAGGTTACTGGCAAGTTGGTATGGCTGAAAAGGATAAAGCTAAAACCGCATTTTTAACGGGGACAGGTTTCTACCAATACTCTGTCATGAGTTTTGGTCTAGCGAATGCACCTGCTACGTTTGAGCGTCTTATGAAGAGGATTTTCTCTGGTCTCAATTTCAGGACGTGTCTGGTATATTTGGATGATATTATTGTGTTTGGAGATTCATTCCAGCAGGAAATGACAAACTTAACCCTACCTGGCTTGGGGGGGGGGCAAAATGGTCCCCCTACCAAACTTTCTGCGCTATCTCCGGAACGATAAAAAAAGAACTGAAATCCCCCGTGACTTTACCGTATATCATATTGGGGTCATTTTGAGCCTATTTGTATGACCCCCGAGCTAAGGATTCAAGATGGCGACCACGTGGGGTACCAGAAAAGTGATTTTTTCGTCATATTTCTTCACAATTTCTGTTTTTTCCGCGATGAAAAGTGAACAAAAACTATTTTATTTCATATCACATTAATATTTGCTAATTTATCATGCAGTTTTTGCGGAGAAATAAGTAGAAAATTCGAAAAATCTGACCGAAAATGCTGTTTTTGAAAATGACGTCATCAAAGCGGTCATCTTGGATTTTTTTAGATTTTCTGGTAGAGCTAGACCCAAGGGTATGGTGTGGTAAGTTTTAGCACCCTAGCTCAACGGATAAGAAAAATAATTGGGGGGGGGTGGGGGTGGCATTTTGCCTGCCCCCCCCCCCAGGCCAGGATACGTCCCAAAACGCCCAGGACAGATAGGGTTAAGAGAAGTTTTCCAAAGACTCAAAGAAGCTAACTTTAAACTAAGTCCCAGAAAGTGCAATTTATTTCATCGTGAAGTATTTTATATAGGACATGTAGTGAGTGACCAAGTGGTAGCCACTGACCCAGATAAAGGCATTGAGTGAATGGCCAGTTCCCAGGAATGTGAAAGATATTCGTAGTTTCCTAGGCCTTTGTTCCTATTATAGACCGTACATAAAAGGATTTGCAAACATAGCTAGACCTCTTCACCAGTTGATCGAAACTGAGCGACCTTTTAATTGGACTGAATTTCGGGGCGAAGCTTTCAATAAATTGAAGGAGTTGACTTCAGCACCAATTTTGTCATACCCTAATCCACAAGGGAAATTTGTGCTTGACACGGACGCTAGTAATTTTGCGATAGGTGGCGTTCTTTCCCACGTTCCGGATGGTGTAGAGAGAGTGATTGGATACTTTAGTAAGTCTTTGAGCAAAACGGAACGCCTATACTGGGTTACTAGAAGGGAACTACTAGAAGTTGTCTTGTCGGTGAAACAATTTCACCACTATATTTATGGCAGACCTTTCTTAGTCAGAACGGATCATAGAGCACTTAGGTGATTATTGAACTTTAAGAAACCGGAAGGTCAAATTGCTAGATGGGCTAGAGTTGAAGATTCCACTATCAGCAGTATAATAAATTGGAAGGATCCCGGAAAAAATGGTCTCAGATTTCCCTCTTAGGAGTTACCTTCAAATACTACTGGGCTAGATGATATACTGTGCTTCTTAGGGACGGAATTTTGTACAGGAAATTGGAGAATGACCGGGGAACAGAGTTCACCTATCATATAGTTTTGCCCAAGGCCCTCAAGAATGTAGTTTTGGAACATCTACACAATGAGCCCACATTTGGTCATTTAGGAATAAATAAAACCCTGGGGAAAATCAAAGCTAGATTTTTTTCTGGTATGGGATGACTAGAGATAAAGAGCATTGGTGCAGGTGGTGCGAAATTTGTTCTGCACGCAAACGTCCCCAACACAACCTAAGGCACCCATGAATAAATATGATGTAGGAGCAACGACGGAAATAATTTCGTTGGACGCCATGGGGCCTCTTCCTATGACGCAAGCAGGAAATAGGTACCTATTGGTGATAGGTGACTATTTTACAAAATGGATGGAAGCAATTGGAATTCTTGACCAAGAGGCTACAACCATTGCTTCAAAGTTAGTGGAAAGGGTAATTTCTGTTTTTGGTGTTCCTCGCCGGATGCATTCCGATCAGGGTTCAAATTTTGAAACTCGTGTGTTTCGGGAAGTGTGTCAGTTAATGAGAGGTAATAAAACACGAACTACACCCCTAAGGCCACAAACGGTTGGTATGGTTGAACGGATGAATCAGTCCATTGGAAATATGCTTGCATCATATGTCCCAGCGCACCAGAAGAACTGGGATGAACACGTGCCTTTGGTTATGATGGCATATAGATCCTCAATACATGAGACTACTGGTGTAGAGAAATTGAACTACCCATAGACCTATTTCTGTGTTCTCCTTCTGAGGATGAGAAGGAAGAATTAGTCGCAGATTATGCATATGACTTAGCCAATAAAATGGAAGAATTTCATGAAACTGCTAGGCAGAAAATTAACTTGGCTGGACAGGATGAAAAGAAACTATGATGTTGGAATCCAACATCAGCTCTATAACGCTGGTGATATTGTTTGGTTACATACACCTACCAGGAAAAAGGGAATTTGTCCAAAGTTATCTCGGCCTTGGAAAGGACCATTTGTTATAACTAAAAAGTTATCTGACATAACTTACAGGATCCAGGAAACTCCCAAATCAAAACCTAAGATAGTGTACCATGATAGGTGGAAACGATATACTGGCGAAAATAAACCAACATGGTTTAAGTAAGTGGAGACACATGTGGGACAGGAATTAACTACTAAGGATGCTCAGGTATTATTACAGCAGTCTATGGATACTGCTAATGAACAAGGGTGGATGAAGTGCAGGACCCTTTTGCCATGGAGATAGGGACAGAGACTGTTACCATGGACACAGAGACAAAGACTGGTTCACGACCAACTGTTGGGAGCGAGCGTCGTAAACCAGATACGTATGAAGATTTTGTGTTTTACTGATTGGATATTAGTAAAATTTAGTTTTATCTCTCTATCATTCCCTTATAGAATTCATTATGGAAATGCAGATTAAGTTAAACCTTCCTGGTACATCAACTCAACTGAGCGACACGTCATAGAACAGCATTCCGGTTTTTCCTGGAAGTGCAACCGACTGTTTGATCGAAAAAACTGTAAACACCAACCATGTCAGAAATCCCGGATGGAAATTTAAAACAGGAAAACAGAGGCCATCGGGTCTGTAGCCATGGAAGGGTTTCGCCGATATAAGGAAGTAGAGTTGAAGGATGACATCGAGAAGCAAGCCGTGCCTGGGCCCTCAATATCGGGCGCGCAACGCAGTAGGGAAAGGGGCAACCGTAGGGTATCTGCCATTAGAATTAAGGTGCCAACAATTGATACTGTATTTGGGAAAGAGTCTACACCAGTGCCCCCAAGACAGTCACTTTACGTGAATATTTTGCCAGGAAGGATCAAGTTAGTGCATGTAGTGGAAGAGAAGGAGATGAAAAGGTGGTGATTCTTGACAATTTGACGGAGGGTAGTTGGGGAGATGTCGGAGAAGAGGTGGAAATAGAGGTAGACGAGACAGGTGAAGGAAATGAGGAGGAAAAGAAGTAACATTGAATGAGGTGATTAATGAAGCAGGAGATGGGGTGGATAAAGAGAAGGAGGTGGATGACACGAGGAGATGGAAGAATGAAAAGAAACCCGAGTCTGTAAAATATGTGAACTACAGCGCACTGGTGGAGGTGAAGAAGAGAATACTATTAAAGTATACGTAGAGGTAACAAACGGGCCGTATTATCTTGTTAGTGGGAGGTTTGAAAACCTCCCTCCAAACCCTGGAGTCACACCCAGACTGTATCCTGGGATGGACGGTTAAAGATCCGAATGTTATGCCGATGGACAAATCCACCCACATTGATGTTTACTTGACAGGGACCCACAACAGTTTCGTCACATTTTGAATTATTTAAGAAATTTTGACGAAGCTGTTGTGGCAATTCTATCTACAGGCCAACAATATTCCCCTGAACTGCATAGAGAAGCCAGTTACAAAGTTTGGCTGATCTCTGTGACAAGCGCCAGGCATCATCTTCCCTTGAATATGCATCCCTTCAATGTAGAATTTAAACTCCCTTGATGATTTCTAATCTATGTTTTTTAGAAAATTCTCTATAAATGATCAAGTTTGACATTATTTATCAAAGAATCTAGTCCAGCTCTAGTCCAGTGAACTATTAAGAATATTTATTTTGTCATACATGTACAATATAGTTAAATGGAATTATATAGAGAGAGATAGAATTCCATTTATTTTAAACAGCCGTATTCGATGTTTGTGTATATACTTCTCTTCAATACTATTAGCTGCTGCTGTTTCCATCGTGTCAAGATATTTTCAGCATAATTAACTCCCTTATATCATGGTAGTTTTGACAGGTGTCCTGCTAAAAGAAAATATATTTACACTTTTAAATAATATTCACAGATGTACTCTATGTAATCAGCTGTATACTGGAGTAACTGATCATTTAAATGGTATCGAGTATGATATTGATATTGCTGGTGTACATGTAGAAACTATGCCAATTCTGAGCTTTACTGTTTCGAACATTGGCCTTAGGTCAGTAAAAATGCTCTTTTGAAATTGTCTATGTTGAAGTACATTTCTATCTTAAACGTCTTTGCCACATGCAGTAATGTTGGCTATTTTCGGTTTACAAATTCCAATACTAGAGTTGGCTCCCTTCTTATCTGAATGGACATCTCGTTTTGGCTCCATTTAGGCTGCCAAAGAAGAAACACTGCATGACGTCAAATGTGAAACTTTCAGAGAATACATGTAGACTGCCATTTACGAATGTCAAATTCATTGTTAGATTTTTTACCGAGTAGAAAGCAGATAATTATTGGTAGCTATGGAAACACCTAAAGTTCCAAATTATTAGTGATTTGTAACTGTAAGTGTAAACTCAGCAGTATATATTACTTATTGTAGTTTAAACCCAGTTCCAAATATTTTCTTATGATTTCGGTTTACATATTGAAAATTAATAGGAATAGTTTCCATAGTTACACATATATACTCATTCGGCGACTAAATATTCTACTGAGGTGGCGGCAGTGCAACGGGATAGATTAACATGTTGTATTATAATCTTTGTGCAGCTGTGTTATGATGTGACCAGTTGTCGTCGCACATGCTATTTTGGCGGTATTTTAGACTTCACACTTGTTACCAAGATCAGCTATTATTGCCTTTATGACCCTCCGGTGCCTAGCAAATATCGGCAAACCATTGTTTTTGTTTAAATACTCTTTTAATACTGTACAACGATTATTTTACCAACTTTTCGACCTTCGATTGTAGCGAAGGCGGCCATTTTTATTCAGTGCATCTTTCTCCAGCAGGGGGCGTGTTATTTTAACATGTAATTTGTTTACGATTATCTTCCCTTAGTCTTAGAACAATGTAAGAGTTCCTTTTATCGGCTTATAAAAGGCTCTGAATGGCTGGAATTCTCCGACTCTTACTGAGGCTTTTCCGAACGCTAACCAAATTATTTATCAAAATTACCTTAGTTACCATGGCCCAAGCGCTTGTAAATGCAAGGAAGGGCATGGTAAGCATGAGTACATATCTCGAAATTACTCAGAGATATTAAATTTTCTGCCTGGAAAACTAATTATTTTCGTTATTTTTCTCTATTCTGGACCACTTTTGGGGCTCATCCAAAATTTTCACCAAGCCGGTGTTCCACCAAAGTTGTAACTTGGAATCAACAGTTTGGTGTATTCGCCAAATATTTATCTTGAGACATATTTCAAGTCAATTCAGTGCCTGGTGATTAATTTTACCAGGAGTTTGACTTATTCCAAATAGGAGATATTCCACCAATTCTGATATATTTACACCAAGATAGCCGACGAATCTGATGAATGTGCCTGATATTTCTATACTATATTTAGGCAAAGGACCATTATACTTACCTTGATAGATACACTCTCAATTAAGTTGGAAGTCTTGACCAATTTATCAATATTCTATAGAACTAAAGCATATGAAAGGCATTAAAAAAGCATAAGAAAGGAATCTGATGACCCATAGATAGCGGAATGCTAAATATTTTATGCTCATGACGCTTGTAAATTCAGTCCCCGTAATTAGTATCTCGGTTTAAAAAATGAAATTTTTGCTCAAACTTTTGTCTTACAATCTCGAAATTTCGACTTACTCGAAATTCGACCTAGCATCTCAAAATGTCGATTTACTAACTAGACATTTATATTACGGTCATGGAACGTCCACCTATTAATTCGAAATTTCGACTTACTGGCTTGCAATTTCGCCTTGTAACTTGAAATTTAAACTTACTATGTCGAAATTTCGAACTGCTGTCCGAATATCGATTAAGTCCATATCCCTTTTTACTAACTTGAAATTTAGACCCATCGCATGATGCTTCGGAACGTCGAATTACTATCCTCGGAAATTTCCATTACTGACCCGAATTTCTACTCCCTAACTCGACGTTTCGACTGACCATCTCCAATTTTCTAATTTTTTTTAAACTCAAAATTATAACCCGACTTACTAACTTGAAACGTTGGTCAACCATTAAACTCGACAACAAGAATTACTATCTCAAGATTTCGACTCAACAGCTCGAAATTGCGACTTTTTAACTCGAAATTACTACTTTTAGTATCTCGAAGTTTCAATACTATCCCACCATTTCGACTGGCTAACACGATTCTTTTTTACTTTGAACATTGGACTTGCTACCTCGAAATTTCTTCCTAATATCTCGAACATTCGACTTGCAATCTCGAAATTTTGCTTTGTTACCTCAGACTTATCTTCACCTTAGCTTTCAACTTTGAGACACTAACGCCCAGATTTGTATGCACTAAGCGGAAATTTCAAATTATTTTCTCGAAATTATGACGTATAAGCTCGCATTTTCGACTTAATATCTCAGAAGTTCGACTTACTAACTCGATATTTCGTCTCATGATTCTTATCTTTTCAACATCAGGGCAAAAACCCAACCATAATATTTATACAAGCCTCAGCTTTATCTATCAAATATAGTCTCAAAATGGAATTTGTAGATATTCTTTCTCTTGCAATGCAACGCGATACCATGCAACGGGATCATCAATACAAACATTGTTCGAATTGCCCTGCATTTACCGTACATATATCTTATAAAAACGGCTTGAAATTTAAGCCCCACCCCCCAAAAAATACAAAATAAAGTTCAAATTCTCCCTACGCAATCTCCACACGAGTCTCAAGCTATATGCTCGAATAGTGTTCTACCCCACCGAATCTCCACTATTGTCTCAGGATATACATAGAAAAATGTTGGTCACACCAAAACTCCTCTCCAAACTGATGCTGCGAGTTTTGAGCAAATTTCCCATATCTGACTTAAACTTTCAGCACTTTAGTGAATTCTGCCATGCATAATCGCCACATTTTTCTTAGACTGTGCACAGAAAACGGCTTGTCCTGCACCATTTCCACATTAGACTTTATCTAAACCTGGTAAAGTTAGCAACCGGATCATTTTTCACTTTCACACGTGGGTCTATGAAACCAGAAAGTCGTCTGCTCCTACCCAATCCTCAAATAAGACTTAAAGGTGAAATGCGAAGGCTATTCATTTTATATTCCTCTCTCCTGGGCTAGCTAATGATGGAGCTATCAGACTATCTACGTCGTTTGGATTTATTTGAAGTAGTTTGTCTCCAAGTAGCTTTAGAAAAGTGCTTCTCATTTGGTATCTCCAGCTATTTCAGAAATGAAATCCGTATCGCTTGTCTGCCCTTGTTTGACGCTGGTGTGTGACGTCACATCAGACCACCTGGCTGGACGTCAATACTTGTAGCGTTCAGTATTCGATATACTGGTCTGACGTGACGTGGTTATCAAGGAAAGATAAGCGATGACGATTTGCAAACCCGAATTCAGCCGGTCTTGAGGTATCAACTTTTTAAAAGCTTTCAGAACACAAAATACTTCAAAACGAACCAAGCGAAGTAGATTCACCGATATTTTTATCATTATTGAGCCAATATAAAATATATTAAAAAATGATAACCTATAAACCTTTGCATTTCACCTTTAACACCGATGTCCGTTTGTCCCGCGTTCAACTTTGAGTAAAAACACTTGTGCCCGACACCATCCCTATATAGACTTTTATCTGTCAATACTGTCTACTATTTACCAGATACAATCTCCATATTTGTCATACATAATCCCAATGAATAAATTAAACTACATGTAACTAAACCTTGGTCAGCTGTCCCACACAAACCCTATATTATCCGGACAAGGAAAGTTTAAAATTATGCATCACCTCTCACGAACCCGACATACTCATCTATACCCCATACTATCCACATACAATCCCCACGTTAAACATTCTAAGGGAAACTCTACCGTTTTCCCTACAATTCCCTCCTACACAGCCAGAATCATGGTGTTGGCTCAACGCCCTTTTTCAGCGTGGAGGGCTGGTCAATACCATAGAGTGGTGTTGAGAAATGGTGCTGATCCATGTGAAAATTAAAAATGATGTTGAGGCCATTTCAACATCAAATAATGGTGTTGGTCACCACCAATAAAGAGTGTTGGAGATATTTAGTGCATGTATGTCTATATTCAATACCATTCGTTGGTGTTTAGCTCAATACCATTTGTTTGTTTTCATCACCATTTTCCGCTCGCCTCATTTAGAAATGCTACTGTTTTCACTGCAAACGTCTTATATGTCTATAACACGGACACATATAATAAATCACAGTTTGTCCTACAAATTTTCCCTCTATACATCTCCCCTTTAAGGCGAAAAACACGGACTATTGTACTCCAAGTTACTACATAGTTAAAGCTATGAGTTAACCAAGTTTGTAGCAATTACGTTAGAAATAAGATTTGCTACGAACAAAGCATGGAGTAAATTGAGAGTGGGATACCTCTGATCTGCAGCGATATGCTCGGCAAATACGATATACAAACTAATATTTACCGGTTCCTTAGAACTATCGAATGAGCCATTTGATGGATATTAAATTGATTCCGGTAGGCGCATATTGGGCTAATCTCTCGATGTTTCGTAATCGTAATAAAATACACAGGAAGGACCTGGCGCGGTTTTGCCCCTTGAGATGCGGGTTGGAGGGCCAGAATGCAAAACAATATACCTGAGAAATACTTCAGTTATATTATCTTGTCGCATGGTCTAATTATTTTCCAGGCCGTGAGATGGAATTATTTTAAATGACATCATCTTGTAGTGGGTAGTGGGTTTGTGAAAAATCTTCCGTTTCGACGTCAAAACAGCACCTATTTATCTCTGTAAGCACGCGAAGCCAGTGAATCCAGAACCAAAACCGTTTTGGCATAAGCAATATTTTCGGGGTAAAGTGTATTTTGCTTCATATGCTTACGGAGAGAAACGGCTGATTTTCCACCACGTAATAGACTATTTTGCGTAAATAACCTACTAGTACAGGTACTTCAAGATGTTGTTAATAAAAGCAATCTAAGAACCTACAAGTTGTAGAAGTGTTGACCAGAAACACATCTAAAGTTTTCGTAGTTTTGTCTGACAGACAATGCTTGAATTGTGAAATTGTAGCATTGTACTGGCATAGTCTGTTATATTGTATATTTCTGGAAACTCTAGTTTTATAATAATAAAACTTCCGTTGGGAGTATAGTTAGCATATGCCCTACTGGAGACCGGCTCCCGGACAATTGTTCCCGTAATTAGCTCCCCCTCCCCTTCCCTCACACCGTATAAACCACCCTAGGATTCCCCCGCGGATAAATCCCGCCAAATCTTAAAACTTTCACTTTGTTCTATTTCCCCTTCAGAAAATTGAATAAAATACTAAATACTTGAAATTACTGGTGACTACTTTTCAAGTATCTTTTCATACCTTTGTGCTATTATTCCTTTAATTTTAGTGTCAGCAAACGAAACGGTACCTTTTATGACCATTATGTAAATACAAGCATCTAGGCCGTCATTCAATATTCAGCCGTCATCGTGTAAAGAATTTTCGCGTCCATAATCCACAGACCTAATTCTTATAATAGCATTAGCACCAAATTAAAAGAATAAATCGCAGAAAACAAGAGTAGTGTGACTAACGTCACAGGACCTGCGAAATAGGGTGAGGAAGATGACTTGGGGGTCCACGCGTAATGTTATAGGTCACCTAAGTAGGTCAAATTTTCATCAAAAGTAGGTCAGCTCAGAACTTGCTGATAACAGTCCGCTAATGGACGATCATGCAAAAAATCAAGGTTCTAATGTCAACGGTCCTCCTTATTTTGCCGACGAAAGGATCCAGATGAACTGACTGACTCACTCACTCATTACCGGACAAGATCTATGTGGATAGGATGCAAGGGGAATTGGAGATGAGACGTTTAATCACAGATACAAGCTTAACTGGGAACAGTCTAACTTAAATCATCTCGGAATATTATTTTCTTGTAACTTGGATTCGATGATTTCGCTGAATTATGACAAAAGAGTAACAGAAATACAGTTAGAGCTGGACCAGTGGTCAAAACGAAGGTTGACACCACCAGGAAGAATTACAGTACTAAAAACAATGATTATATCAACACTTAACCATCTATTCATTACCCTTCCAAATCCTATAAATGACTACGTTAAAAAACTTAATTCTTTATTTTACTCGTTTATTTGGCAATCAAAACAAGACAGAATTAAAAGGGACATTCTTTGCCAAGACTACGAGAATGGGGGGTTAAAAATGACTAATCTGCAACAGTTCATAACGGCCCTCAAAACAACCTGGATCCGTAGACTACTGTCACAGGAAAGTCAGTACAAGGAATTGTTTGAAATATCTATATGAACTAGTCTTGATTTTGTTTATAAAAGAGTTGACTATTAACCCATAAAAGCGATTAAGGTACTAACCTATTTTGGGCTGACGTACTCCGTGCGTGGAGAAATGTTAACGAAAACTTCCGGTCTCTCACGCCCGAGGATCTATACTATACAAATATTTGGTTAACCAAATTTATTAAAGTGAATGCACAGAGCATTTTCTACAATTTTGTACAAAATGATTGATGAGTACGGTAACTTAATAGATTACATACTTTAGCCACTGCAATTTGCCAAGCAAACTCCGCATCATATTGAGACATTCGGCAGGTTGTAAAGACATTTATATTTCTCTGTTGAAAAACACTTCTCCTAAAACTCAAGAAAACTACGAATCTATATTACCCCATGAATGGAAATACATATATCAGCTGCCCTTCAAATCCTGTAAGAACACAAAATTGCAGTGGCTCCAGTATAGGGTGCACTCCAGAGATTCTTCCATTCGGCATGGAATAGACTATGGGTCCGTTTTTCGGCCACCAGTTGTCGTAAAACCTTCAACCCAAATCACTTATATGTATATATTTTCTGAAAGAGCATGATGAAACTATTATTTTAAGATATAACACTGCTATGTTATAGAAAAATTAAACTCGAACATTCTCCTCCATGCTTGCTTCATTTTTCCTAGAAAACCCCTTAAAAATGTCGAAAAATGGTCAAATTCGGCTCAATTTCCAGAAAAATCTGTAAGAGCGATTTCAATTAAACTTCTTACTCACGTTCACTGGTCCGGTCTCAACTTAAAAAGGCAAACAAAAGTGGGTGTCAACCTGCCCGTTTTTTGTCAGATTTTCTTCCCGTAAATGAGTCCCGATTTTTAGGCACACCCAAGTGGCATAACTGAGGCAGGACAAACTTTACTCCATGATCCCGATCAGCGTGTAGACGAAGCCAGCACTCAATTTGTACGTACTCGTTTGCAGCGCTGATAATGCTGAATAGGTTGGCATTATAGATATAAGCTATTAAGAAGACAAGAAGAATTATGATGTAGCAGAACAAGGGCAGTCTATCGTATTATGAAATTAGAGAGGGGCCATTACTACGAAACTGTGGAGGGCCACCATAGGATCAATCATCATATACTAGCCACAAATAAACTGTTGCTACAAATGGGAATTAGGAATGATGATAAATGTTCCTTTTGTCACCAGCAGACTGAAACTATTCAACATATATTTGGGGGATGTATAATAGTAGATAATCTATTGGAGTCTTTTAGAAAATGGATTTACTCAAAGATAAACATTCTTATCAATGTCTCTAAAAAGGAAATTCTATTCGGAATAACTAAGAATAAAGCCTATTATAAACCACTAAATGTCATTCTGCTGTTGGCAAAATATTATTTATAACTGCCCTTATAAAAAAGTACCATGGTTGACCATGGTATTACCATGGTAACCATGGTAACACCATGGTATTGCCAGTTACACCATGGTAATTCCACGGTATGTCTTGAACATGGTATTTTTACCATGGTATTGCGAGATGCACCATGGTAATACCATGGTATGGCTTGAACATGGTATTTTTACCATGGTAATACCATGGTAGCCCTTGACCATGATACTTTTACCATGGTACGTTTGGACCATTGTACGTTTACCATGGTATTACCGTGGTACTTCTTGACCATGGTAATTTAACCATAGTATTACCATGATACTTCTTTACCTTGGTACTTCAAACACATTTAATTACCGTTGATTTTTTTTATCAGGGTATTACTACTTCAATGGCACTATCACCTTGAACATTTGATCTATATTGCCATACTTTTATATCAAACCATTTACTACCATCATGTACATCAGCATGGACAACACTGACAATCTTTGATTGATTGATTGTTTATTCACCATATATAAAAACAGAGATACAATGTATGGTGTGTGAATAAATAAAAATATGTGGGGAAAAAACAATAAATTACAAGCGTCTAGTCCGTCATTCATAATCCAGCCGTCGTCCATTAGAGAATATCGGCGTCCATAATCCAAAGACCTATTCCATATTCCAAATAACAGTATTAGCACCAAATTAAAAAAGACAATCATAATATACATAAACATAGGCTTGTTTCCTGCAAGAGAGAAGTGGTCAACAGTTTTCAATGATGCCGGCAAGACATCATGATGTTACAAAAATATCAAATCCGTATCGCTGATCAGTATTCTTAATCCATAATATTCGTTGTAAAGTCGTCATCTAAAGAATGATGTATCTCAGTCACGCTCAGAGGGCTTGTTATATTCCATAAAATAAGTAATTATACCAGCTCGAGATACATTGTAAGACAATAGGAATTAGAAATACTCCCAAATTTAAATGTGTGAATTAACAATGATGATTCACCAAGCCCTAAACTACGTTTAGACAACTGCTTACATTTGAACATTGTCATGTAGGGTATGAGTGGGTATCTTCTCAAAAAATGTGGTGCTGGCCGGCTGTTTCTCAGTCGATATCAATCTTTAATAATTTAATCGGGTACAATTGGCTACCAGAATGCATAGCAATGCATTTGAATGCTATCTCACTCGGCCTACAGATTGATATGTTCTGGCCTTGTGTGTGAGGAATGAGTGGTTCTGTCAGATCCATCCCGGCAAAGTCATCATAGATTCTATGTGATCTACCAAGACCCACCTCGGACAGAATCACAAATAATTCGTCTTCACAACAGCAATCCGCTTCGCACATACAAAATGGTTTACATAGCAAACAATTTTTAATGATACCAAATGAACCATCGATCAGTTTTACAATGGAATTGCCCCTTTTATACCTTGCTGAGTATATAGACGTGGAAAATATTTTACTGTTTATACAAAACCTCTCAAACATGACACATTTTCTGTTTACAACAGGTCTACTCAAAAAACGTTGTAGCTCGACAAGTTGCATTACTGATAGTGTACTGGTGACACCACAGCCTAGTGCTGTACACTGACCTGCTCTAGTGACTTTCTTCACAACATGTGTTGTACTGCTGAGCCTTCCGAATAAGTTCGATACTTGAACTGTAGCATTTTGCTGATGACATTCTGCAAATTGGTTTAAATCTCTTTGTGCATATTGTGAATATTTGTAGCGGAACTGCTTGAGTCCCATGAAACATATTGAGCAATTTACCAGAGGCTCCTTCATAGAGCAAGGCAGATGAGGCCCATAAAGGACCCCAGTGTTCAGCTACCGTCGAAAGATGAGTAAGAAGGTGTATGTTAAAACTACTATGTTCTATATCATAAAGGATGGGTACTTCAACAACAAACTTCATTAAACAGAGCTTCACTTTTTCAACATCATCGGATGACACATGTTGACCCAACAACAAATAGATGGCATTTACAAGCAATAACCAGTGTTTGTAGATATCTCTTGGAGCACTTCCTTCCAGAACAATTTGAGAATAATATAACAAATAAGTTCTTCTTTCAATCTCACTCGGCGGTCGAATTGCCATAAGCAGCTCATCAATTTCCTGCAACTTGGGACCTAAGTAAAACGATTCTTCATGGTGAGAACTATTGAACATCAAATCAGTCAATTGCCTCACAACACCTAGCAATACACAATGCATATGCTCAGGTGGAAAACTTGTAATGGTATCAAAATCACGGAGCAACATAAATGGGGCAGGTCCCTTAACACCCTTTTGTTCCTCCTCCTTCGTAACTGCATCAGCATACTTTACAGTTTGTTCATGGGTACGATCTTCAATGGCCTCGTCAGTTGTGGGATAAACCATCTTATTTTCCAATTTTTCTCCCGGATGCAAACAACAGTTGCATCCATAATAACCATTGAATTGTTTGAAATTCTGC
The DNA here is from genome assembly GCA_036873755.1 of Hanleya hanleyi. Lineage (NCBI taxonomy): Eukaryota > Metazoa > Mollusca > Polyplacophora > Lepidopleurida > Hanleyidae > Hanleya > Hanleya hanleyi. The sequence goes on along the minus strand of JAVTVY010003212.1, from coordinate 290,685 downwards.
AACATGGGCCGTGCAACAGTGTCACAAACACGTAATATAGCAGTACATTTGGTAATATGTGATGTCCCTTCTCTATCATGTCAGTTTAGACCAACAGATCTCAAAGTGTCCATCTCAGCTAAAAAAGGTTTACAATATGTGTCGACCCTAGGCTTCTCCTGTCCAAACCACAAAGAGTGTAGAACAACAAACTCTGACCGTTTCTCATATGGGAGTTCATTGATTGTACAGAATAATGGCGAGATTGAATATTTGGAAGATTTAAATACAGGAACACCATCTGTGCAAAATGACAAGGAAATATTGTCCGGTTCTGACAAAAAACGCTGGAGAGAAGGGTTTTTCTTATAAAACTGGCCATCCGTAATGTCAGACATGTCATCAGAAACAGAAGAATCAGAGGCTTTGTTCACATATTTGCCAATGTCATGATTTTCGAAAAGATCTTTAATCTGGTGTTAGAGTGGTAATGTCAAGAAATAGTTGGTTTGATCTAACAAACAGATTTCTGAAAAACCAAATCACAATCAATACACTTGTATTCTAAATCAGCAGCCAGCAAGGAATGACAATCAGGGCAGTAGAAGTGAAAGTCTATTTTCTCCTCGTTTACATTAAAGTACTTGTCAAAATAATATTTACTTGTTGGCACACATCCGGGGATCATGACATTCAGCAGGTCCAGCAAGTCCCTAAATCCAACACCACTAATTTGGTGCCTTATTACATAAGCCAATGTTAAAGACAACCAATGTGACTTTGCACATCAGATCCCTCATAAAGCGGAGTCTCATCAGCAACAGTAGGATTATGAGATGCTTCGTGTAATGCTGGTGCAATGATTCTCTCCACTCCCTCAGCAAGGTCAGGATATAAGGAAGAATTTTGCCCATCTTGCTGGTCTGGCATAAACTCTACAGGCGAGGTAGGTTCGAATGTTCACCATCGTGGTCATACTGGTTGGACATGAAAATATCCTCTCTTCCAAGTCTGCTGTCATCAGTCACAGATAGTTCTTCCTGCTAAACAATAATAAATTTATGCGCAAAGCAGTTACATGTGATCAATAATCTTGCTTACAAATACCCAAGTATATAATTTATAAGAATGCATGTATTTCGATCATACACATTTTCAAATAATGCAGTTGCATAATTTACTTGGAAAATTGCTTCCAACCCAATACCGGTGCCCTGTTCAAATATTGATATATTAACAGCATGATCACTTTCACTTCAGATTACCTTCAATCGCAATTAAATCATAAACCTAGACTGAAACTCTATAACTCGATCAAGGTATTTATGAAATACCCCGATCAAGGAATAATACCTCGATCAAGGTATTTTCCCCAACCTATTTGACATGTAGAAAGGAGAATATTAGATCCTATGCATTTCACCTTTTCATACATGTAACATGATCAAAACATGTGCAATACCTCATCAGAGGATCTATCTCCATCATCAGTTCGTGTGACGCCAATCAGCTGTACGTTTTCTTCTTCTGTTTGTTCTCTAAACCAACTGGCCATCCTTCTGCGCAGTGTTGTGCGAGGTAGACCACATGATAAATCTCGCAGGTACCGCTTGTAACCCCCAACTCTTCTGCGTTCGTCAGACATGTCACAGGTTGATGAATAATTATGTGCCAAATGCTGGACTGACTATTGTTGACTGGAACAAATGTTCATTGAGCTCTGATACTCCGCTATTCCGGCCTAATATATATAGCCTCACTAAGAAAACCATGGTCGAGGAAACTTGGATTTTGACAGCAAACAGTGTTGTTGTGGTCGTCTGATATGCCTTTATGTGTGATAGTTGGTGTCAATACAAACACAGATAGGTTACTGTGCATTCATCTCGAGTGCCGATTATCTTCTTGTTGTAATAACTGTTTTTTCAAAGCACTCATAACGTTTCCATTGTTGTTGTTGTTTCGGTCAACGACGCATGCTCTTGTCATGTTCTAACACCACAGGCGGCAGACAATCCATACACCATACACAATGTTTTGTTTCTCCAACGCCAAAATATGACCGATAGATTTCCAGCCGACGATAATTTTCATCATCCCGGAAAAAAAACACACACTAAAAATACTCCTAAATGTGCCGGCTCACTGATTTTCCATTGTTGTTGTTTCGGTCAACGACGCATGCGGTTGTCAAGTTCTTACACCATGGACACCACAGTCAGTCCATACACATGACCACAACTTGTTTTTCCAATACCAAAACATGACCGATGGATTTTCCATCCGACGACAATATGCATCATCCGAGAAAAAACAATTCACACTAAGAAATACTCCCAAATTTACCGGTTAACTGACTCTGGGGTCCTCTTTGTTGTGTACTCCTGTCTTATTTACCATACAATCGGAAACCATGGTCAAACTGTATTATTTCGTACAATGAAATATTAAACTAAACGGGGCGAAGGTGCCTGATCGCAATCTGTATAACTACATAATTCACTGAAAGTAGTTCTCTAAATCCACTTTTCCAGCTTTTTTTCTATCTTTCTTTTCAAATACAAAATACCTGATGTATTTGCTTATATTGATATGATTAAGATTCGGAACAGTTACAACTTAACACAGGTGTATGAAAATTTAGTTATTTCGGACCGAACTATTTTATTGAGAGATCACGTGATTGGTTGTGTGCTGTGGAATTCTGGGTGTGCAATAGTAGAAAAAGATGGCGACCGGTACATACAGACAACTTTGTAATTATTCGAGACATCGTGTGTGTTTTGGCGAATTACTGTGCCTTTATTTCTGCGTTAGTCACCTCGTTAATCTATCACCTCTATGTGGAAAATCTCCATAGGTCTAATTTGCCACCTGGGATGAGGAAATCGGTGTTGCTGACCGCGCTGTTGGTGGTTGTTGTTACTGACACTATGCACTCAGCTGATCTTTTGAGGGCGCCCCAATCACATACGGCTTCTCATGGGAAGGTGTTTATATATTTCCTATTATGCACTGAACGACGGGATCTCCTAACAGAAGTTAACTCCCGAACAGACCAGGTTGTATAAAAACTATTGATTGGGCAATGTATGCCACACTTCACCTGGACTTCCGAACTTTACACACCGATCATTCATTTACACGCTTACCGACTTGAGTTTTGTTCCCTGTTTGCAAGATCATTGATACCATCTGATAATTATGGCCCTGAAATTCGCCCTGTTCGAGTTCGAGAATGAGGACAACGCTGTGGAGATAGGGGAAGCAACACGTATCATCATCAAGGGAAGGACAATACTGAGTAACGACACTTGGGACATCAATGCCATACATGATGTGAAAGGGCCTGGAAAAAATGGCAAAATGGAGATTGTTGCTGCTAAAGTTTTGAGGTTCAGTGGTAAGAAATACTTTCGTTGACAGTCTTACAAGATTGAAGCAAATATATAACACAATACTGGTTCTGAAATGAAAATTATTTCTGTGAACAATTTGTATTGTTAGACATTGAGAAGGGGGGGGGGGAGGGAGGGGGGAAGTAAAGATAAACATTTGAGCCAGCAAGCAACTAAGGCTTCCAGGGAGGTGGACATAAATATAAATTGAATCGGGTGCACTGTATGTAGTGTTAATGGGATTCTGTGACTGGACTTTGTCTTTTGGTTCCTTCAATAAATAAATAAATTAATGATTAAGTTCTGTAAAGAAATGATCAATTCCCCCATACATACAAATTCTGTATGAATTTAATGTTATGTGCACATATATATGCTATAGGAATTTTTTCATATGTATTTCAGATGATCGACCCACACTGACAAATATTGTGGATCGATTACTCGATGGAGAGGACCTGGAGGACATACTCACCACCTTGGGTGACTTAGGGCGGGGGAAAAGGGGAAAGCGAGTTGCAAAACATGCAACTTTGAGTTCTGATGACGAGGAGGTAATAACTCATTTATAATCAGGGGTTCATAGATGTCAAAATATTTAGTATTTTTTCTCACTGAATTGAGTTTTGTCCAGTCAATATTCAGTTCTCCTAGCATTTTATCCTTTGTGTAATTTACTAATACATTAGCATTCTTGCCAAAATTGAATTTTTCATAAGTTTGCCATTATTCTTGGCTTCTCTATTGAGTTTTTAGTGAATTTTACAGCCTATTAACGGTAGTAAGATGTGACTTCTATGAACCCCTGATACTATTGAACAATATCCAGTTATTTATGATATTTGTGAAGGGGGGGGGGGGGAGGTAGTGTGGGTGTCACATTTGAAAGTATGTAACAGAGGGGTGGAGTCTGATTCAGGGGAGTGATGTAATATTCTCTATAGTTACAACACATATAAGGGAAGTGGGAAGAGGTGCCGACATACTGACAGAGTCACATGGCTTCACAGTATAGTCTTCTGGTTAACCTATTCTAAAGCGCATACCAAGAATCTAACGATTCGTGATATGTGTTGTATCTCAGGTACGCTTTCATTGTACCTGTTAATGTGGCAACTTCCATTGATTCTGCCATTGATTCTGCCCCAGAAAAGCCTCCTTCTGCTTTGAAGTGCTTTCTTTTTTTCTGATCATATGCCGCCTCTCGTAATTCCATGGGCAAAACGAAATGACGCCATGACGTTCGCATGAACAAAGCAATTCGTCATCGTTACGTCACATGACCCGATTGAATGTAGTTTCAACATGGTATGAGACCGTCACGGGTGTCGAGTACAATAGACATTGGACATTCAAGAAAAAACGTAATGACCTTGGACACGCCTTCACTGGATCTGGTCACTTCAATTTTCCCTTATGAGCCTATGTGCATTCCCTCCTACGGAAGGATTATGAGTAAATTCAAAATGGCGGTCACAGTAGCATGAAAAGTTTCAATTCCAGTAAGTTGAACGCAATATTAAAATGATGGTGAAAAACGATGCCGGAGTACTGGTAAGAAGGCGTATGGCCCCACAGACAAATACAGTTACTGTATATTTCTAAACGCGCAACAAGAACAAAAATTGATCCCTGCGATGATTTGTATCCCGGCCCCGTTTTTATTGTAGCTATTCATGTGACCATCTCAAACGATATGTCCATACAGCCCCTAGCACCGACTTGAGCGGTATTATATAAAAATATTTCAGAGCGATGATGTAAACATAGCCCCATCAAATCAGCTGATTGAAAAAGACGAACTTTGTCAGCGCCCGATAGAAAAACAACGCCCAAACGAGGGAGTATTTATCGAATGCAAGTTCGTATTCAGAAACAATACCCCTGACGTCTGACGCTGACCAAGCGCTTGCTTCTCCATGTTTACAAGTCACAAAACTACAATCACAATGATTTGCCCCGGGGGCGAAACGTCTACCAGCAGAATCTCACCATATACAGGCAACAATTGAACGCAACATTAAAAGAGTGGAGAAAACGATCCCGGAGTACTGACAAGAAGTCATATGATCCCAAATACACTGACTGCATAATTCTAAAAGCGCCACAAGAACAAAAAGTGATCATTGTGATGATTTGTATCCCAGCCACGCTTTAATTGAAGCTGTTAATGTGGGCATGTCCACAAGGCCCACATGGCGCCGGATGTGGAGAAAGTATTAAAATGTCACAAAGTCCTAATATCCACCTGCAAACTCAAAATGCTCAAAAAACCTGAAGATACATGCCTGAAAACATTTCGTGGAGAAATTTAACGCTGGAATTAGGTACTTCCGGACATAAACCTCACGAAACGATGATGATGGGGTATGACCACCGCACGAATATCACACGTATATTAGATGGGGTGCTCATGTTCTATCTCATACCAAAAGGTCCGACGCCGAAGGTATGAGCCTGACATTGTGAGCATTCAGGACAGATGCCAACATGCAGGCTGTGAACCTCGGAGCTAGAGGTCACCTGCAGCTCAATTTAAGGAGAGTGAACGCGTAAATATTATCGGATATACTTCTTTCCGGGATAACGGATGGCTTTACAAAAGTTGGCGCTGTAAATCAAGGATTATTTACATCAATCGCTTCTTTAATGAATTTCATAGGACAACATTATTTACTCCGACCACTTCAACATATACTTAATATTCACTTTAAGTTAAATACTCTGTTTACGGTTCTATATGGTGTAGGAGAATAAATAGACAATCTTTATTCCTTTGCTATGCATCAGCGCACGTCTCGATTTCTTCTTGCTTTAAAACGTAGTTGCTTCGCCGTGGCCAAGACACAGACCCGGGAGGGTCAGTACTGATGAACGATTCGCCAGCAGATGGCGAAAGATGAATGTTTTCGCTATTGGATAGCAATCAACCAGAGAGAGAGAATTAAGGTTTAACGTCGCATTCAGCAATATTTCAGCTATATAGCGATAGCAATCAACCAATCACCCTACCTTGTCACTATTGAGGTCATACCCTATCAGAATTTTGGATATGTTTAGCAAAGTACGAGTGTAAGATCTGATACGACATTAAATATTCAGCCGTCATTTACGAAAGAATTTCCTAGTTGAAAAACCTTTCTATGGAACAGTTGGCTTCAAATATGCACACAATACAAAGTTAAAGGGAGTAAGAAAAAGGCTGTCTCAATATTTTCAATCATAGGGATAATAAATTCGTTACAACCAGGAGTGTCTTCATTACCGGATGTGATATTTTTGTAAGATCGATTCAGAACTTATCATTAGTGTGCCACGAAGTTCCACTACTGTTCTATTCCGTATGTAATCATTGATAGTTTTGCGCAGTAAATAAATGCTCATAATATGATTTTTGTGTAAAAAAAAATGTGTATTTTTCGGAAGCCGGGTAAAAACAAATATGTCTGGTTCATATTCTTCATTCGTTCAATGCTGTTATTACCATATATATGTGTACCATGTTTTATAAATTACAGCTGCACACACGTCAGGTCTGACCATCAGATGAGTGAGATATATCTTACGAGACACAGAGATAATCCAATAGCTGTGATTCCTATAATGCATACATCCTTTTCAAAGCTCAAAGTCCGATTTGCAAACTGAATAGGCGACATTCTGAAGATGATACTGTCGCCCCCGTTTAATAGATAAACTAAAGAATCAACACATGAACCTTCTCCATTCTGCAAATATTCCACCATGTCACTGACAGAATCGCTCACGAATACTGTATCGTATAGCCTCGATATCTATAGCCACAACTATTCCAAAAACTACAAGCACTAAACTCATTCCAACAATACCAATCCCATTGGCTGACCAGCGAGAATCCCACGTGCTTGTGTATTTTCGCCGAATTGCTGAGATTTTACTTTTGTTAAGAGTCAGCTTTTCCAGAAGATCCTTCATAAAATTTTCGCTTGCTGGTAGGTTGTTCGATGGGGAACATCTACACGTGCAAGTCATGGTTGGAGAAGTTTGCCCGTCTAAAAAAGAAAATGCAAATTTAATTCGGTGGCATTGACATCATCATATAATGATGACAAAGTTTTGCACGGGTTGGGCTTATGCTGTTATACGCATTAGATACTGTTTTCTATGGACGATGGAATTCTTTAATGGATGACGGTTGAATATTGATTAGTGGACACTTGTATTGCAGTTCAATCAATTGGCTCTAATCTATTTGTCTTTGTCTATTTGAAGGTTTCTCTTACCAATGCTCGTGAGTAATTGGGATGTCGTTCCATCGGTTGTTGTATACATTTTCCGTGTCGTTCCTTCTGTGGTTGTTGTGATCATCTTAGGGGTCGTAGATTTGAAAAGTTTAGTTGTTTCAAACGCCGATGCGTTGCTTTCTGTTGTTTGGGTTGTTCTTACCGGAACTCCGGTTCCAATAAATGTTGTTCTCGGTGACGCTACTTCTAGTGTGGTTACTGCTAGATTTGTCACTAGGGACGGGTCCGTTGCTTCAGAAGTAGTTGTGTTTATTTTCTCCGTCGTCGTTGGCGTGTCTGTTGCTTGAATTGTTGTAGTCGGAACTTCTGTTTCAGCAAATGTTGTTCCTCTCGTTGACGCTGCTTCTAGTGTGGTTACTGCTTGAGTTGTCACTCGGGATGAGTGCATTGTTTCAGAAGTGGTTGTGGTTATTTTTTCCGTACTCGTTGGCGTGTCTGTTGCTTGAATTGTTGTAGTCGGAACTTCTGTTTCAGTAAATGTTGTTCCTCTTGTTGACGCTGCTTCTAATGTGGATACTGCTAGAGTTGTCACTCGGGACGAGTGCGTTGTTTCAAATGTAGATGTGGTTATTTTCTCCGTACTCGTTGGAATGTCTGTTGCTTGGCTTGTTGTAGACGGAACTTCCATTTCAGTAACTGTTGTCCCTCGCGTTGACGTTGTTGACGGTGGAATGGTGGCAGGTCCTGAACACCCTGCCACTGGGTCCAACTCACTCAGGTAAACGTCCTGGCCCATATCGGTGTTGTCCAATACAGCTGAAGTGAAAACAATACATATCAGTACAGCAATATGGTGCATGAAATTAGGGGAAAACTGTAAAGTGATAGTATTGGATCGACTGCTAGAAACCTGTAAAGATTTAACTTTTATCTCCAAATTGGCCGCCACACCCAAGACGGTCGCGAGCGGCAATGGCGAAATCCGCCCAAAATCAATAAATTATTCGAATTTGTTAGAATTGAGAGATAGAGCAACCGATTTTTGTTTTCCCACTTGAACTATTATTGGTGAATAAAAATAAGCATCCGATGGAATGTCTTTCAAAATGGCTATTAATCACTAATTAACTCTTAATTTGCAACTTTTGTAAAGCCATCCGTTATTCCGGAAACACGTATATCCAATAATATTTACGCGTTCACTCTCCTGAAATTGACCAATGTATGCATTTTACACATGTTTGCCATCGCATAAAAATTGTCACGTTGGAGATACAAGTATGTTCCAATATTTTTAATTCCCAAACGACAGTATGCAGAAAAGATATTACAACACATATAAGGGAAGTGGGAAGAGTTGCCGAAATACTGACAGAGCCACATCACTTCACAGTATCGTCTTCTGGTTAACCTATTCTAAAGCACATACCAAGAATCTAACGATTCGTGATATGTGTTTTATCTCAGGTACGCTATTATTGTACCTGTTCATGTGATAACTTGATTGACATGACCACACGGCCCCTTGCACCGGCATAAGCGGTGTTAGATACAAATCTAGAGAGCTATGATGGAAATGCTCTGACAATTCTTATATTGGTAATTGGTGAGCTGTGTCGCTGTGACAACTCGTACGCTGAGGATTGGTGAGCTGTATCGTCGTCAGATGAAATTGACGGCATTTAACACAAAAGACTAGTCTGTAAGACCCAATGTCGACCGAGCATCAACTTCCCACAATGCCAATATATATCAAAGACCAAAAGGTCTGTACAGGGGGCGGGTCTCGGGGCGAAACGTCCACCAGCAGAATCTATCAGCGTGATCCACCAGCAGATATATCTGAATACACCTGCGTGTGTGAAATTATATCTCAGACTTACCAAGCTTTCCATTGGCATGGGCAAGCGAATGTAACACGCTTAAGGGTATTGCACCCATAAGGTCCCAGTGACTCTCCGCCAACGCTCGACCTCGGTCTCGACACCGACCGGAAATCTTCATGGGAATGGGTAAAGCTTGTTTTGATTGGTCGGTACCTTTGACTCATACCTTGTATTATCCACAAGCCAGCGGAAGCGTGGCAGCTGCGATCTCAGATCTGCATAGCGTATATCTTGCGAATGGTTGCTTGGTAGTCACATTCACTTCGGGTTTCTGGACTTTGTTCATCTATCAACTATCTTACAGGACAATATCAGGCGTATTTCGTAACCTGGACTGAATTAACCCTACCTGGCCTAGGGGATGAGCACTTTCCGCCCCCAACCCCACTGTTGGTGTTTTGCTCATATCTCCGAAACGACAAGAAAATTGACAGCTGAAACTTCATGACGTTTTAGAATATCATATTGGGATCATATTGAGTCTATCTGCATGACCCCCCGACCAGAGGATCATGGGTAAATTCAAAATGGCGGTCATGTGGGGTACCGGAAAAGTGTGTTTTCGTCATATTTCTTCAAAATTCTTGCTTTTCTGTATGGAAAAGTGGGTAAAATGTATTTTATTTCATATCAGATTATTATTTACTAATTTATCATGTAGTTGTTTGTGAAGAAAAAACAAAAATTCGAAAATTTTGATAAAAAATTGGTCCAAAAATGCGCTCTTCGAAAATGACGTCACAGTGACGTCATTCTGGCGGCCATCTTGGATTTTTTACATTTTCTTGTAGAGCTTGACCCAATAATATAGTGTGATAAGTTTCAGCCTTCTAGCCTTAGCGATAGCGAAAATATGTAGGAAGCACTCCCCCACCCACAGGCTGCGGTACACCCCAAATCGCCCAGGTCACATAGGGTTTACTCTTATTCCGATGACAGGTCCCTATTTTTTCCTATCTCCATGCTATTAAAATGAAAAATGACTGAGATAATTTGTATCCATAACTTTGATATAAAAATGAATTTGAGTAAAAGAATCCTCTCGGGGAAAACAGGAAGGTGAAGACACCTTGCTGGCTTCACTGAATAGGTTCGACCGCCTCTCTCTTGCAAAACCTAATTTGCATCTGTATTTAATTGGAAAGATATGCAACAGGTTTGGAAAAATTGACGACCTCTGGCGACTTAAAAGCAAACCATATGACTCTACAGGAAAGCATCCCTTGGCACCTCACTTTCAGACCCGAGAATACGGTGAGTTCTAGGACGTAGCCTTAGTATCTCATCCGCGCTTTTATTGCAGATGTTCATGTGGAGACCGTGAAGTATCCACACGGTCCCTAGAACAGGCATAAGCGGAATCAGGCACGCTATAGCTCGGGAGCGATGATGAGAGATCATGTCAAACAAATAACCCATCTGGAGTATACCTGGTAAATGCGAGAAAACACAGAAAAGCTAACCGCTAATGCCCGACGTCGTACGGCTTAAATCCCCCTATCCCCCCCCCCCCCAAAACAATAAACCTACATATATATGTCGAATGACATGTACATATAGGGCGGGTCTCGGGGACTAAAAGTCTACCATACACAGGTAGTAAATTGGAGCGATATGTAAGAGGTTGGGGAAAAAAGGAGGCTTAACCTAAAAGCTAAATTATTGAGTGTTAATTCGGCGACAATATTGAACGTTGCAGCCATATTATAAAATCTGTCAGCAATGAAAAGTTTGGTGTTGTAATTTCACATTGTGGGGATGCTAAAGATAATTCACTCATTTGTGGCATTTTTTTCTACAACATTGTGGGCCATTAGGATTATAGCGTCCATCATAAAAATAATTCATTTTGATGGGTAGCCCAAGTGCAAAAATCATGCCAAACATGCTGCTAAAAGTTCCAGTTATAGGAATTCGAATTCGTTATCACGATGACAGCCATCTTGATTTGGGGGGCAAACTTCAAGGCTTTTGTTTTACCCCGATGTGCAGAATATTTTTTAGCATGTTGCCAGGTGCTTATTTACTTCTTATAATTGTTCAGTTTATATATTTGCTTTCTATTCATGATTATATTGTACTGGTTGTTCTTCTCAATCTATATATGTTTGCGTTCATTTCTCCGCGTTATGTTTTCTGTGAATCATTCATATAATGGAACATTCGCAACCTGCAGTCGTATGTTTTCACAAAATAATTGAGCGTCAGCAACGTGGTGGTTGTCTAACAGATGTAACTCTCGCCAAGACATTCATTCGACATCAATACATTCCTATCTAATTCGAAAATCGGTTATTAACGTTCATTCATAGTCGTTTTGAACTTGGACATAACTTATTACACATGATAAAGGAGGACCAGTAGCATACCTTGAAAACAGAATTTTACGTGAAGATTAGTTCCAGTATCTTTAACAACTTCATTCTCAATGACCGTCCCAGATGTAGCGAAGTGCAGGCTGCAGGTGCCAACAGACAGGACGTAAGATGAGCCCCAGCATTCCAGGCTGTTATGTGTTGCAGATAGACACACATCCGTACAATCACCCTCTGTTGACGACCCGTTAATAGCGATTTCCTCGGTGGTAATGGTAGCTGTTAACCTGACCGTTTTACCCACATAAACTGGGCGAAATGTACACGTACCTGTTTCAGAATACAGACATAACAAGAAGGTTCAAACACTTGCGACACAAACAACAAGATTGGAACAGGAGTATTCAGAACTAAAAGTTTCGTGAGATTGAACAGACCCCGTAAACTGAAAGCTGGTAGTCACAACTGTCTAACAACATAGTATACGGAACGTATATCGCTAATACAAAGTCACATTACATGGAGAGTGTTGCATCAGGGAATATTTTCAGATTCCACGCTTCCACTCGGAGGCATAACGTACAAAATCAGATGAATCGTGCATTTTGTTGAAAAGAAAATGAAATTAGCAAAATAAAGATATGGTGTCAAGCGGAGTATGGTTTATAGGCTGCTAAAATACATTTAACGTTATTCAATCCCTTTTCTCCCGAAACGTCGAAAGAAGCGACATATATCCTTTCATAATTTGAAATACAGTTCAGGAAGGAAAGCGAGCAGCGAGCGGCACGCCAAACTGGGTGTGCAATGCTTATCTACGTGTACTGAGGGAGTAGAAGTGACATAAGATAACACTTTAAAGCCATAAAATTAACATTTTTCTTTCCTGTCCACGAATACGTAGACTGTCAATGAAACGGCCAGCAATAGCCTTTTCGGTGATTGTTTCCTTGGTACTCAACGCGAGTACATTATATCATAAAACCTCTATATAATTCACAAAGTATTATATGTCTGCATTTATGAAGAAAAGCATTCCAGATAATTGTGTTTTTCATTGCGAATATACATGGCAATTAGCAGATGACATTATACTTTTACCTTGGAATTAATCGGTCATCTGATTCCAAATGAAAATAATCTCGGTTATCGTAGTTTTGAGTCAAAGGCAAAGACGCTAACGACGAAACCGCGGAGTGTGCAGCTTAACAGCTTTCCTCAGTGATTGAACGAAGGAGTGGTAATTAGTAAGCATTGTAATTGGGTCATGGCCTAAACAGAAATAAAATTCTACAAGTCGCATCAGTTGTCAACACTCGAAAGTGACTTCTTCCACTAGTGCTAACGTATCACTGTCGCAAAACAAACTGTTGTTCACTGAACTCCTACACGTTCACATTTGCATCTGGTGACACATGTAGTCTTACAACCACAGTGTATCAGCTCGTGACATGTAACAGGCTTATGGATATATTTAACAAGCTGTAGCTCATCCTCAGTCTGTAGAGTTCACCTACTCCCTGGAGACTGCTAGTCCGGTCATAGAGCAAAACAGCAACGGTTCTAGTGTTGCCTGGGTATCGTCTGTTGAAAGATGAGGAAAATGCTTTTTAACACCAAAAACAACATAGATTTCGTCAGTTTTAGTTGAGCGGAAAAAGTAGCTTCCGCCAGTATCAATCAATACTTTGTCATATTCTGTGACTGTTAAAACTGCACCATGTACCGTGGCGGGAGCGTCTGCCTGTTTGTGCGAACAAGGCGCAACGTGAGAAAGATGCACCCATCAAGAACAAGCAGGGAAAATTGAAACCGTCATTAAAGAACATTGGCTTTGCATGGCCATGCCGTTTGATAGAATCACAGGAGAGTAATGGCTTACTGCCGTAGCATGGCAGCTCTGCCATTCTCTATGAATATCATCATTTGATGCAACGCGTCTATTTGCGCCCTACCACATTTAAGACTTGGTTGCAGATTCCAGGCTGTTTTTCGGTAGTCATCCCAAACTATATCTGATTTCGGAACACGAGACAACCGTGGTGATGGATAGAAATTTGACAGTGTCTGGTTTCTTCGTTTGCACAACACCCGCAACATCTGGTTTTACCACAGATACGTATGGGGCATCAATTTGTGAGACAGCCAGCTTTTCAAGACATGTCACAAGACCTGACCTTGTCCCAGACCGTAGATTTTTTATTATCTGAGAGATCATAGGGATTTGTTCTGAACCGAACATGCATTCAATAAATACTCCCTCGTTTGATTCGTATAAACTATCTGGCGGTCACGTCCTTCATCAGTTTCCAACAGATGTCTTGATACGTCTATGACATTATCGCTCTAAAATATCTGTATCTAATACCGCTCAAGCCGGATCTACAGTCCGTGTGGTCATGTCAGTCAATATGTCCACATGAACATCTGCAATAAAAGTGTGGCTGGGGTACAAATCATCACAGGGATCACTTTTGGTTCCTGTGGTGTATTTTAGAAAATTCTAGTATACATGTATCTGTCTGAGGGGGCATATGACTTTTTGTCAGTTCGGCGATATCGTTTTCCACCACCCTTTTAATACTGCGTTTAATGACATCGTTTTCCACCACTCTTTTTATGTTGCGTTTAATCAAGACGAGCCCCTGCCATATGGAAAATACGTTCAGCTTTTCCAAGATTTTTTCAAGAGATGTACCAACTTAATAACTGAATATTGTCCTTGCCCGAATGTAGTCTCAATTTGGATCATTTCTCCTTCACTAAACTTTGCTAATTTTTGCTAGTGGGGCTTTTTCTACTGTGTACGATTAAGACACCAAGTCATTCCCCAGCTGTAGTTTTGTGGAAAATACTGACCGGTTCATATTTGCCGACACCGTGCGAAACAAACAAATAGTTCGATTTCGAAATATCTGTAGACCTACCAGCAGATGTCTAGTTCATTTTATCTCTTAATAGTCGTTGATCAATTATTCTGTATTGATGTTGTAGATCTCCCCGCTCGCTGTACATTATTCTCGAGCTGACAAATCTTTGTGACCCACTGTATGATATGCAATATTTGCAGTGTAAGCAATTCACACACATTGTTCAATGATTGCGTAAAATATAGTTTTCAAATGAAATTACCTCATTCTTAAGTTTTATGTGAAATGCTTTAAATTCATTGATCGCATAACTAGCAAGAAGAGTAGCATTACGTTAACACCAACCCGTATCGAGATGCGTAATTTCCGCGACAGTAATCGACGAGCATGTTGAAATGCTATCCCACGCAAATTACTCCAAAAAGTAATCACCAACTTCACGATCAAAAACCACATATTTCGATCTGTGGTAATATGTTGTAGTTGCGGGGATTAGGAGACCGTAATTCACGATTTTCGACCATCTACGACGACCTACTGTGTTGGCATAGGCTTAAGCTATCTGTTTCACTACATTCCTTTTAACATGCTTAGAACACAGGTAAACAGTGTTGCTTTGATTTCTATAAAATAGAGTTTGTATGGGCTTGGAGAGAGATTACCATACACAAGCATGTTATCCTAGATCTACGTGTAGTCCCCAAGATGTGATCTATCTGCTTATTGCTTTTACCTTCATATCGTTCACATAAGGTTCGACGTAGCAAGTTACATTTATCGGTTTTCCAGTCGTTTTTCTTGGATACGTCAGCTTTGATACATTTCTCAGTGTTCAATTTGGTCTTGTCTCCCCATTGGTTGTACGCTGTTTCGTCGAGCCTTGTGCAGTCGTGCCATAATAACCCAGATTCCAGACCGTCATAACTGTGCAGGCCAGTCCATAAATCGTCACCCCTGCATATAGAGATGAAACGATGAGTGTAAATGATCCCGGCTACTCTTTGATTGCGGTGTTCGGTTGATAACCATGCACATACTAAATACATTCATTGGAGTATATCAATGTTAACCCTTTCTGTACCGTATTGTATCGACAGAAATATAATTCAGTAATTGCTGGTCATTGGCATACAAAAACGAAGCATTTCTAGGCAAACATTTTAATCATATTATACCTAGTTCGAAAGCTTGAAGTATCGTCTCTGAAACTATGTAGGCAATGATAAGTATATCTTAGCTTCATTCATGTTCATGACAGTGTTGATACCAGCATGAAACTGTTAAAAATGCCGGTACAGAAGAAGTTAAGCAGCCGTGGCGAATGTATTTCCAATCGCTGAACTATATGGCCTGATAATTGCTTAGCTGCTAACATTCATGTATACCAACCAACCAACCATATGCAAGGCAGCTAAAAGTTTAATATGTTGTGACCTTAAAACAACTTTCCGCTCTCTGTAAATTGACTGGACTTCTTTAACCTCGCCTGTGTGACATTTAGAACCTCTTCGAATGTAATTCTACATTTCACACCGCATAATAGAGATACACTTCAGTATATTTTAAGAGACCAATTTGCTGCATAAAGCGCATGTTTTAATTCTATTTTGTCTAGAGCGCTGAGGAACGAGACCGCATAAAATCAGCCAAGTTATGTATCTGGTTTTGCGGAATCGCCACCAATGCATGTGCATGCATAAAGGTATATGTATATACTGGCCTTAAACTAGTAACGGAGAAGTGGAACGTTCTCATATTCTTGATATTTGTCACTACTATTAATAAAAACTGAACCCCAGACAGGGTAGGCCCACACACCGAAGTGTCTACCAAAACAAAGACTACCAGTGAGTCACCAGACTTCCATTACATTCGTCTCTATGGATATAGGCGAGCGGCCAAACACGCAAAATGTGTACGTACAAACAGTTGTAGCGTGACTATCTTTATTCTTTCTAATATTACGAAGACATTTTTGCATGTTGTCGTCAGATAACTGTGAGCGGTCGCCATGGAAACAGTAATATAAATAAGCCAATACAAAGCTCCATGTTTTTACATGAACACAAGAAATACGCGTGGTCCAAATACATTTATGCAGTAGCCAATAATATGTGGTGGACAAACATTGTTCCGCAGAACTACCTTAGGATGAATGGACGGCTCCTCGTCTGAGAAAAACTAGTTAATGTTTTCGTATATTTTCGTATATATGCTTATTTGAAATTCGGTATTGATGGTGCTATGCTATGCATTCAGGCTATGTACGTTGGAATTATTCATGGATAGCGGTGGCCTATTGAATGCAGACTATATATCTCACCCTCTATCACATTAATTGTTACTTACTACTCGTATAAGACACTTGGTAACGCATCTGTCTATTGAAGTCACACATTGTCCACTCCCAGTAAACATTGATAAGATGAACACATTCTCCTGGCAAAAATGGTATTGTGACGTGAGTAAAATAGTGGTTGATCCTAATTTACACGTGTGATTACTGAAATGTCATGGCTAAGATCAGATACAATCGATACTGATTCAATGAGCCATGACTAGTACGTGTAGTCCAGGAATCCATGATATGGACTGATAACCGCCAGAAATCCATAAATTTCGTAGGAAAGCGTGATTATATTTTTGTTTCAATCAGTGAAAGTCTTCCAATGGTCCAATGCTCTACTGTCATCAATCTCCTCAATTGTGGGCAAAACTTTAGATCTCAATTTGCAGCATGTATTTATCAGTCAAACTTGCCAATGTCACAGATTATCATGTAAGCTCATATCGCGCTCTACAGAGGGATATATATACAGAGAACCTATTGACAGTTTGACAGATCATGTGATCCAGTATAACGTGCTGTGTGAACCTCCACGGAAAAACTTCATATGACCGACAGGAAAGGTGATTTGAATGTGGTTCTTTTGGCTAACTTTTGGGCGTTGTGTTACCTAAGACAACATATGTGTTAAGCTCGAGGTTTTTCCGGTGTCGGTTATATTTTCAGCCCACAGACATAACTGCCCAAATTGTTTCTTGGGTGAATTCAAAATGGTGACCATGGGTCATTCGAATCTTATACACTCTTAGCAAGTTATTTTGGTTTCTTTTCTTGTGCATATTTGTTGAAACCATTTTTTTATGGCTTAGATATCCATTTCATGCTAAGTTCAAGTGTCTTTGCTAGAACATTTCGCCTGAACTATCAAATGCAAAGTTACGTCGGTTTACATCATTTTCTTTATCATTTCAATTACATTTTAATAAATGATAAATAAATAAAAATCAAGTACTCAATGAGTCATTACATTCGATGGACAATGACAGAATGACTCAAGAAAACGTTATGGAAAGGAAAAATTTGCTGATCAATTACAAGCGTCTATTCCGTCATACAATATTCAACCTTCGTCCATCAAAGAACTTGCGCGCCCAGAATCCAAGGATCAAATTAAAATAACAGCATTAGCACCATTTCAAAACAGTAAACATTTTATACATAAAATATCAAATACATGAGCAATGACATTATATTTTCTAATACTGTGCTTATTTACAACGTATTTGCCTCTGTTCCTCTCCTCTAGATTGCTGAAGACTCGTTTCAGAAGATGGGAAAAAGAGTACATGGAGTTCTAGTAAATACTGGTTTTTTTCACATTTCAAGCTTCCATAACTGTACTCACAAGAGTCTCAATGATTTCAGGAGCATTGTCACCACCTCCAATCAGTCTGTGATTCAGCCAGGGTCACCTTGGTCAGATACACGTATGTTTGTATGGGCGAATTTGACACTTAAATGTCAAATGAGTTCTTGATAATAAGCAAATTCGGAATAGATCAGCACACCCTAATTATCATCAAAGATCTTGTTAAACACTTGTAAAAGATAATTCGATCCAAACAATTGGCCAAGAAGTTTTTCATGACATGTACCATATTTGAAATATCTTGTCACGTGGGGTGTAATTTACATATATCGAAAGAAATATTATATGCATTATATGTGTTCGAATGCTTGTGTGGATTACAAAACATATACATTTTATGAACAACTTCTGGTAATGTTTCTTCGAAATTGGGTTATGCATCACCCCCAAAAACAAAACTTAGAAATGCGAATTTCATCAAAATATACGAACGTCTGCATATACTGGCTGGTTGATCAGCTTAGCACACCCAAATTGAGGACAACAGTCCTTTTTGTACGACTTAGTGATTAGACTCGAAAACTAAGCCTCTTTTGGGGATTCTGCCGATCGCTTAATATGGCGATACGCCTATAATTCCTCCAAAACCGCCAGAGGAAATGTAATGAAAATTGGTGATAGTACTCTCCACTGAAGGTTAAATGTCAGTGATTAGGATGTTATGCATAGAGCATGATCACGACTGCTGACCGCTTCTCTCTTGTAGAAAATCATCCTGTGATTTTATTATTTGTATTTCATGCACATTTGAAATTGGTGACAACCATGATAACTGTCATACGAAATAGGTATTTCGATTATTGATGCGGCTGTATAGAGAATGTCAGATCTGACGCTTGCTACTTAATGTAAACACTTTCGTTATCCTGAGGTAACCTAGCCCCATTAATGTTGCATCCTGTCGTTAACAATATCGGGCCATCCACAACGTGTATGGTACCCTTTAAACTCACTGCGGGATTATATTCAAACTGTTCTGCATACATGTAAAAAGATCTATAATGTGTTCCACCCTACACGCCCGAGGAAGCATATGTATTTAGTTAAGATGTCACATATTGTACTAAATCATATAGCATACATTGTATGTCTATTACTAATGTGGAACACTGCCATTGTGTTCAATCTTGGCTGAGTAATCATCGATTAATGCTATCAGAACACATTCTATATCAAAAGGACAACATTCATTGCATTTCACCATGGACTATATATTGATGAATTGAGTATTCAGCACACAACTCTGTTTGGTCGATGATCGTATGAGCATCGAAAAATCTACCTGAAAACTTACACGTATGCATATATAATGTATCGAATTATTTTTTTTTTTTCGCAGCTCATTCTCGTTCTCCTTGTCTTATATATTACAAGCACATCCTCGAGAGTCATTAGCATCTATCGATCCGTTAGTAGTCAACGACCACGAGATCTCATTAGACTAATTTCAAACTTATGAATGGTAAAGAGGTTTTGCGGACATGAGTTGAAGCAAGCAGAATATACTCAATTGTAAATTTATTATTGCTGTTTCACTTCTTTTCGAAATTATGTCCTTTTCGACACTTTTGACGAGAAAAATTTGAACCTACAGTAATCGCTGATTGACTGGACCTCACTAAGAGCAAGCAAAGTACTGAGAAACCTCAATTCGTAACAAATTCTAGCAAATCTCCAGAGTAAATTCGTCATAGTCCCAGCAGACAAAGCTCAAAATAATATAATAATCATAATGTAAATATTACTATTACCAGATGATGGTTAAATAATTAAGTGTAAACATATCATCAAATACGTCTACTTACTCCCAAACTGCATTTTCTCTGGAAGATTTATTTAACAACCACAAAAACTTTCTCAGGATGTTTGTCTTCCAACCAATCATAACAACATAACGACATACCAAAAATATACTGCACCAACATGCATAAATCAACATACAAATCTAGATTCACAGCTGGTTCTAGAAGTTGAACCACCAAGCTTCTTTCAACCCTGTTGACGAGGGCCCTTCGGGAGGTAAAAGCATTTTGCAAAAGGTATTGAGCCACTGTTTTTAATAACTCTGGCGCTGAATGTATATGGATATTGAAAAAACTCAAAATGGTTTACGGAAGAAGTTGATGCTAAAGGTCACATACCGTACAGACATTTACCCACAAGGGATTTCTCGACTCTCTATACTACAGTCCCTCGACAGCACCTTATTGACCGTCTAAGTTCATTAATAATATCGGTGTTCAAGAACTGATCGTGGATATATTAATTTCGGAAGCCATAAAGCATTCATTAGCTCAACTACATACAAGAGATATCATTCCTGGGATGTTTCTTTGTATATAGAGTTGCTTAAATTTCTCATTAAAAATATCTGTATGAAATTTGGCAGCACAATATATCAACAGCATATAGGTATTCCAATGGATACTAATTGTGCACCCCTGATGGCTGACCTGTATCTGTTCTCTCACGAATATGACTATATGGAGACGCTTTCAAAAGCCGATCCATTCAAATTGAAGCGATATGCAAGAGGTGAGAAAAATTGACGATGTGTGTTCCATCTCCAGAGGAAGGAAGCCCGTTCCTTCACTGAACGATAAATAGACGATCTTCTCGCTGTGGATAATCGTTATATAAATGACGTAGTGAAAGATATATATCCACCTTCACTGGATTTGAAGGAAACTACAGATAGCCCTACAGGCACATCATATTTAAACATATATCTCTATAAAAATAAAGCGGGCAATCTCTCTCGTCAACTTTTTGACAAAAGAGATGATTACAATTTCGACATCGTAAACTATCCTTTTCTGTACAGTATTATTCCAGTGGGACTTGGATATGTCGTATATATATCTCGTCTAGTAGCATTTGCTAGATCCAGTGTTAAATGTAACGATTTTAATCAACGTCACAAAACATTGTTGCAGAAACTTATAAAACAGGCTATACAACCAAGCGCCACAACTCAAAGTTGATCAAATTTGGCGATACATATTGCATGGTGATAGTACAATACGAACGTAGCGTGCAAGATCTACGGCGTTGTTTCGTAGCTTGTGTCTAATTCCGCTTAACCCGGGGCTAGGAGCCGTATGAACCCACGTACTTCAAGATCCTCATGGCGCTCATATGAACAGTCTCAATCAAAGCGGGACTGAGATACATCATTCGCTAGATGACGACTTTACATCGAATATTATGGATTAAGAATACTAATCAGCGATACGGATTTGATATTTTTTGGAACATCATGATGTTTTGAAAACTGTTGACCGATTCTCTCTTGAAGGAAACTAGTGCATGGTAAATTAAGAGTAGGCAGTTATATTTTGCAATGCAAGCGTTCATTACAAAGGCATGTAACTGGAACTCTCGGTGAAGCACGTTGTCGCGAATCATATGTACATCTTTATGTCGATGTTTTAGACGGTGGAAAGAGGTAGATTAATCAAGATATCATTATTAACGAAATATTACTGAATTGTGCTGCTGAGTGTGTTTGCCGTACACATCGCGAACACAGATTTTATTGAACGGTACTTTGCTGTAACTAGCAGAGCATTCAGGTTTCAGAAAACATATAGATCTCGACGTGCATGCATTTTGTCAAGATACATCTTGCGTATCACATACCCCTGGTAGCTCTGGCATGATTAGGCTTAAAGAAGGGAAGGAACACTTACCACTGATTATCCCATGGAGGTTCTTGTGCAAAATCTTGAACGGCGTTGTTTACTTCAACACTGTTGAAAGAGACAAACTTCATCCCTTGTCCGGAACATATATCCGCGGCCTTGTTCCACGTCACAGTTGTGTATGTGAACAAAGTTAGTATCGTATTTGGGGTTGCAGTAACCGCGAGTCCTAAAATAAATATAAGTCGAAAATTACCGACATTTGAACTACAGTAGATAATATAAAGAGCGTGATGTGCATTTAAATCTAGTCTTATTTCCTGTACATGTACTCCATTATACAAGGAATAATATGTTCGGTGTTATTAAGCATGTTCAAAGAGAACAAACTTCATAACAGAAATGACGCTCTACGAGTAGTAAAATACTCTTCCGGCTTCCAGTAACTCACGATCTTAACCATTGAATCCCAGCAAGCATGAAATACACAGATGTTCTAGCAAGTTTCTTGAAAGCGAGAGGCGACCCTGTGATATTCCTATCGTAATTTCCATCACCTCTGGAAAATGAATTGCCATGGAACAATACTAGCAGGCTCCTCGAGAAAGACAAGCGGTCAACATTCATGTTCCTCTTCTCAAAGCACTATCTAGACGAGTAGTCTTGATTTAAACGAAAATCCAAGTCGAAATTCGGACATTTCTTGAAAACAGTTCAGAAACCTATTTACCGATAGTAATCGAGCGAAATCATTGAAGTTGGTATGTTAAAATATGGTAAACAGAAACAATACAACATTCTTTCTGGTGCTACTTACTGGTTATCCATACCATCCACAGATGCTGCTTTGAATTCATTCTTAGAATATCTGCAAAACCTGGAAAATATACAACTCTATTAACAAACTATACGGGATATATACGTGTATACGTCGACGAGTCCCACATTCGTTATATTGCCAGGCAATAATTCACACGCTGTCTTTCACATTGCTGATAATTATTGAACTGCTTATTATTGATGTACGCTTCGGAAATGTTCGCTTGGTATGCGAGCTGGAATCCTTCGTCATATTTTTCAAAGATCAATAAATGTGTGACTTGATATAATACAATGTCGAAACAAAACGGGAATGTTTAAGACGAATGCAAGTCGGGACGCTTGAACAGATACTGAACATGTCTCACCACTAACATAGCAACAGCATAATTCCATACATGTAAATAATTCATATTCAACGCAGGATGCTGTTTAGATTTAAAATATAAGTGTTTGAAGATATTTTCTACAAGGTGAGCATATATGGCCTCGCTGTAGTTATTGCTACGTAACAGGTAAAAGTAGTTATCTCCCTGTTAATATTACAGGACACAAGCTGCGGCGTTGATTTTTCTAAAATTCATGAACATTTTGTTGAGCCAAAAGAATATGATCTTAACATTGAGCGTCTCTGTATGAGTGGATAAGGTCACGTGACCTACATGACGTTACAAAGTTATCGTTCGTGCCAGAATTCGGCCTTGACCTTCACCGTTGAAGTGATAAGCATCCAAATATCGAAAATACGGCTTCCATTTACTGGAAAAGCTAGCACACGGACAAACATCAAATAATATGACACACGAGTGAGCATAAAGTTGTCTTTCTTTGAGTGATAATTAAAAAACGAATTTACACAATGTAAAAAGCGTTGCATGTTTTTTTTCTTTAAAATGATAACCTGTATGACTCCGGACCAGCCTGACCTTGAGGAGGGTATTGGATGGTCCAATACTTTAGGTTAGTATGGAACCCGACACACCAAATTATTGCCGAGTAATCTCGCGATCGAAATTAAATTCAAATAGTGCAACATGAGGGTGGTGTCTGAAAACCCTTACGATGGTCTCTATGTAAGCCCATGATGCATTATGCATCTATGACATTTAAATTGCGCGTGTTAAATTGTCATGAAATCGCATATGTAACACGATGTGAATTTAATTGCCAACGCGGGATTACTGCAGTGGCACCGCTAGCTGTGGACTGTTGTACAACAATGATAATGTGCTGGATTTTAAATTGACGTTACGTTACACAGGCAGATGTCAGATTTCCCCGTAATTGAATTGAATACAATAGAGAAGAAAAGGCTTTCGGTGGTTGATGCTGAACATTTTGCACTTACTGAACAACACATGACGATGAGAGTTCTTACTCGATCTAAGGCCCTCGGAATTTAATTAGACTTACTAAACATTGAGTCATTATTCACGAATGTGCCGATTAATAAAACTATCAAAATCATCACGGACCGTGTCTACAAAGACAAAGTGATCAATACTACCTTGAACAAGTATACACTCCGAAAACTAATCAAGGACTGTTGCACCAGAACACCATTTCTGTGTGGAGGAGATATATACAAACAAATTGGTAGTGTATGCATGGGGTCCCCTTTAGGGCCCGTATTAGCTGACATTATAATGAGTGAACCAGAAAATGTCCTGCTCCCGCCTCTGTTACAAGCTGATATCAAGTTTTATTGCCGGTTTGTTGATGACACGCTCGTGTTAGTGAAACCACAGGACGTTGGAAAAGTTATCAAGAAATTGAATTCTTTCCATAAATAGATTAAATTCACGCACGAAGTCTTCACAGACAATGCAAATTTACACTTTCTTGATATCTCTGTCACCCCCGACGGCACCACAAGTTTCAGAAAAGATACACATGCAGGTCAATACGTTAACTTTACAAGTTTCATACCATGGAGAGCTCGTACTGCATGGGTCAGGCATTGATAAATCGGGCACACACAATCTGCAATCCCAAGTCCTTGTTCAAGACAGAACTCGACCTCATTCGAGATTATCTATCTTGGAATGGTTTCCCAAAATATGTAGCCAACAAACTAATTAAAAGATTCGTGAATGATGCAAGCAAGCCAACCCCGTCAACAAGAATACCTACAGACAGCAGTACCAAATCCTCACCTAAACTATTTATTAGACTACCATATATCGGTAAAGTAGGAGAACAATATGTTAAGAGAATGCTCAATAAAATCAGACGTTGCCTAGATAAAGAAGCTAGAATAATAGTTTTATGGAAAACAACTAGAATATCTGAAATCGTATCGCCGAAGGATGTCATTCCGGCTGAATTTTAGAGTGATGTTGTCTACCAGTTCACGTGTCTAGGTTGTGAAGCCAGTTATATTGGAGAGACACAGTGTTGTATTATGAAAAGACTTCAACAGCATTCTTATGACAAAAACTGCGCCATTTTTAACCATATCAATTCATGTGAACAGTTTAATTTCTTTTTCGCCATGGACCATTTCCTTGACACTGATACTGAACCTATCAAAACTGTGGACAAGGTGTTCTTAAACACCCAAATAATAGACCGAGCAAATCACTGGCGTGTTTTATTATATAAAGCAGCATTGGCAATTAGAACTAACAAGCCAAGCCTCAACACTGGAATTTGTGCCTCGCGGGAACTTTTAATCTTCAGATAATGAGCTTGAATCAGCATTGACCCTATGAACTTCATACTAACGCCATGAGCTGTTTAATTGTTTTTGTCACGTATTGTATAGTGTTGTTTTAGTCTGCACAGTGTTCACTGTCCTTAGTGTATATATATCCTATGTCTCACTTGCTCCAATTTGTATCTTGAAAATGACTTTGAATTAAGTTGAAATATAGATCATTCTAACCATGATATCATTCTTCGGAGTTACATATATATTGTTAAACATTGCAGAGAATGTTTCTATTCATTATATGTAGATGCGATAACCAATCAAAGTAATATTTTCTTGTATTACTGGGATATGGCATAGGTACTTTCGCTATGGTAAATGGCGTTACTACCGATTTTTCCCCATCCGCTTTACAAAACGTTTTCCCTACAGGCGGAGTTAATGGCTCCGAAGCATGGCTTGTTTAGTTATACCTGGGCTCCTGCATTTGAGATAAAATGCACAACTCAACTCTGTCCTATACAAATAATGTGAGCTACCTAGGTGACATTAAATACAATTTGATGTGACAAATTCTACCCGTATCATACGATAACGCCACTCATAAGTATTAGTATTACTCTGCGGTATCTCTGACACGTATAGATATCTACAAGCCTCTATCAGGCTATATAGAAACAAAGCAGACCGCCTGCAAGCAAACCGCCTGCATCATATCACACACAACAAGACGAATGACCAACGCTTCATCCCTTAAAGTAAACAATATAGGATATATCTAATTGTATTACTTCGTGTTTTCTACGTCTGCATTCCTTTAAACCTTTACACGGTGAAACGATACGTTCAGAGGAACTCATAGAAAGGCCCGTGTTTAATATTGAACCGACAATATCTAGTTTATCTTGTTATTTGTATGCAAGTACGTGTTTTCTCTTTTGAACTGAATTTTTATCAATATTTTAGCTTTTCCTTGATAGACGCGTTTTGAGCAATCTTTCTCAAAACGAGACGACGGTTGTTGATCTAGTCTCCACAGCCTTGCACATATAGAAAGGCAGTTCAGTGGCGATGACGCTGTTCGTGCCCACTTAAAGGAAGAGCGTTGATATGTAGGGTGATACGGTGAACGGATTTCATGGCATACTCTTCTTAGCCAGTGTCGATCATACCACGATAGAGTACTCAAGTAATCCAGCCCAGCCCATTGGTCCTATATAGAACGGGTGCATACGGAAAAGAAGTTAATGTGAAAATAAAGAAAAAAACAGGAAAAATACAAAGGATTTGTATACACACGTGAGTTAATCGCTTAATTGTAATGCCGATTTTGGCAAAGTTAAGTTCTTTTAAACGGCAGCTTTTGGCAGTGTTGTGGCAAAGCGGACTCAACGTGGTTAAACTATTTAACCTTATTATTCTGACAAAGCATTCGTAAATTCGTCATAGTCAAAGCAGACAAAGCTCCAAATAATATAATATTCATATGTAAATATTACTATTACCTGGTTAAAGAATTGAGTGCAAACATATCATCATCAAATACGTCTACTTACTCCCAAGCAGCATTTACTCTGGAAGATTTATTTATCAATCACAAACTGTTTATCAGGGAAAGAGGTATTTGTCTTTCAACCAATCATAACGACATACCAAATGTATATTGGACTCCCAAAATGCATAAATTCTAGATTCGTAGCTGGTTCTAGAAGCTGCACCACCAAGCTTCTTTCAATCCTGTTGACGAGGGCCCTTCAGGAGGTAAACACATTTTGGGAACGGTATTGCGCCACTAGTTCTACAAACTCTGATATTGAAACCCTAAACATGGAAGAACTTGATGCTAAAGGTCACATACCGTACCGTACCGTACAAAGCGTGAATGAGATACACCATTCTCTAGATAACGACTTTAGAACGATTATTATGGATTAAGAATACTGATCAGCGATACGGATTTCATATTTTTGGAACATCATGATGTCTTGTCGGCATCATTGAAAACTGTTGACCGCTTCTCTCTTGCAGGAAACTAGCCTGTGTTTATGTATACTATGATTGTCTTTTTTGCATTTGGTGCTAACACTGTTATATGGATATGGAATAAGCCTTTGGATTATGGACGCGGATATTCTTTGATGGACGACGGCTGAATTATGAATGACGGACTAGACGCTTGTATGTATACACACGGGATTTCTCGACTCTCTATACTACAATCCCTCATCAGGACCGTATTGACCTAAGTTCATTAATAGTATCTATGTTCATACAAGAGATATCATTCATGGAATGTTTCATTGTTGCTTGAATTTCTCATTAAAAATATCTATGTGAAATTTGGCAACACATTATATCAATAGCATACAGGTATTTCAAAGGGTACTAATTGTGCACTCATGTTGGCTGACCTATATCTGTTCTCTTATGAATATGACTATATGCAGGTGCTTTCAAAAACCGATCCATTCAAAGCCCATTCCTTCTCATTCATCAAACGCTATATAGACGATCTTCTCGCTGTGGATAATCGCTATATAAATGACGCAGTGAAGGATATATATCCACCTTCACTGGATTTGAAGGAAACTACAGATATCCCTACAGGCACATCATATTTAGACCCATATCTCTATAAAAATGAAGCGGGCCTTCTCTCTTGTCGACTTTATGACAAAAGAGATGATTACAATTTCGACATCGTAAACTATCCCTTTCTGGACAGTAATATTCCAGCGGGATCTACATATGGCGTATACATATCTCGCCTAGTAGCATTCGCTATATCCTGTGTTAAATGTGACGATTTTAATCAACGTCACAAAACATTGTTGCAGAAACTTATAAAACAGGGCTATACCACCAAGCGACTCCACTCAAAGTTTCTCAAATTTGGTGATACATGTCGCATGCTGATAGCAATATACGAGCGTAGCGTGCAAGATCTATGGCGTTACGTTGCGTAACTTCTGTCTAATTTCACTTGCCCCGAGGCTAGGGGCCATATGAACCCATGTACTTCAAGATCCTCATGGTGATCATATGAACAGGCCCAATCAAAGCGTGACTGAGATACATCATTATCTACATGACGACTTTACAACGAATATTATGGATTAAGAATACTGATCAGCGATACGGATTTGATATGTTTGGAACATCGTGATGTCTTGCCGGCTTCATTGAAAACTGTTGACCGCTTTTCTCTTGCAGGAAACTAGCCTATGTTTATGTATACTACGATTGTCTTCTTGAATTTGGCGCTAATACTGTTACATGGAATATGGAATTGGTTTTTGGATTATGGACGCGGATATTTCTTTAATGGACGACGGCTGAATTATGAATGGCGGACCAGACGCTTGTTATGCGAAGTGTTCACAATCTCGCACTACCAGAGACATGCTACCACGACGCTCCTGGCTCAGCATAAACGCATTCGTGGTATGCCATATAGTATTCATGAGTGTCTCAGATCGGTAACCCATCACAATGAGATTCGGAGTTCAAATTTTCATATTTTAGCATGCCAAGGGCTAGACAATACAGCAAGTGTGATTGGACGTCTGGGTATGACCAGCAATACCAGCCTGAGGTCTTTTTAGCGACAGCATCTACCGGAGATATTACATAAGGCATTGTGGCAATAAGTATTCACCGATCAGTTCAGTAGACTAAGAGAAAATTCAATAATAGAGGCAGCCGACTCATTTCAATGTGTTTTTTGTGGCAGATCACCGATAAACCAAGAAAGCAGAGACGTGGTTATCACATACATTGTTTGCATTTAAGGATGTTCCAGACAAATTCAATTTTATGGCTACTGCGCACGTTTCTGCGCCTCTACCAAAATTGGGATATTTTAGTAAAAAAAAAATGAAAAAATATTAACTTGAAAGAAAACTGTTTTGAAAGAATGTTTGAATTGGATAATGTCCAAATTTCGAGGCACGGAAGGAACGCTAGCCAACTGACTTGACGAAATCCGGGTTATTTTGCTTCTTGACCATGGATGACCATGTTGGCATCCCACTTGTTCGAAAAAAACACGCGTGGTGACCCGCCACTTTTATAAGATTTTTCCATTGCCGGGAAAACTTCCCTGAGATACCTTGAGGAAACTTTTAGAAACTATGCGTTTTTACTATGAAAATACGAGCATTTTGCATGGAATTCCTATCTTACCCATATATTAGAAAAGGGTTAAACCATTATAGTAGACAATGTAAATTCATAGAATCTGCAAATATAGGCATGGTGACCGCTGAATTTTATCCTTTATTTGAATGTTGAATACTTGCGCTACCTCTTGTCGAAATATAAGGAAAATGACATTTTATTTTTAAATTGTCTGGAGGCCCCAAAAGGGAATAAATCGCTATCATTTCCTTGCTCGTATGCCGGACTGAAATGGTGAATTATGTCATTTGTTTTTCAAACAGCCTGAATGTAATTTTAAATGTGTCCAGACACCTCAAAACAGGACAACAATATACAACGGACTGACATTTGACTGGAAAATCATGCCTAACGGCACACCATACTTAAATCTCTATCTCTATAAAAATGAAGCGGCCTTCTCTCTCGTCGACTTTATCACACATAGAGATGAGAACAATCGGTCGATACTTCATGTAGGAACTATTGTCTGGGTCTTTGTGTCGCTGAATAGGCACAGGTCTAGACACATTGTTGTCTCCAGGCTATTGTATGCATTTTCTCGTGATGCTTACATGAAGCATGAACTGAACAACCACAATCAGTTTACAAAGAAAATCAAATGTATTGGAGAAAACCGATCAACCACACAGATTTAACATTTTTGGAACATCATGATATCTTGTCTGCCTTATTGGAAACTGTTGACCGCTTCTCGCTTGCAGGAATCGATGTATGTATACTATGATTTTTTTTTTGATTTTTTGCCGAATTAGGTCTTTTGGAATTATGGACGCGAAAATTTTTTACTGGACGACGGCTGGATATTGAATACCCTATTAGGAGCATGTGTGCGTATTACTAACCGTTTCAGAGTTGAATCTGGTGGACATGATGTAGGCTTCAGTGACGGGGCAGCACTGGGTACTCCTGTGGCTCAGATAATGCTCAGCCTACACATTTATTTAAAATGTATCGATATTTACTTGCGTCTAAGGGTGCTCTGCACTGTAATATCCTGGAGATTTCTTGTGAATATACCAAAGTTTGGTGACAGTAAAATAGCACTTATTCATAGTCCATATATCGAAATAATTCTATCTATCTCAGGAACATTTTCATGTCAAAATAAATAACGTTCGGTAAAATAATTGAGATGATATTTCAAAACATACCCAGACTTGTCCTGACAGAAGAAGTATCCACTACTCAACTGGGGTGTTGATATCTATTACGAGATTTGCAAGGTACTGCAGTAGCTTTAAAAACTGCAATTTGAATAGGCATCACCCAAACACCTCACTGAAACATAGTAATACCACAACCACGAGTCAGATTTTCTCATAGGATTCCCGCCTGAGCACCACACCACCGGAAGTGCCACTTGAACAGGTACGAGTTGTCAGAGCATTTCCATCATAGCTCTCTAGATTTGTATCTAATACCGCTTATGCCGGTTCTAGGGGCCGTGTGGTCATATCATCCAAGTTGCCACATGAACAGGTACAATAAAAGCGTACCTGAGATACAACACATATCACGAATCGTTAGATTCTTGGTATGTGCTTTAGAATAGGTTAACCAGAAGACTATACTGTGAAGTCATGTGACTCAGTCAGTATGTCGGTACCTCTTCCCACTTCCCTTATATGTGTTGTAATTTTTACCTGTATATGGCGACATTCTGCTGGTGGACGTTTCGTCCCCGAGGCCCGCCCCCTGTACAGACATTTTGGTCTTTGACATATGTTGGCGTTTGTGGGAAGTTGATGCTGGGTCGACATCGGGCCTTACAGACTAGTCTTTTGTGTTCCATGCCGTCATTTTCATCTGACGACGATACAGCTCACCAATTCCCAGTGTACGAGTTGTCACAGCGAAACAGCTCACCAATTATCAATATACGAGTTGGTCACATCATCCAAGTTGCCACATGAACAGGTACAATAAAAGCGTACCTGAGATACAACACATATCACGAATCGTTAGATTCGTGGTATGTGCTTTAGAATAGGTTAACCGGAAGACTATACTGTGAAGTCATGGGGCTCTGCCAGTATGTCGGCACCTCTTCAAACTTCCCTTATGGGTTGTAATTTTTACCTGTATATGGCGAGATTCTGCTGGTAGACGTTTTGTACCCGAGGCCCGCCCCCTGTACAGCACTTTTGGTCTTTGATATATGTTGGCATATGTGGGAATCTCTTCTCATTTCCCTTATATGTGTTGTAATCATATATATTAAAATCGGCGTTTATAGAACATTTCTGTTTCTTTTATTTCTGCATAATATCTTCGTTGACCTAGCGTAAACAAAAATAGGGATTATCTTCTCCGTTTATATGGGCAGATCATATGCAAAGTAGTTCGCTCATGTGTAAAACTGAGGTCGGATTCAAACTGAACCGTGTGTACGTCAGATTTCCGCTATACATACGCCATAGCCACGCCGCTATTAGGGGCATGTGGAAGGTGAAGTGAGCCTGTGTAACGGGGTATGCGCTGTGGGGAAATTGGGCACCACAAGTTACTTTTTCATACTTCTTCAAAGGTAGCGGAGATCAAAACTGGCGCCAAAATAACAGCCTCATATCCGTATTCATGACCTCGTCAACTTTTCTCCACTAGACATAAAAAAATACCCATACATTCTTATTTTAGTCTACCTAAAGGGCGTATCGTGTTGATACAATTTAGAAATATGGCATGAGCACATTTGCAAGTAAGTTCTGAGGAGAATTTCTGCAGGTGAGCTTTCCGTCTTTTGGATACTGCCTCGTTTTTTTCTCTCCAAAACAGTGATGGGTAACCGGAAGGTCAATTTTAATAATGCTTTGCAGACGTACCTTCCAGAATATTCTCCATCCCTTGTGTAAAGGCTCGTTTCCTGCTAAACATACTACTTTAAAACACAGCAATGTGATCCCTCAGTTTTAGTTCATAATACGAAAAAGTTTATACAGCTTTATATGGTAAATTGAACAAAATGCATGTGGGGAAATTAGTCTCGTGGAGTCTTAAACATGGAAACAGACGCTTATCATAGTGATTCAGTAATAGCTATACCGAAGAGCGCATGCATGGATGATGTAATAGATCTACAAGTATTATGGCGAGTAGAGTCCAGATTTCTAAACTGTTCTTAAACGAGATACGCAAATTAATGAATTTTAAGCACATAACACTGTTCAACACGAACGTGATCTACAGCACTCCCTCGACGTTACAGACAGATATTTTGGCAGATATGCACAGCCATAAAATGGTGTTGGCCCAACACCATTTTTTGGTGTTGACGGCTGATCAACACCATAAAGTAGTGTTGAGAAATGTTGTTGACCAATGTGAACACTAACAAATGGTTTTGAGACCGTTCAATACCAAATAAAACGCCAATAAATTGTGTTGACGATTACTCAACACCATATTTCGTGTTGACTGACAAGTGCTTATACTGGTTCAACACCAATAAAGGCTGTCGGTGTAGGTCTGTTTCAATGTTTTGGTGTTGATCACCTTTTTTCTGGCTGTGTTTTCTCCTTTCGGATAAAGAAATGAGTAGGGTGTCACGTACATATGGAAGACGCATTCAGTGCTTCAGCAAAGGGCAAATTTCGCCTACCCTAAACATGATGCTAACCATTACCATGATGACTATACATTTACACTATCGATTATTTGACGGCATGATCATACAGTACTCACTTTTCGTCTGCTGTATTGATATCTTGATGTTACTCCAATATCCTGCCGGTCGTGTCTCGGAATTAAATTATCGAAATTCTGTCTCAGTCCAAAGTTTCACCAGCAGCTGTTATGAATTAATAAACAAATACAAATATTCGACAATCCCTCAATGTGACCTGAAGGATGCAATATGATCTTAGGTCAATATAACGCGACACAAGAACACGACCAGCGGCGAGGGTTGGAAAGTAAGCGGATTTACTGTTCTCCCGGCGAACCAGCACGGTTCGCGTCTTTTTCGCTCTCCCTTTTCTTCGCCAATAATCAATTTAACCAGGAACTTTACTGACAGATATTTCCGAGAAAAATCATTCAGCTCAACTTAACATCACCCACTGCCCTGAGATCGATTATTTCCAAACAAATGTGACGTCGTGTTTCTTTGAGAATTGTCGCTCTGTAAATTATATTATGTGTTCAGTCTGCTCCATAGCTTTGATATCCGTAACGCATATTGTCCTCAGTAACTTTGTGATGCACCATAATATGCGACAGACCGGTAACTGGCACAAGTATATGTTTTGAATGTTGCGTTGGAACGAAAATAGAGTGAGAGTCCCACGATATACAGTTTATCACACTGGGGTAATTTTAGCCCTACTTGTCTTGTAATATTCGTGAAAAAGATCATCGGTAGATTCCAAGTGCTAATCACGACTGATCCTCCCACATATGCACTTTAACTGTTTGTCGCCCATTTTCTTGGAATTGACTTCAGTGGTTTGGTACATAAAGCACTTGTTGAGATAGAATACACAGGAAAACAATTGAAAATTCATCCTGAAACAAGAATACAAATCAATTACACTTGTTTGACGATAGGAATATCGTGATATCATGCCGGCAACATCGGAAACTGTTTATCGTTGCTTATTGACTTTTGCTGCAAGCTTTCAATGACGATGGCCTTTGGCACGAGCAACAATCGAAAGCTCGCAATAAAAATCCATATGAATTGCGTTAGTTATATTCTTTATCGTGAGATAAACAAAACTTGCAAAAAACTAGATTGTGTTTATATTGATGTATTCCTTGTCCGCCTGAAACTTTATGCTTAAATTGTCTTATGAATTAGGACCATCAAGTTTGGACGCTGAAATTCTTCAATGACGACCGCTGACTACTAGGAGCTGGCATTTCGAGGAACTGGCAAATGGTATTCTAAAGCGGATCCTAGTTTCTGAAGAAGAATCCACAATTCCCTTCACTGTCAGAGTAAAATTATATCTCCATTGTTTGGTAACCTGTCTGTCTTTGGTTGTGTTTCTTATCAAACATTGTATTCTCGATTCGATGGAAAATACGTGTTTGATTCTTCATTTCTATGTTGTGATCCTGTCTGACTTGGGCTTATTGAAGAGCTTTCTTATCCTTTGAGTTAGGGGTGGTAACTCACCACACTATACATATGGACAATGTTCTACCAGAAAATTCAAAGGAATCCAAGATGAGCGCCATGATGTCGTCACAGTGACCTCATTTTCAAAAAGGCATTCTTTTGTCGATTTTTTTTTGGTCAGATTTTTCACAATTTTGATTCATGTTTGTTCTCCCAAAACTGCATGATCAATTTGTATCTACTAATCTGATGTGAAATAAAATAGATTTTGTCCACCATTCTTTGCAGAAAAGTAGCAGTTTCGAATAAAATTTTCCTGGCACCCCACATGGTCGCCATTTTTAATTTGGTCAAGATCTTCTACCCGCGGGATTATGCAGGCAAATAAGATTAAAATAGCCCCAATATAATAAACTACAAAACCACGAGCATAATATCCCCCCCCCCCTCCGACTCTGAGTTTAACTCTCTTCAAGAAGAAAAATTTCTGAATGTTTTTTTTTGACGAATGGAGCGAAATAAAGAATTAACGGTGCAATGCTTTTCATTTTTAAGAGCTGTAATATCACAGTATTATATATATCATGTATGTTCCATCTTTGCCAATGATATTATAAGTGGTCCCCACGTTAATGATTTTCATTCTTCAATAACTAGGCAACTCTCAGGATAGGGGAGGACTGCGGGCAAATGGTAGAATCGACAAATAATTGGAACGTATAGCAGAGTGTATGTCATAATGGTATATGATATGAGGCTAATTTCATAACAGCTAACAGTTGGCCTGAGACTCATGGTTGCGCAGTGGTATAAACATGTTAAAAAACAAGAGACCAAATCATTATTCATCCGTCCATACAATATTGTAAAGATTGGGTTAGGCTTATTAATCGATGGACCCCTTCGTGCTTAATACTACAAAGATATATGGCTAATCAAATGGCATATTTTTAAAATCATACCAATCTCAGCTGATTCGTATCTCAGCTACGCTTTTATTGTAGGTGTTCATGTGAACATATTGGATGACATGAATTATATTAATTAAGTCTTTGGAGTATGGACGCGGAAATTCTTTAATGGACGACGGTTGAATATAGAATGACGGACTAGACGCTTGTATGTATGACCACATGGCTCCTAACACCGGTTGGAGCGGTATTAGATACAAGTACATGTATTTCACAGCGATAATGGTATAGCCCTGTCCAGTCATATGTTGGAAAGGATGAAATATGTGACAGCCAGATATATAGTAGAAGAAAGGTTCACCAGAGAACTTGGGATCATAAGACTACAATGAAACAGATCCTGTTCCAAATGGGCAATGGCCGCTTTGAAATGTTGGATTTAGCGATATTGCTCGGAATGTTATATGGTCGTTGATATTTCTTGGCGGATTAAAAGGAAACTTTCCCTGTTTTAGTCTGAAATTTTCTTTGAAACGTTATAAACTCAAACTCAACAAATGTGACCGAGTTTGTAGACACAGTCATGTAAATTGTCCTTGCACGTAAACGTGTTCTATATTAGGTAAAATTTCGATATTCACTGCAGAAGCAAAAGCAATATTGTTGGATTTAGAAGGTATTGGGTCCACTAAAAGGAAAAAATATATCATATTCTCAGATTCACTGTCATGCCTCCAAGCGATTAAGTGTGGAACTTCGACTCATCCCACTATCTGGAGTATTCTATAACTACATGACTGTAGATTTGATCAACAGGTTGATATTGTGTTCTGTTGGTTGCCTAGTCACGTTGGCATCAAAGGTAATACTGAGGATGATAGGATGGCTAAGGCAGCCCTAGATGATGAGATTGATCTTGTTGGAAATCCAATATAGCGATTTCAGGTTCTCTATCTGCACTTATGTGAGATGGTTGTTTCAATCTTTATGGGATGCTGTGAATAATAATAAACTTCATGAGTTCACAAAAACTGTAGGCTATACTCATCTGAACAACCAGAAACGTTTCGATCAATCCATGATCAGGCGATGTAGAATCAGCCACACACGATTAACTCACGAACATTTACTAAAAAAAGAGCCAGTCCCAAGGTGTGTTCCATGCCATGAGGATCTCACGATGAAACATATTCTTATCGAATGCATAGATTTTAAGATTGTAAGAGATGCTTTTTATCGAGCGACTACTTTGGAAGATCTTTTTAATCGGGTGAGGGAGGATGGCATATTGGGTTATTTGAGAGAAATCGGGTTATTACATGAGTTTAAATGTGTGTATGTTTTAATGCGTTGGATTACTAAGTGACTTGAGTACTTCGAATTTTGTTTGATCGTCGCTATATAGCTGAAATATTGCTGAACGCGACATTAAACCTTAATTCTCTCTCGCTCTCTGTCTCTCTCTCTCTCTTAACATATTTTAACTACTAATACATGTATAAGCCATATGCGATTCGAATGCACAAATGTGTTTGCTATTATAGCTTATGTCGAGTTTTTATAGCTCAACTTTTTATTTGATATACCGCATGTAATTTTGTTCAGCGACCTCTTGTTTTGTCTTTTGTGTATTTTCATTCAGAATTACCCCGAGCTTGTTTAGTTTCTTGTCTTTTGATCCGAGTTCCTTGTATTTTAGACTGCTTGTTCTTGTTTTACTGCTGCAAGAAGCAAAATCGCTTGTACGCTATTGGCTGACATCCAGGACACGATAGGATGGTAGTCGTGTCAGCTCTGGCTATTCTAGTCTGGTGAATTAGAGTAAGATTAGTAGGTAGATTGATAGAATATGAGCAAGAGGTGAGAATAATTTTCAAAAAACATGGTAAGGTTCAGAGCGCCTGGGGAGTAGAAATGAAAGGATCAATCTCGTTTCCTTAAATGTAGTTCCTCTGCAAGCATTCATTTGGCAACATTACAGATCTGGAAGGTATCAAGCCAGGAATAAGGTATCACGGGTGTTTATATAGATTTGGTGCTTGTGACATATTTTAGTGGGGACTACACCATGCCTTTTCTTGGTGAGTTGACTGTTGGGGATATCTTAGAATTCACAGTATCATTGTCTGACTAAATTGGTTTTTGATAAATTTACAAACGTTTTCTAGCATGGATAGGTAATATAAGGGCCATTATTCAGGAAATTGCTTCGTTGCCGTTAGATATAGAGAGTCTGCATCTATACAAATCGGAAAATGTATCACTTGTTAGTTTCGCTACTGTGATAGTGCATCGGTTGTCCATCAGCGTGGTACCAAGAGAAAGGCAATTTTTCGTTCAACTGAGACACTCGATATTCTCCTGAGCTTAGGAAATTTAGTCGGAAGGAACTATCACTTGTTTTTTTCGCGAAGGATAAGGATGGCGATTTTGCAGCATTCGATGGGGGGAATTATCGGTGTCTCCTTCGTAAAATGTTTTAAATCGCTGTTTAGTGGTCTGAAGGTCACTCTAATCAGTTGGTTTCGAATGAGCCAAATAGACGTTGAATAGTTCGGAGAACAATGTCAAGCATTATTGGGACATCCTCAGACTTTATATGAATATCTTCTAATCTGTTAGCTGGTTTTCAATAGCTATGCATGTTAGTTGGTGAGTTTCGCTGGAGAGAGAGGATTTGCGATTTCGATTAAGCCAGTGGAGGCACAGTATGGGAGTCACATCATTTGTTATTATTTAATACATAGGCTAGCAGGTCACTCCGGATTCAACAATGTTAAATCAAAGCTGTGAACACCGATAGGAATCTTGGAATACACACATCACTATGATTTAAGAATCACCAGGGACGGGCGTGAGATATTTGTTACAAATTTATGTTTCATAGCTAGTTTGTTGCTCTGCATGGAGCACCATGGATGGAGCTGGGTTTTACTGGTACCCAGTGTGATGTGAACCAGAAAATATATTTTGAGGACAAACTAATCCCTGTACCAGTCATTTGCTTAAAAATGTACATATACGGGTGGTCAAATATGACACTTTGTGAACGAGATTACAAGCTTAGCGATACCATGATACACGATACGATGAAAACTGTGTCCAAAAACATAAAATGGTGTGGAAATTTTAAACAGAATTATCTTTTGCGGAATCAGAAATCAGAATTATAAATTCTAAAGTTCAGGAGTTATCAAAGGAGTGGAAGGAAAAGGGAAAGGAGAATACGACGAAATAGCAAAGGAAGGAAATAAGAAAACTATATTACCATCACTCCATCGAAATAAAATCAGCCATTTCCAGGTTTTGAGATCGTATGGATCCCGTTAATATGTCACGTTGATGTTCGCTCAACCTACTCACCTTCTGACCAACACGCCTGGAAAAACATTCGATACAATAGATTATGACGTATTGCTGGGCTGACAACCTAACAAACGCCATTGGTCATTTTGTTAATCGCATGGGAAATAACGGAGGGCTGACAGCAATTGTTGACGGTATAATTCTCGGGCATGGTCATTAATCGCCAATCTCGAATAGCGATGTCAGAATATAACGCGGGCATCATATAAAGCATAGAACTTTCTCGTAGATATCCGAGTCTATAATATCTAAGGAAGAATCGATATGAATTGTTTATCTAAAGCTGCTTTTCTTCCATTAATTCATATTCGTGATTTCCATATAATCTGTCACATTTGTCATTTTTGAAAGGGAGTATTCATGACCCGATGTTCCATCAAATATCGTCTTTCGTGCTAATGGTTTTCTGATTTAGTCCATTAGGTGTTCTTTCTTTATATCCATCGCTATTGTTGGTCTGCTTTTGTGTGCCAGTTATTGTAGAGTCTGTCTTAGACTTGATGTCTCTAATTATCAGCCCTTCATTCGGATAAGAGAAATTGTAGGGATATGTGAGAAATCCACCACAAATGATGACGCGGTTCTGGATTATGAATCTCTTTGGGACGTTTTACTTACACAAACTTCTGCAGCATTTTCCAAGTCATATGAAATACTCATCCTCAATAAGAAGAAACGAACTACATGATATGTACATCAGATTTATTCCTGGCTTTTACAGCGTTTTGTTAATATACATGTATAGTAAAAAGTTGGACTATATATATGCAAAGTTTATCATATAAATAACAATATGTGTACGATTGACCTTAGAGGGATACCCATCTACTCCTGCCATGTTCGACTGATTATGAATCTATGGAATCTAACATTTTCAAATATACAAGTCTTACTACTGTCATCCGTATAGAAATAGTGAAATTTGACGAGCAAAAACTCAGAACTTGAATTTCTCCTGCCTAATACGTCACTGGTGTAAGGCCTCGGCAGCCAGTGCAGATTGAAATGATATCAATTTATCAATTTATAGTCTTCAATTTCTCCATTTTCAGTAGCAATTTTGATGCATTTATCGAAGAAATGTTGAAGCTGTGTCTATCGGGGAAGTGTACTGACACATCTAATGAAGGAGATAATGACCAAATGGTCGAAAGATGGGAAAATGGGCAAGATGCCTGCGTCTGACCAGAGGATCGAGCAGGCTGAGGAAATATATGGTGCTCTCTCTCTCTATATATATATATATATAAATATCTGTGCAAGCCTAGAGCCTGCCCGATAGCTGTGCAGGCTGCAGGTTCGGGGCACTGCGCGCGTGGTCCGTATGGCCTGCCTCGGGAGCACAGTATAAAACAATATACACGACATCGTCTATCGATGGGCGTATAAAAACAAACGCTATAATTTATTACAGGTACGCATTTCACTTTTCACGAAATTCATTTATTTACACTTTAGTACGTATGGACGGTCACACGGGTAAATATCTCT
Source organism: Hanleya hanleyi (assembly GCA_036873755.1). NCBI lineage: Eukaryota > Metazoa > Mollusca > Polyplacophora > Lepidopleurida > Hanleyidae > Hanleya > Hanleya hanleyi. The sequence continues at coordinate 250,170 of JAVTVY010003212.1, read as the reverse complement.
TCGAGATGAAACCCGACATATATTTGCAGAATTCATGTATTTGTCGAAGTCGTGCACTGAAGAAAAATGCACTGAAGAAAAACATTTACACTTGAATCTCTGTCAGAATTAAATTGTTGAGCAAGTTTGATTTATAATTTCTTCCGCCCGTCTTCCCTGTAACCCGGTCAGTTACCGTAATTTAGACAAAGCAAGGTGATCGGTAATACAGGGCCTGAGTTAACAGCCTCCCATTCCCAGACGAACGGAACAATTTGATTTTCTCTCTCTCAATAATCGTCCTGCACTACCACCCGGTGGTTTAATTCTTAAAATATTTTCCAATCCATGTTAATAATTGATAACTATATCGATAGCGTATATTCTCCCCGGTACACCGTCCACCTACACCAAGCAAATATTTGGTTGAGCATTCGAGAGGGTCTTCTCTGGCTAGCATGAAATTCTCACGTGTCTCGAGTTCCGCCTCATAATCCAAATTGATACGACAATGTCGTTGCGTATGTAGGGGCGTCTCTTCCGGATATTTCATCTACGATGTGATAGCTATGATGGTAGTCCATCTTATGATCCGTAAAATGTGGACCAAATAATTGAATTTTCAACGAAATGAGAGCAGCTGACATATTGAGTTTCCATGCTTAGTGCTACATTGCTCGCTCTGTCTTGCACATGTGATATCACAGGTCGCTATCGCTGGGAGATCCCAACTTCGAGTTCGAATATATCAACGACTAGGCACCGCATCGCCAAATAGTTTTCGCTGCAATAAAAAACAACATATTTACTACAAATTTCAAGACTTTTGTCAACTTCTTCAGACTCCATTTGGGGGTCCCTTTAAAGCCAAAAATATATGCATTTTTTTTCAGTATTTACCCTGTCTCAGGAATGTTGTCTTTACCGTTACGGTCTATTGGTATTGGAGACCCTTGGCGCGATAATCACGTGTTTAGTTAGGCACCAGGTCCAATCGATCGATAAGGTTTTTTCGATAAACGAGTAAAACCGATAAATATCTCTTCTTCTTTTTTCTTTGATAGGCATTTAGAAGTCGGCGTATATAACACAATGCTATTCTATGGATAACAACTTCTTTATTGCTGTGGAGCTGACGTTTCGCTGGAGATACTTCCAACTTTTTCAAAGCTAACTTTGAAAAAGTTAGAAGTATCTCCAACGAAACGTCAGCTCCACAGCAATAAAGAAGTTGTTATCCATAGAATAGCATTGTGTGATAAATATCTCGTCTCGAGGGATCAAGGTTTATCTCTATCGGTTTAGTCCCGGTTTGCTCCCGATTTTTTCTCTAAGCACAAGACCATCTCGATCCCCCTCGAAATAACTATATATATATACACTTCTCTGCGACGAGATTAATCTCGCCGAGTACAGATGCATTTAAACACGGATAGTGACTGCGCAATTTCTCTACACTGTAATAATTGGTGACATGTTTAACGTCTCAAAAAGAAACATGATTTCGTCCCAACTTTTGGGACATGTGAGTGTACATGTTTCAATTTGAAACACGATTCATCTTCATATGTGATAATGATGTCTCAATATGAGACATGTCTTCGTTAACCCTATCTGGCCTGCCCTTTTTTGTACCTGTCCAGGCCTGGGCGGGGGGGGGGGTGTGTGGGACTGAATGGTCCCCTCTAAATATTTGTCTTACCCCTTGAGTTAGAGACTTGAAACTTACTACACTATACTATACCCTTGGGTCAAGCGCTACCAGTAAGTGTAAACGAAATCCAATATGGCCGCTTTGATGACGCCACATTGACCTAATTTTCAAAACCGTGTGTTTTCTTTTCAAAGACTGCATAATAACTTAGTAAATAATTGTCTGATGTGAAATAAAATAGATTTTGCCCAATTTTCCTAGAAGAAAAGCAGGACTTCGCAGAAAAATGACGAAAAATTCATCTTTCCGATACCCCACATGGCCACCATCTTTAATTTACCCATGATCCTCTGCTCCGGGGTTTATGCAAATAGGCTCGAAAATACTTCAATATGATACACTAAAATGTTACGAAGGGTCAGCTTTAATTTTTTCGTCGTTTCGAAGATGGCAGAGAAGATTTGGTAGGGAGGCATAATGCTAAGCCATAATGCTAAGTATCTATTTGTTTTCAACATGTGACATCTTGCATAGTGAAACATGTGTTGTATATACATGTCTTAATCTGAAACGGTCGACTACATGTTTCAAAAGGAAATGTCTAATGCCAAACATGACTTTGTCTCAAGTTTTGGAACAAAAGTTACACGGGTCTGAACTTGTCTGAAAGTTGAAGGTGTTTAAAATAGTCTCAATTCTATTACATGTTTTTTCACAGCCAGGTCGCCTGTGAAAGATACCAGTGCTGAAAATAAATGAAGCATTTATTAAGCTTGTATCTGGTTTATATATGAAATTATATATCAAGTAAATATTTTATATATTAAACTTGTACCTGGTTTTATTCTCTTGTCTTCGATGGAAGTGAAACTCAGGTATAATCATCAATAACCATATGCAGAAACATATATAACAGACTCCTTGCTCCTCCTCACAGTGAAACATATTTTCATCGACTTTATATATTTTAAGATTGTAAGAGATTCTTTTTATCGAGCAGCTACTTTAGAAGATCTTTTTAGTCGGGTGAAAGAAGACGGTATCTTAAGTTATTTGAGAAAAATCGGTTTGTTGTATAAGTTTTAATGTGTGTATGTTTTAATGTGTTCGATTACTAAGTTACTAACTTGAATACTTAGAATTTTGTTTGATCGTAGCTATATAGCCGAAATATTGCTGAACGCGACGTTAAACCCTAATTGTCTCTCTCTCTCTGGGGTTAACTTATGATGATTTAATACGATAAATCACAATCCCTGACGTGAACCCATTAAGCGTAGAGTGAAATGTGTCCATGACAACAATGTTTCTTAAGTTCTGGTTATCTATATCACTGATTCCCACTAAAACTTGCTTATTTGCATTCAGATATTAACCAAACTGATAATTTACTCAAGTTACCGTATTGTTCCATTCATAGGACACAGCCGAATCCAGCACACAGGAAGCAGATCCTAACCCGGGTACTATATTTCATACAAATATCGACCATACTTGCTGATTAAAATACATAAATGTGTATAACTTGTATATGATTATTATACTACTCGCGGTCATCTCTGGTGCGACGAGAAAAATTTCGATCCATTAAGGGAATGGAATACGGATCAGATTAATATTATGACGGGCTAAATGACTAAGGCCTGAACTCGTATCGAATTGTTGTAACGGTGATCACATTTCGGGGGGGGGGGGGCATTGCTTTACACACCAACAATATCCAATATTCTTATTCGGATGAAACAGTTTTCTCTCTGCCTCCTCCTGGTTTGGTGTCAAATGTGTCACATGTGGATATAGCTTTGATTTGTGTGAAGACGACGTGGTGACTAATTCCATGCATCAGACAGCTCGATCCATCTTTTCCCGCTCCCTTGAGACATGTCGCCTTTGCGACTCGGCTGTACGTGTTTCAGCTTTGATGTTTCAAACAGTTCTTGGGGTCGTCAGTTAAACAACCCCCAAATAACTCTATCTGTACGCCCATGAGACATGTTTTTATGGAAAAATAGAGTGACACATGTAGCATTATGAAACATCTCATCCAACTCAAAATGAAACGTGCAAACATGTAACCTCTTTTGCAGTGCACAAGTTATGTATGGAAACACAAATCACGAATTGAAAGTGTATAAGCTGGCTCATTATTACTCAAGGTAACGTTATATTTCGAACCTGTTTTTAGAATTTGAATCAGTGAAATTGCGTGCTGAAATAAATTATGCGAATCCATAATAAAATTCCATGTTTCTCAGAAAATATATCTGAATGAGAGATCTATATTATTATTGCACCAGCTGTGGTCTGAGATTTTCCCGGTATTCAGAAATACAGTGACTTTGAAGACCACAGGAGGGGCTGGTAATTCAGCTTGCTTTCGTTTAAATATTCATAATTAAAATACATGAATGAAACGTTTTCTTTCAGCTGGGTTCAGGAAACATCAGGACATGAATATATCGACTAGACGTTGAATAACATGGAAAACACTTTTTTTAAATGCGCTGTCGGAAATATATTTTGGGTCGCGATATGCGTATACGAGATGCTCCCCCAAAATAGAATAGCCGTACAACACCCGGATCGGTTGAGAGAAGCTAAGAAACGGCCAAATTGACGGCAACAAATCACGGACGTATAGGAACCGGGACCCCCTTCGAGATTACCGATCAGTTTAGTATCTATCTCGAAAACCGGGACATTGAGTCGATCGAACTTGAAGCGGGTGTAAACCGGCAGACGTCGACTGGGGTTCCGGCTCCAACCGAGAATTTCTCGATCCATCTGGAAGGCATCGAGAAAGTGCCTCGATTAATTGGAATAATAGGACCCAGGCCTAAGCGAAGGATGTTTTCCATTTTTGATCGAAGAAGGTTTGAGCGAGTGCAAGAGAACGTCGGTCATCATATTTCCATGCAGTTTTATTTGAGGTATACATCCGTACACCTTTAAATTGTCATTGCCGTTCATATTTTATAGATTTTAAAATCATACCCGCAAACCCGTTTTCTGTATAAATGACCAGATGAACGGAAGAAGTTATCGAGGGGAAATATCTTGACCATTACGGGTCTCTTTTTTGTGTTTTTTTGAACTCCCAATTCCCCATAAAGAAAAAATGGATACATGTAAATGAAAATGTCGTCGTAAAGGACAGCTATATTTTCCAACACTGAGTGAATAATGTATTTTAACTTTACCAGGACGACTTGAGGTATGGGCAATGGCTGGAATGTAGGCTATTGCGACTCTCCTATTTTATATTTTCAACGGTTGTAGGGCTGAAACTTCCCATACTACATATTTGGTATATATTTAAGATAAAGGCCAGTAAAACAAGGCTCAATCCTGACTGGCTTGGGTTTTGGGGGAACTGTCCTAAAAGTAAAAGAAAAATAAGGCAAAATGAACAGAAAAGACTGAAAACAACAATTTCTGAGGATCAATCGGGGCAGCCGTTTGAATTTTCCCATGATCTATTCAACCTTGGATTATGCAAATAGTCTCAAAATGATGTCAGCAAGATGCTGGAGAAAATTTCAGCTCTCTTGCTTTCTTCGTTCTGGAGCTGCAGGGAAAAGATTGGTCCCCACTAAAACGATCTCCCCCCCCCTCCACCGCCCCTGGTTAGAAAGGGTTAATATTTTGGAAAGAAAAAGCCTGTTAGGGATATTGAAATCTTACATAAGAACATATTGCATGATATAATAGCAAGAAACATGTGTATCTAGTTTCTTGCAAGAGAGTAACAGTCAAGATTTATTAATACCGTGTACAATACATCATGATGTTCTTTTGTTACATCCGCATCACTAGTAGTAGTAGTATTTTTACAAAACAAATTTTCAGGTCATTTTCTAGTTGCCCCGACACCAGAAGAGCTCGACAGGGACTATAGAATTGGGGTACGAGCGTCTTTTCATCCGTCCGTTTCTGGACCATTTTGAAAACTAACATATCCAGTTTCTCTGTACTCCAACTAGACATATGCCTGATAACTAAAGCTACCCAGATACAATAGATGTAAACAGGAAATGCGGAACTTGAAACGATCCAATATTGTCTGCATAGTCCTGGATCAGGCACGTGTTTCGAATTTTTTCTTGTCCACCGTTTTACAGTTATCACCGCACGAAAGTTCTCATCAGGGGTGGATTTTGTAATAATCAAGTGTATATCTTTGAGTCCGTCTGTAAACAGCTGTGTATGGTTTTAGACCGGCATCTGTTTGGAATCCTGGTAGTCAGCGGAGAATCCAGGTGGTCAGGATAGTGGTGCCGGTGCATACAGTTGTATACCTTTGTGCGAAAGTTCGTTCTGTGTATAGCACAGAAAATTCTTATATAATCTCATTCGGTAAGGTGTAGATCAGAGCAACAGTAGAAAGTTGATCTGTAAAACTGAGTCTGTCGTTGATCCGTAAAGCTGGACATATGTACTGGTATTAACGTAGTAGTATCTCTATGGGAATATTGAGTGTATAAATACATTCCATAGCTCTGTAGGATGGAAAATCACTGTTTTATTTAATTTGAATAGTCTGTCGTTGATCTGAAAAATCGACTACATGTGCTGACATATGAGAATAATGACCACATAAAGTACACGGTTCCTAGGATGGTTTAGGATGACAATCTCCCAGTTATTTAATCTCAAAATTCTGCCGTTGGTCTGTAAAACCGGGCCTGCCGTTGATCTGATAAACCGAGTACATGTGCTGATACTAACGTAACATTATCTCTCAGAGAATAATGACTATAATGAATATACTGTAGGATGAACATCTCCCTAGACACCACACGCCCGTGTAAAAATATACAGACAGACGTAAAATCAAAGATATAGCCTTTATTTTTAAGAATTACAAAGGTCTGGTCCATCATTCATTATTCATCCGTCGTCCATTAAAAAATATTTGCGTCCATAATCCAAAGAACTATTTCATATTCCATATAACAGCATTAGCACCAAATTCAAAACGACAATCATAATAAACACATAGGCGGATTTCCTGCAAGAGAGAAGCGGTCAACAGTTTTCAAAGATGCCTGGAAGACATGATGTTCCAAAAATATCAAGTCCGTATCGCCGATCAGATTTCTTAATCAATATGATATTCGTTGTAAAGTCGTAATCTAGAGAATGATGTATCTCAGTCACGCTTTGATTCTGCTTTCCATATGGACAGCACGAGGATCGTTATGTGCATGGGTTCATACGGCCCCTAGCTCCGGGTTAAGCGGAATTAGATACGTTTCGAAAGGTAACGCACCGATCTTGCACGCTAAGCTCCTATTTTGCTATCAGTATGCTATATGTATCGCCAAATTTTAGAAACTTTGAGTGGAGGCGCTGTATAACCATGTTTGATAAGTTTTTGCAATAATGTTTTGTGGCGTTGATTATAATCATCAAATTTAACATAGGATCTGGCAAATGCTACTAGGCGAGATACGTATACGCCACATGCAGATCTCACTGGAATATTGTTGTCCAGAAAGAGATAGTTTACGATGTCGAAATTGTAATCATCTCTTTTGTCATAAAGTCGACGAGAGGGAAGGCCCGCTTCATTTTTATAGAGATATAGGTCTAAATGTGATGTGCCGTTATTGGGGTTACCGCGACTCCTGGCGTGCGGTGATTCCTGTGTATCAGTACACCCAAAACAGTTTGAAGCACGTGCCTAATCCCGGCCTAGGCGGACGATATTGGATCGCTTCAATTTCAGCATTTGCTACGTCTTCAGTTAGAGGTATGAGGTATGCTATCTATATGGGAGAAACGGATGATATACTTCGTAACCGCACCAGAGTGCATCTGCAAAATATAAATACACCTGCACTCAGACATATGCAAGTAAGTAAATGCATAGTTGAATGTGCCAACCATCTCAATGTTAAGTTCTGAATCTTTCCGTTTAACAAACTAAACAGATTGCTCTGGGAGACTGCAGATTTTTTTTATATTTTTGTATAGCATGAGGTACATTTACCTTTATTTTGACGGATAAGGTCGATTCAGAATTCTGTTGAAATCCAAGTCTTTGATTAAATAGACTGAATCATCCCAATGTAAAAAACAAACTTCATCGATCGTTAATCCCTGAATTTTTCATGCTGTTTAGCTCATTTGTTCTTATAATTATAATTTAATATGTACCCGCTTATTGTGATTGACGGCACAATTGTAGAAAAAAGGTCATTCGGTGAAGGACCTTGTTACACAGTTGGAGATCTTAAACCCGTGTTAGACTAGGCCAAATTTGAGAAAAGGCCTCGTCAAGAGGCATTTTGAGGAGTTGGTAACACGTATTGCTAACCTAGCTTGCGAGTGCTGCTTCACAAAATTGAGGTTACCAACCTAGATATTTACCTTAAGTAGGTCAGATCACGGGGGGGGGGGGGGGAATGGCAGCCTGAAGAACTCACAATATATTATTTCAGCTTCAAAATTGTGGTATTTCTCGATGAAAATTGGTAAAATGTTTATCAAAGCCTATTTAGAGATGCTAAAGCTAATTATCAGTCATCAAGCTGGATTTTGAGGTTACGTAGGTAAAATAGCAAGAAAAATGCAAAATGGCCGCCAAATTAAGATATAGGTACTTGGTGTCTCTGCCTTACGACACCTGCCACGGGGCGTCTGACATCTTGTATGACATGATCATGATACTAGCTTCAAACAACGATGGCATCGCGAGTCACGAGAATGTGTCAAATACACGTTTCATTACGTTTCCGTTCAATTTCATTGGCAGCTTGAGGACGTGGCATTGACTTTGAACCTCATTCCATATCATTCATTGGTAATGCGCACACTTTATGAACAGGTGCAGGGCATGGCCAATTGGGGATAGCATTTCCTGCTTTGGGAATTTGGTGCAACGAAGGGTGCACGCTGAATCAACATTATCCATGCCATACATTATGCAGAGGAACTTTTCTGTTGACTTCATCTTCTTCGTTTTTCACCAGAAGTGGGGAGAGGCTAGTGATTTTATGACACGAATTCTTATCTTTTCATCGCCAAAACCATCTGAGATAACAATCTCTTCGCCATGAGGGAAGATTGTCACAAACTCTTCTGAGAGATATCTTGCAATGTCGGCCTTCCAATCATTAAAGGTAACAAAGCTCGACCACGTTATTCAAAGTGGTACATCATTTCATTCTGTTGTACGTCAGACTGGGCATTTAGTTTTTTTTTTATCTTTTTTGGTGTGTGTCTGAATTCATTGATTCATATCGATATCTGTCAAAAGCCACATTTATTCGACTAGATGACTTTCCCAACAACATCAAAATGGAATTTACCGATGTTTTAGCAAGATCACAGATTAGTGAATTTTTCCAGTTGGTTTGACAACAGAAACTATCTGTGCTTGCTCATCTATCACCAGATATCCAGAGCTACCATGAAGATCATTCAACGAAGGACATCCGATATCTGAAGTCAATAACTCAATTTGCTTCCTGTTCCCAAACTACCATTCATCCCGGTCAGAACAACTAGCACACACATTAGCTCGTGTTCAAAAATACCCTCTAGATTAATAAATAGTACGCCCAGTCAAACATGATGTTACAACACGTTGCAAAATTTTTCTATCGGCTTTCAGAATTGTTCTCTTGTCCTTTTCACTGCTCTGTTTTACCACTATATGCAGAATCTCGACTGTAGGAGCCTTGTTATATTTGACGGTTTGCTAATTGGAATGGCTTGCTGGTTCCTCTGACCATCGAAAACTGGTTTTTCACAAACTCGGCTAGTTGTTGATCTCCATAGTTTTTGCAATTTAGCAGAGAATCTTGGAACTTCTCACTTGTTAATTTCTTTACAGAACAGTTGGAAGCATATCAGGTGAAAGGACTTAGAATCTTTCGAAGTGGAGAACAATAATAGTTCAGCAGCTTTCCTGTTGAAGTAAATTCGACCATATCTTCCATATTGAACATACCTAAACAAAATCGTAACGTGTACAAAATGCAGTTCCAATATTTCCATCAGGTTGAGCCCCTGTCAACATGGTATTCATTGATTCCATTTCCACGAATCTCCACTAGAAAGAGATACTGACACTCTTCCAGAAAAGTCACCATTCCTTGCAGGATTTGAACCAACGCCCACCAGAGTAAGGCACCTAACCGCCAGAACTATATATATACAACCCAAACCACTCGGAAGAATAATATAGAAGGTAGCGATGGTGGTTGGACCTGCATATGGCGTATACATATCACGCCTAGTAGCATTTGCTAGATCCTGTGTTAAATGTGACGATTTTAATCAACGTCACAAAACATTGTTGCAGAAACTTATAAAACAGAGCTATACCACCAAGCGCCTCCACTCGAAGTTTCTCAAATTTGGCGATACATATCGCATGCTGATAGCAAAATACGAGCGTAGCGTGCAAGATCTATGGCGTTACATTTCGTAACTTGTGTCTAATTCCGCTTAACCCGGGGCGAGGGGCCGTATGAACCCATGTACTTCAAGATCCTCATGATACTCATATGAACAGTCACAATCAAAGCGTGACTGAGATACATCATTCTTTAGATGACGACTTTACAACAAATATTATGGATTAAGAATACTGATCAGCGATACGGATTTGATATTTTTGGAACATTATGATGTCTTGCCGGCATCATTGAAAACTGTTGACCGCTTCTCTCTTGCAGGAAACAAGCCTATATCCCACAAACCAATCAATGAAATCAGATTTCGACTTTACTATGTTTCATGTTAAATTGATCAACGTAGTATTCCAAATTTCTCATATTTACCTACAGTCGAGTAAGGGATAATTAACGTATCACTGCAATATTGTACACAGTCAAGCTATCAGTTATGTTTTATTCGTGTCTAGTAAATGAGTGCTAACAACTTGAAAAACATATAATTGTTGAACCCGCGTGAAGATTTTGCTTACTTCTTACAGAAGTTTGCTTTGCAATTCTGAGTGGTTACATAAGGGATCGTTTCCATTATTCGTTTTTTCTTCAGTCGCGATTTTTCTTCAATTTTCTCGATTGAAAAACGATCATTCGTGAATCAGTCGCGAGGATATCGAGAAAAAAATGAGAAAAAGCGATTGAACCTTTTCTGAAAAAAAACCATTCTCTCGCGATATTGTTTTTGAATCGTTTACCCATGCGCGATCCGTTCTTGATCGCGAATCTTCAATCGCGAGAGAATCGTTTTTTTCAAGGTGCGAGAGAATCGTGAGGCGGAGTGATATCTGACACATAGGCCGTGTTGCCGTCGTACGCCGCTCTATCCGCGAACTGGGAACTACATTTAATGCTGGTTGCGGATTTGTCGATGAAAACCTATATTACTATACTGTATAAATGCGTAAGATAACCGGATAATATATATGATTCACGATCTATAGTCTCCTACAAGCCGAAGTAGGGCGTATGCTGGAAATATCTATGCACATACCTGTACCATGCTTCCTGTGACGTCCGAGCTCAGATTTACTCTGACGAAGCGTAAATGACAAAATTACATGTTTATTTAATAAGGTCATGAGTGGATTTGAGTTCGTCGTTGATTGCATTATCAGAATTATTACGGCACAGACTTGATAGAGGTGTGAATGGGCACATGACGGATAACCCAGAACAGCTTAGCCCTCCAGCCGAGAATTTCTAGGTTAATTAAGGTGAAAAATAGTGTAATTAAATATGTATATTTTGTTATAGTAAAACATACATTAGGAAAGGGTATACATTCATGTTTTGGTACAGTTTTTAAACTATTGAGATGTGAATGAGTTAAAAAAATCACCATCAAGTTAATTTTATTCATTATAAGAATATTCGCGGCAGTGATTTCATATTTATATCAAATACATATCACAATGGTGATTGAATCGCATATAACGGTTGGATTCGCATATGTACAATACTTTTTATTTTAATTTTACATTTTGATAAATGAACTATGAATGATTCCAAAGGGAAGCTCAAGCCAGAAACCAACTGAATATTATAAAATTTCATCTCTTACTGGATTAACCAAAAAAATTTCTCGTCCGAGTACGATCATCGGTTAAAGATTTCGGGGTTTTTTTCTTCGCAAAACTAAAGATTTAAATGTGGGATTTGAAAATCTGCCGGACATACAAAGACGTTTTATATTCATATTTTATTGAATAAGCAGTCATTGCACATATAGTATCACACGCGGTGAGGGGCGTTGTTTGATTCTTCAGCAACCAAGTCACGTGACCTGAATTATACAGGGCTTTTGAAACACATCTTCGCATGGTCAAGGTTTCCTTTTTAGCCAAATGCCCGTCCCCTGTGCAGACCTTTTGGTCTTTGATATATGTTGGCATTTGTGGGAAGTTGATGCTGGGTCGACATCGGGCCTTACAGACTAGTCTTTTGTGTTAATTGCCGTCATTTACATCTGACGACGATACAGCTCACCAATCTCCAACGTACGAGTTGTCACAGCGAAACAGCTCACCAATTACCAGTATACGAGTTGTCAGAGCATTTCCATCATAGCTCTCTAGATTTGTATCTAATACCGCTTATGCCGGTGCTAGGGGCCGTGTGGTCATACCATCCAAGTTGCCACATGAACAGGTACAATAAAAGCGTACCTGAGATACAACACATATCACGAATCGTTAGGTTCTTGGTATGTGCTTTAGAATAGGTTTACCAGAAGACTATTCTGTGAAGTCAAGTGACGCAGTCAGTATGTCGGCACCTCTTCCCACTTCCCTTATATGTGTTGTAATTTTTACCTGTATATGGCGAGATTCTGCTGGTGGACGTTTCGTCCCCGAGGCCCGCCCCCTGTGCAGACCTTTTGGTCTTTGATATATGTTGGCATTTGTGGGAAGTTGATGCTGGGTCGACATCGGGCCTTACAGACTAGTCTTTTGTGTTAAATGCCGTCATTTACATCTGACGACGATACAGCTCACCAATCTCCAATGTACGAGTTGTCACAGCGAAACAGCTCACCAATTACCAGTATACGAGTTGTCAGAGCATTTCCATCATAGCTCTCTAGATTTGTATCTAATACCGCTTATGCCGGTGCTAGGGGCCGTGTGGTCATACCATCCAAGTTGCCACATGAACAGGTACAATAAAAGCGTACCTGAGATACAACACATATCACGAATCGTTAGGTTCTTGGTATGTGCTTTAGAATAGGTTTACCAGAAGACTATTCTGTGAAGTCATGTGACGCAGTCAGTATGTCGGCACCTCTTCCCACTTCCCTTATATGTGTTGTAATTTTTACCTGTATATGGCGAGATTCTGCTGGTGGACGTTTCGTCCCCGAGGCCCGCCCCCTGTACAGACCTTTTGGTCTTTGATATATGTTGGCATTTGTGGGAAGTTGATGCTGGGTCGACATCGGGCCTTACAGACTAGTCTTTTGTGTTAATTGCCGTCATTTACATCTGACGACGATACAGCTCACCAATCTCCAACGTACGAGTTGTCACAGCGAAACAGCTCACCAATTACCAGTATACGAGTTGTCAGAGCATTTCCATCATAGCTCTCTAGATTTGTATCTAATACCGCTTATGCCGGTGCTAGGGGCCGTGTGGTCATACCATCCAAGTTGCCACATGAACAGGTACAATAAAAGCGTACCTGAGATACAACACATATCACGAATCGTTAGGTTCTTGTTATGTGCTTTAGAATAGGTTTACCAGAAGACTATTCTGTGAAGTCATGTGACGCAGTCAGTATGTCGGCACCTCTTCCCACTTCCCTTATATGTGTTGTAATTTTTACCTGTATATGGCGAGATTCTGCTGGTGGACGTTTCGTCCCCGAGGCCCGCCCCCTGTGCAGACCTTTTGGTCTTTGATATATGTTGGCATTTGTGGGAATTTGATGCTGGGTCGACATCGGGCCTTACAGACTAGTCTTTTGTGTTAATTGCCGTCATTTACATCTGACGACGATACAGCTCACCAATCTCCAACGTACGAGTTGTCACAGCGAAACAGCTCACCAATTACCAGTATACGAGTAGTCAGAGCATTTCCATCATAGCTCTCTAGATTTGTATCTAATACCGCTTATGCCGGTGCTAGGGGCCGTGTGGTCATACCACCCAAGTTGCCACATGAACAGGTACATTAAAAGCGTACCTGAGATACAACACATATCACGAATCGTTAGGTTCTTGGTATGTGCTTTAGAATAGGTTTACCAGAAGACTATTCTGTGAAGTCATGTGACGCAGTCAGTATGTCGGCACCTCTTCCCACTTCCCTTATACGTGTTGTAATTTTTACCTGTATATGGCGAGATTCTGTTGGTGGACGTTTCGTCCACGAGGCCCGCCCCCTGTGCAGACTTTTTGGTCTTTGATATATGTTGGCATTTGTGGGAAGTTGATGCTGGGTCGACATCGGGCCTTACAGACTAGTCTTTTGTGTTAATTGCCGTCATTTACATCTGACGACGATACAGCTCACCAATCGCCAATGTACGATTGTCACAGCGAAACAGCTCACCAATTACCAGTATACGAGTTGTCAGAGCATTTCCATCATAGCTCTCTAGATTTGTATCTAATACCGCTTATGCCGGTGCTAGGGGCCGTGTGGTCATATCATCCATGTTGCCACATGAACAGGTGCAATAAAAGCGTACCTGAGATACAACACATTTTACGAATCGTTAGATTCTTGGCATGTGCTTTAGAATAGGTTTACCAGAAGACTATTCTGTTAAGTCATATGACGCAGTCAGTATGTCGGCACATCTTCCCACTTCCCTTATATGTGTTGTAATTTTTACCTGTATATGACGAGATTCTGTTGGTGGACGTTTCGTCCCCGAGGCCCGCCCCCTGTACAGACCTTTTGGTCTTTGATATATGTTGGCATTTGTGGGAAGTTGATGCTGGGTCGACATCGGGCCTTACAGACTAGTCTTTTGTATTAATTACCGTCATTTACATCTGACGACGATACAGCTCACCAATCGCCAATGTACGAGTTGTCACAACGAAACAGCTCACCAATTACCAGTATACGAGTTGTCAGAGCATTTCCATCATAGCTCTACAGATTGCACCTAATACCGCTTATGCCGGTGCTAGGGGCCGTGTGGTCATATCATCCATGTTGCCACATGAACAGGTGCAATAAAAGCGTACCTGAGATACAACACATATCACGAATCGTTCGATTCTTGGTATGTGCTTTAGAATAGGTTTACCAGAAGACTATTCTGTTAAGTCATATGACGCAGTCAGTATGTCGGCACCTCTTCCCACTTCCCTTATATGTGTTGTAATTTTTACCTGTATATGACGAGATTCTGCTGGTGGACGTTTCGTCCCCGAGGCCCGCCCCCTGTACAGACCTTTTGGTCTTTGATATATGTTGGCATTTGTGGGAAGTTGATGCTGGGTCGACATCGGGCCTTACAGACTAGTCTTTTGTGTTAATTACCGTCATTTACATCTGACGACGATACAGCTCACCAATCGCCAATGTACGAGTTGTCACAACGAAACAGCTCACCAATTACCAGTATACGAGTTGTCAGAGCATTTCCATCATAGCTCTACAGATTGTATCTAATACCGCTTATGCCGGTGCTAGGGGCCGTGTGGTCATATCGTCCATGTTGCCACATGAACAGGTGCAATAAAAGCGTACCTGAGATACAACACATTTTACGAATCGTTAGATTCTTGGCATGCGCTTTAGAATAGGTTTACCAGAAGACTATTCTGTTAAGTCATATGACGCAGTCAGTATGTCGGCACCTCTTCCCACTTCCCTTATATGTGTTGTAATTTTTACCTGTATATGACGAGATTCTGCTGGTGGACGTTTCGTCCCAGAGGCCCGCCCCTGTATAGACCTTTTGGTCTTTGATATATGTTGGCATTTGTGGGAAGTTGATGCTGGGTCGACATCGGGCCTTACAGACTAGTCTTTTGTGTTAATTACCGTTATTTACATCTGACGACGATACAGCTCACCAATCGGCAATGTACGAGCTGTCACAACGAAACAGCTCACCAATTACCAGTATACGAGTTGTCAGAGCATTTCCATCATAGCTCTACAGATTGTATCTAATACCGCTTATGCCGGTGCTCTGGGCCGTGTGGTCATATCATCCATGTTGCCACATGAACAGGTGCAATAAAAGCGTACCTGAGATACAACACATATCACGAATCGTTAGATTCTTGGTATGTGCTTTAGAATAGGTTTACCAGAAGACTATTCTGTTAAGTCATATGACGTAGTCAGTGTGTCGGCACCTCTTCCCACTTCCCTTATATGTGTTGTAATTTTTACCTGTATATGACGAGATTCTGCTGGTGGACGTTTCGTCCCCGAGGCCCGCCCCCTGTACAGACCTTTTGGTCTTTGATATATGTTGGCATTTGTGGGAAGTTGATGCTGGGTCGACATCGGGCCTTACAGACTAGTCTTTTGTGTTAATTACCGTTATTTACATCTGACGACGATACAGCTCACCAATCGGCAATGTACGAGTTGTCACAACGAAACAGCTCACCAATTACCAGTATACGAGTTGTCAGAGCATTTCCATCATAGCTCTACAGATTGTATCTAATACCGCTTATGCCGGTGCTAGGGGCCGTGTGGTCATATCATCCATGTTGCCACATGAACAGGTGCAATAAAAGCGTACCTGAGATACAACACATTTTACGAATCGTTAGATGATAGATGCGTCAGATTTATTCCCCGCCTGAACCTTTGGTCTTTGATATATGTTGGCATTTGTGGGAAGTTGATGCTGGGTCGACATCGGGCCTTACAGACTAGTCTTTTGTATTAATTGCCGTCATTTACATCTGACGACGATACAGCTCACCAATCGCCAATGTACGAGTTGTCACAGCGAAACAGCTCACCAATTACCAGTATACGAGTTGTCAGAGTATTTCCATCATAGCTCTCTAGATTTGTATCTAATACCGCTTATGCCGGTGCTAGGGGCCGTGTGGTCATATCATCCATGTTGCCACATGAACAGGTGCAATAAAAGCGTACCTGAGATACAACACATTTTACGAATCGTTAGATTCTTGGCATGTGCTTTAGAATAGGTTTACCAGAAGACTATTCTATTAAGTCATATGACGCAGTCAGTATGTCGGCACCTCTTCCCACTTCCCTTATATGTGTTGTAATTTTTACCTGTATATGACGAGATTCTGTTGGTGGACGTTTCGTCCCCGAGGCCCGCCCCCTGTACAGACCTTTTGGTCTTTGATATATGTTGGCATTTGTGGGAAGTTGATGCTGGGTCGACATCGGGCCTTACAGACTAGTTTTTTGTGTTAATTGCCGTCATTTACATCTGACGACGATACAGCTCACCAATCGCCAATGTACGAGTTGTCGCAGCGAAACAGCTCACCAATTACCAGTATACGAGTTGTCAGAGCATTTCCATCATAGCTCTCTAGATTTGTATCTAATACCGCTTATGCCGGTGCTAGGGGCCGTGTGGTCACATCATCCAAGTTGCCACATGAACAGGTACAATAAAAGCGTACCTGAGATACAACACATATCACGAATCGTTAGATTCTTGGTATGTGCTTTAGAATAGGCTTACCAGAAGACTATTCTGTTAAGTCATATGGCGCAGTCAGTATGTCGGCACCTCTTCCCACTTCCCTTATATGTGTTGTAATTTTTACCTGTATATGACGAGATTCTGCTGGTGGACGTTTCGTCCCCGAGGACCGCCCCGTGTACAGACCTTTTGGTCTTTGATATATGTTGGCATTTGTGGGAAGTTGATGCTGGGTCGACATCGGGCCTTACAGACTAGTCTTTTGTGTTAATTACCGTCATTTACATCTGACGACGATACGGCCCACCAATCGCCAATGTACAAGTTGTCACAACGAAACAGCTCACCAATTACCAGTATACGAGTTGTCAGAGCATTTCCAGCATAGCTCTACAGATTGTATCTAATACCGCTTATGCCGGTGCTAGGGCCCGTGTGGTCATATCATCCATGTTGCCACATGAACAGGTGCAATAAAAGCGTACCTGAGATACAACACATATCACGAATCGTTAGATTCTTGGTATGTGCTTTAGAATAGGTTAACCAGAGGACTATTCTGTGAAGTCATGTGACGCAGTCAGTATGTCGGCACATCTTCCCACTTCCCTTATATCTGTTGTAATTTTTACCTGTATATGGCGAGATTCTGCTGGTGGACGTTTCGTCCCCGAGGCCCGCCCCCTGTACAGACCTTTTGGTCTTTGATATATGTTGGCATTTGTGGGAAGTTGATGCTGGGTCGACATCGGGCCTTACAGACTAGTCTTTTGTGTTAATTACCGTCATTTACATCTAACGACGATACAGCTCACAAATCGCCAATGTACGAGTTGTCACAACGAAACAGCTCACCAATTACCAGTATACGAGTTGTCAGATCATTTCCATCATAGCTCTACAGATTGTATCTAATACCGCTTATGCCAGTGCTAGGGGCCGTGTGGTCATATCATCCATGTTGCCACATGAACAGGTGCAATAAAAGCGTGGCTGAGATACAACACATATCACGAATCGTTAGATTCTTGGTATGTGCTTTAGAATAGGTTTACCAGAAGACTATTCTGTTAAGTCATATGACGCAGTCAGTATGTCGGCACCTCTTCCCACTTCCCTTATATGTGTTGTAATTTTTACCTGTATATGGCGAGATTCTGCTGGTGGACGTTTCGTCCCCGAGGCCCGCCCCTGTACAGACCTTTTGGTCTTTGATATATGTTGGCATTTGTGGGAAGTTGATGCTGGGTCGACATCGGGCCTTACAGACTAGTCTTTTGTGTTAATTACCGTCATTTACATCTGACGACGATACAGCTCACAAATCGCCAATGTACGAGTTGTCATAACGAAACAGCTCACCAATTACCAGGATACGAGTTGTCAGAGCATTTCCATCATAGCTCTACAGATTGTATCTAATACCGCTTATGCCAGTGCTAGGGGCCGTGTGGTCATATCATCCATGTTGCCACATGAACAGGTGCAATAAAAGCGTGCCTGAGATACAACACATATCACGAATCGTTAGATTCTTGGTATGTGCTTTAGAATAGGTTTACCAGAAGACTATTCTGTGAAGTCATGTGACGCAGTCAGTATGTCAGCACCTCTTCCCACTTCCCTTATATGTGTTGTAATTTTTACCTGTATATGGCGAGATTCTGCTGGTGGACGTTTCGTCCCCGAGGCCCGCTCCATGTACAGACCTTTTGGTCTTTGATATATGTTGGCATTTGTGGGAAGTTGATGCTGGGTCGACATCGGGCCTTACAGACTAGTCTTTTGTGTTAATTACCGTTATTTACATCTGACGACGATACAGCTCACCAATCGGCAATGTACGAGCTGTCACAACGAAACAGCTCACCAATTACCAGTATACGAGTTGTCAGAGCATTTCCATCATAGCTCTACAGATTGTATCTAATACCGCTTATGCCGGTGCTCTGGGCCGTGTGGTCATATCATCCATGTTGCCACATGAACAGGTGCAATAAAAGCGTACCTGAGATACAACACATATCACGAATCGTTAGATTCTTGGTATGTGCTTTAGAATAGGTTTACCAGAAGACTATTCTGTTAAGTCATATGACGTAGTCAGTATGTCGGCACCTCTTCCCACTTCGCTTATATGTGTTGTAATTTTTACCTGTATATGACGAGATTCTGCTGGTGGACGTTTCGTCCCCGTGGCCCGCCCCCTGTACAGACCTTTTGGTCTTTGATATATGTTGGCATTTGTGGGAAGTTGATGCTGGGTCGACATCGGGCCTTACAGACTAGCCTTTTGTGTTAATTGCCGTCATTTACATCTGAAGACGATACAGCTCACCAATCGCCAATGTACGAGTTGTCACAGGGAAACAGCTCACCAATTACCAGTATACGAGTTGTCAAAGCATTTCCATCATAGCTCTCTAGATTTGTATCTAATACCGCTTATGCCGGTGCTAGGGGCCGTGTGGTCATATCATCCATGTTGCCACATGAACAGGTGCAATAAAAGCGTACCTGAGATACAACACATATCACGAATCGTTAGATTCTTGGCATGTGCTTTAGAATAGGTTTACCGGAAGGCTATTCTGTGAAGTCATATGACGCAGTCAGTATGTCGGCACCTCTTCCCACTTCCCTTATATGTGTTGTAATTTTTACCTGTATATGACGAGATTCTGTTGGTGGACGTTTCATCCCCGAGGCCCGCCCCCTGTACAGACCTTTTGGTCTTTGATATATGTTGGCATTTGTGGGAAGTTGATGCTGGGTCGACATCGGGCCTTACAGACTAGTCTTTTGTGTTAATTACCGTCATTTACATCTGACGACGATACAGCTCACCAATCGCCAATGTACGAGTTGTCACAACGAAACAGCTCATCAATTACCAGTATACGAGTTGTCAGAGCATTTCCATCATAGCTCTACAGATTGTACCTAATACCGCTTATGCCGGTGCTAGGGGCCGTGTGGTCATATCATCCATGTTGCCACATGAACAGGTGCAATAAAAGCGTACCTGAGATACAACACATATCAAGAATCGTTAGATTCTTGGTATGTGCTTTAGAATAGGTTTACCAGAAGACTATTCTGTTAAGTCATATGACGCAGTCAGTGTGTCGGCACCTCTTCCCACTTCCCTTATATGTGTTGTAATTTTTACCTGTATATGACGAGATTCTGCTGGTGGACGTTTCGTCCCAGAGGCCCGCCCCCTGTACAGACCTTTTGGTCTTTGATATATGTTGGCATTTGTGGGAAGTTGATGCTGGGTCGACATCGGGCCTTACAGGCTAGTCTTTTGTGTTAATTACCGTCATTTACATCTGACGACGATACAGCTCACCAATCGCCAATGTACGAGTTGTCACAGCGAAACAGCTCACCAATTACCAGAAAACGAGTTGTCAGAGCGTTTCCATCATAGCTCTCTAGATTGGTATCTAATACCGCTTATGGCGGTGCTAGGGGCCGTGTGGTCATATCATCCATGTTGCCACATGAACAGGTACAATAAAAGCGTACCTGAGATACAACACATATTACGAATCGTTAGATTCTTGGTATGTGCTTTAGAATAGGTTTACCAGAAGACTATTCTGTGAAGTCATGTGACGCAGTCAGTATGTCGGCACCTCTTCCCACTTCCTTATATGTGTTGTAATTTTTTCCTGTATATGGCGAGATTCTGCTGGTGGACGTTTCGTCCCCGAAGCCCGCCCCCTGTACAGACCTTTTTGGTCTTTGATATATGTTGGCATTTGTGGGAAGTTGATGCTGGGTCGACATCGGGCCTTACAGACTAGTCTTTTGTGTTAATTGCCGTCATTTACATCTGACGACGATACAGCTCACCAATCGCCAATGTACGAGTTGTCACAGCGAAACAGCTCACCAATTACCAGTATACGAGTTGTCAGAGCATTTCCATCATAGCTCTCTAGATTTGTACCTAATACCGCTTATGCCGGTGCTAGGGGCCGTGTGGTCATATCATCCATGTTGCCACATGAACAGGTGCAATAAAAGCGTACCTGAGATACAGCACATATCACGAATCGTTAGATTCTTGGTATGTGCTTTAGAATAGGTTTACCAGAAGACTATTCTGTTAAGTCATATGACGCAGTCAGTATGTCGGCACCTCTTCCAACTTCCCTTATATGTGTTGTAATTTTTACCTGTATATGACGAGATTCTGCTGGTGGACGTTTCGTCCCCAAGGCCCGGCCCCTGTACAGACCTTTTGGTCTTTGATATATGTTGGCATTTGTGGGAAGTTGATGCTGGGTCGACATCGGGCCTTACAGACTAGTCTTTTGTGTTAATTACCGTCATTTACATCTGACGACGATACAGCTCACCAATTTCAAATGTACGAGTTGTCACAGCGAAACAGCGAAGCAATTACCAGTATACGAGTTGTCAGAGCATTTCCATCATAGCTCTCTAGATTTGTATCTAATACCGCTTATGCCAGAGCTAGGGGCCGTGTGGTCATATCATCCATGTTGTCACATGAACAGGTGCAATAAAAGCGTACCTGAGATACAACACATTTCACGAATCGTTAGATTCTTGGTATGTGCTTTAGAATAGGTTTACCAGAAGACTATTCTGAGAAGTCATATGACGCAGTCAGTATGTCGGCACCTCTTCCCACTTCCCTTATATGTGTTGTAATTTTTACCTGTATATGGCGAGATTCTGCTGGTGGACGTTTCGTCCCTGAGGCCCGCCCCCTGTACAGACCTTTTGGTCTTTGATATATGTTGGCATTTGTGAGAAGTTGATGCTGGGTCGACATCGGGCCTTACAGACTAGTCTTTTGTGTTAATTGCCGTCATTTACATCTGACGACGATACAGCTCACCAATCGCCAATGTACGAGTTGTCACAGCGAAACAGCTCACCAATTACCAGTGTACGAGTTGTCAGAGGATTTCCATCATAGCTCTCTAGGTTTGTATCTAATACCGCTGATGCCGGTGCTAGGGGCCGTGTGGTCATATCATCCATGTTGCCACATGAACAGGTACAATAAAAGCGTACCTGAGATACAACACATATCACGAATCGTTAGATTCTTGGTATGTGCTTTAGAATAGGCAGAAGACTATTCTGTTAAGTCATATGACGCAGTCAGTGTGTCGGCACCGCTTCCCACTTCCCTTATATGTGTTGTAATTTTTACCTGTATATGGCGAGATTCTGCTGGTGGACGTTTCGTCTCCGAGGCCCGCCCCCTGTACAGACCTTTTGGTCTTTGATATATGTTGGCATTTGTGGGAAGTTGATGCTGGGTCGACATCGGGCCTTACAGACTAGTCTTTTGTGTTAATTGCCGTCATTTACATCTGACGACGATACAGCTCACCAATCTCCAATGTACGAGTTGTCACAGCGAAACAGCTCACCAATTACCAGTATACGAGTTGTCAGAGCATTTCCATCATAGCTCTCTAGATTTGTATCTAATACCACTTATGCCGGTGCTAGGGGCCGTGTGGTCATGTCATTCAAGTTGCCACATGAACAGGTACAATAAAAACGTACCTGAGATACAACACATATCACGAATCGTTAGATTCTTGGTATGTGCTTTAGAATAGGTTTACCAGAAGACTATTCTGTGAAGTCATATGACGCAGTCAGTATGTCAGCACATCTTCCCACTTCCCTTATATGTGTTGTAATTTTTACCTGTATATGGCGAGATTCTGCTGGTGGACGTTTCGTCCCCGAGGCCCGCCCCCTGTACAGACCTTTGGTCTTTGATATATGTTGGCATTTGTGGGAAGTTGATGCTGGGTCGACATCGGGCGTTACAGACTAGTCTTTTGTGTTAAATGCCGTCATTTACATCTGACGACGATACAGCTCACCAATCTCCAATGTACGAGTTGTCACAGCGAAACAGCTCACCAATTACCAGTATACGAGTTGTCAGAGCATTTCCATCATAGCTCTCTAGATTTGTATCTAATACCGCTTATGCCGGTGCTAGGGGCCGTGTGGTCATATCATCCAAGTTGCCACATGAACAGGTACAATAAAAGCGTACCTGAGATACAACACATATCACGAATCGTTAGATTCTTGGTATGTGCTTTAGAATAGGTTTACCAGAAGACTATTCTGTGAAGTCATGTGACGCAGTCAGTATGTCGGCACCTCTTCCCACTTCCCTTATATGTGTTGTAATTTTTACCTGTATATGGCGAGATTCTGCTGGTGGACGTTTCGTCCCCGAGGCCCGCCCCCTGTACAGACCTTTTGGTCTTTGATATATGTTGGCATTTGTGGGAAGTTGATGCTGGGTCGACATCGGGCGTTACAGACTAGTCTTTTGTGTTAAATGCCGTCATTTACATCTGACGACGATACAGCTCACCAATCTCCAATGTACGAGTTGTCACAGCGAAACAGCTCACCAATTACCAGTATACGAGTTGTCAGAGCATTTCCATCATAGCTCTCTAGATTTGTATCTAATACCGCTTATGCCGGTGCTAGGGGCCGTGTGGTCATATCATCCAAGTTGCCACATGAACAGGTACAATAAAAGCGTACCTGAGATACAACACATATCACGAATCGTTAGATTCTTGGTATGTGCTTTAGAATAGGTTAACCAGAGGACTATTCTGTGAAGTCATGTGACACAGTCAGTATGTGGGCACCTCTTCCCACTTCCCTTATATGTGTTGTAATTTTTACCTGTAAATGGCGAGATTCTGCTGGTGGACGTTTCGTCCCCGAGGCCCGCCCCCTGTACAGACCTTTTGGTCTTTGATATATGTCGGCATTTGTGGGAAGTTGATGCTGGGTCGACATCGGGCGTTACAGACTAATCTTTTGTGTTAAATCCCGTCATTTACATCTGACGACGATACAGCTCACCAATCTCCAATGTACGAGTTGTCACAGCGAAACAGCTCACCAATTACCAGTATATGAGTTGTCAGAGCATTTCCATCATAGCTCTCTAGATTTGTATCTAATACCGCTTACGCCGGTGCTAGGGGCCGTGTGGTCATATCATCCATGTTGCCACATGAACAGGTACAATAAAAGCGTACCTGAGATACAACACATATCACGAATCGTTAGATTCTTGGTATGTGCTTTAGAATAGGTTTACCAGAAGACTATTCTGTGAAGTCATGTGACGCAGTCAGTATGTCAGCACCTCTTCCCACTTCCCTTATATGTGTTGTAATTTTTACCTGTATATGGCGAGATTCTGCTGGTGGACGTTTCGTCCCCGAGGCCCGCCCCCTGTACAGGCCTTTTGGTCTTTGATATATGTCGGCATTTGTGGGAAGTTGATGCTGGGTCGACATCGGGCGTTACAGACTAGTCTTTTGTGTTAAATGCCGTCATTTACATCTGACGACGATACAGCTCACCAATCTCCAATGTACGAATTGTTACAGCGAAACAGCTCACCAATTACCAGTATATGAGTTGTCAGAGCATTTCCATCATAGCTCTCTAGATTTGGATCTAATACCGCTTATGCCGGTGCTAGGGGCCGTGTGGTCATATCATTCAAGTTGCCACATGAACAGGTACAATAAAAGCGTACCTGAGATACAACACATATCATGAATCGTTAGATTTGAAGTAGGACCTGGTCCGGGAGAACATGCGGCAGGCTTACCTGTATAATAGATCTTGCAAATCCCTCCGGCTGTATAAAGTACCTCTTTCTAGTCCGGCTGGATATGGTCGACTGCGCGAGTTGAAGCATGGACTCCACGATCTCCCTTTTTCAGCCTCCTAGCTTTTCATTGGCTGAGGGCCTTCGGGACTTTCCGGCCATCTTCGCTGGTTCAACATGATCTCAGCGGCCACTACCACACCCTTCCCCCTCCTGATTTTTGCGGAGGGTTATCTCCAGCCTTTCAGCCTTCCAGCCTTTTTTTTTATCGTTTTTTACATCCAGCCCTATCCCTACCCTAATTGTCCTAACTTCAAAATATGTCCCTAAAAACTCCCGGGTATTCCTAAACCTTATGCTACACTTAAAATGGTGCAGTTCCCATTACTCCAGCATTTATGCCTAGCATGTCCTGCACTTACAAATAAGCTACGCCAGCCTCAAAAATGCCGACACTAAAACTTCCCTATCTCTGCACTAAAAATGATGCACTATTAAAACACACTAAAATTGTTTTTCCCAGATTTAAAGAAATACTCTACTTCTTTCTTTCTAAACCTCAACTTCAGTCTGTTAGCAGACCGCGAGGCTACCCAACACCCACCCCCCCTTCCCCCCCCACCCCCACCGGGGCATGCCTACTAGCTGCCCCAGTGGAAAATCCGAAAGCTACCCATAAAAATTAACCTTAAGAAATGTACTCCAAGGCCTAGCAGCCTTATCCCCTCCCTCCTCAAAATTTAGATGGCTCATCAGCCATTTAGCCTGGAGCCAACCACACACGCTGAGCACGGAGCTGACAAGTCACCCGACCCACCAATTCTTTAAGATCCTTCAACGGCCTTTCAAATATTTAGGCCTAGAATTGGCACCTATCAATAAAAAGAGCTATGTAATCTTAAAGGGTGACAAAAAAAGAAAAACTTTAAAGTTTAAGTTCTTGTAACTCTCCATTTATTTTCAGCTATTATGAAAAGCTGAAGCTAATATCTATAGCTATGACAGGCAATAAGTGTCTCCCCTTTTGTACTCAGCGTGTGTGAATAAAATAACTATTAAAATATTAACTAGAATAGGGAGCTAAAGAGGGAGAACTGCCTACTAGCTTTCTCCCTCCAAAAAGCCCCATTCTCAAAAAAAAATAAAAAATAAAATAAAAAATAAAAAAATAATCACCCCCCCCTCCCCATCTGTTTTCCCCTGGGATGAGTCCTGAGAAATAGATGCGAGGCCCCAGAGGGAAGACCGCCTACCAGCGTCCCCCCACCCAGGACCCCCATCTCAAGACCCATCCCAATCCTGTTTTCCCCTGGAGTGCTAAGCCCGTCTTCCGGAGACCACCCGGCGCAACGCCCTATGCCGAAAGATGGTAGAATCGGCAGGCGTTCCGCCGGGTTATCTCCGCGACCAGCCGGGGTGGCAGATTTTTTACCCCGGCTACCCATTGAATAACGGGCCACACACCCCAGGGGGTGTTGATCCGCGGGAATCCTCGAGGAGACTGGTAAGGTGAGTCGGTTTCGACCATCATCCGATCCATGGGCAAGCCCTGAACAGCAGCCCTGGTGTCCTTGCATTCTGGAGAGACTCCTTCACTTTCCCCTGGATGCACTCCCCAATTAAGGTCTTTATAGTTGTCCTCAACTCCTCACTTAACTGCTTCTCCGTATCAGTTGCCCATATCATAGGCTCTGTATTCTGATCCAGGCCCACAGCCCGAACAGATTTCACAGCCAATGACTTGTGATTGTGCAAGGACAGAGTCACATACTTCAAAGCCTCTTGAATTGTTTGTGGCTCTTTCTCCATTGCGAAGGCAACTGCCTGTCGCTCCCGGCATCCTCGCAAAAAATGCTCCACACAAACAGTTTGAATAACACTGTCTGGAGCATCGGGATAAGCATTCAATGCCAAATAGTTGCATTTTTCCGGAAAATCCTCGAGTGTTTCATCAAGACCCCGTTCCTCAACCTGCAACCGCCGCCTTATTGCTTGCGGAGGTTCGCGAATACCGTATCGCTTTTCTAAATTCTCCATTAATCTGTCCAAGTCTCCCTTGTCTCTTTCGGATTGCACATCGAAATACTCGATGGCTTTCCCATGCATGCACTCCAAAAGTTTTCGGAGAGCTTTCTTCTTATTCCATGCCCTAATCTTGGATTCCAATTCGAATTTAATTCGAAATGGAATCCAAGTATCCTTTGCGCCAGAAAACACCAAAGTCTTCGGTAAATGTGGGCTACGGCTACGCCTACGATATCCCCTAGTCGACCTACTAGTCCTCGGAGATCTCGATGCCCGGGAGTAACCGGATCCACTATTACATCCACTATCATCAGTATCAGCTTCTGCTCCTGATGGTACATCATCCGTTGCCGCCAGCACAGGGGCTTGGACTACGTTATTATTGATTACCGCAGGGGGCTGCGGTTGAGAATCGTACCTCACCCCCTATGGCTAAGTGGTGGAGGTAAGGCATACCGACTGGCCGCCTCAGCATCACATCTAGCAGGAGTCGAAGTCCTTGCATTCCGATGCACACCTATTGATCGAACGGCCTGTGTACCGACCTCTTGACTACCAATCTCCGTCCCTCGAGCTGGACCCGTATGAACGGAAGTTGGCACTCCAGAATTACGAACTGGTCCCCGAATACCTGGGGGATTGCCATGACCATAGACACGAGTCGATGGCATTACGCTCATCAATCCATCCATAAATCTAGTCTGGGAGTTGTCCAGCACAGCCGTAGGAACAGTGGTATCATCCAATATTCCCTCATCGGCATGTTGCTGAGCCGACTCCTGCCTTGGCTCTTGCTGAACAACCTCGCCGACCGGAAAGGTATTATTTAGTGGATTTAATTCCACTCCTACATGTGGAGCATTCACAGGTGCAGGTGGCACATTCACCTGAACATGGTGATTACTCGGCTGAACCGCAACTGCGTTCAGCCGAGAATGGAATGTATTTACTGGTGCAGGCGATGGCGTTACTGGAACCGGAACTGCATTCAACCGGTTTGGAACCTCTTCCCTACCCCTTCCCGTTAACTGAGGTGTGTCAGCATTATCTACTAGGTCCGCCTGACGAGCGTCCCTTGTCTGTTCAGAGGTTACCTGTAATGAACTCTCTGATGCTCCCCCACGTTGGTTACTTAATAATGCAACGACAATTCTTATATCGGAACCCATTTGTTTTACTTTACCATCCACTTGACCTACTTGAGTATTTACTTGGTCAACTTTAACATCCACTTG
The DNA here is from genome assembly GCA_036873755.1 of Hanleya hanleyi. Taxonomy (NCBI): domain Eukaryota; kingdom Metazoa; phylum Mollusca; class Polyplacophora; order Lepidopleurida; family Hanleyidae; genus Hanleya; species Hanleya hanleyi. Next base: position 222,009 of record JAVTVY010003212.1, on the reverse strand, counting down.
ACCTACTCGAGTATCTACTTGGTCAACTTTGTCATTCACTTGACCTACTCGAGTATCCACTTGGTCAACGTTGTCATTCACTCGACCTACTTGCGTGTTTACTTGTTGACCTAATTGTTCAACCTTAATATCCACTTGAGTCAATTGAAGGCATTGAGTATCAACCTTTTCCTCTATTTCACCTACTCGATCAGTCAATTCCTGATGCTGGTCAACTACTGTTTCTACTTCATTCCGAAGACGCTGAATGACTTCTCCCCATTGATCATTCCTACTAGAAAAATCACTAATGAATTTCTGTATCTCGTGGTCCCTGGTGGCCAATTGACTCTCCAAGAACACACGATTTTCCACAAATTTCTTTTGCAATCCACGTAGATGACTTTCTTGAAGTTTTAATTGATACTCCATGAGTGTACTACCCCGCATCTCTACCCCAGTTATGGTTTCATGCAACAACAACTCAAAGGCATATTCCTTTGTAAACTTTGTTGCTTGCAAAAATTCCTCAAATGGAATCAATTCATCTGGTCTTTGGAGAGCTACTAATGCATTAGCCCTAGCTGCACCAATACCTTCCAATTGAATCAATTCCTCACTTGTAGCTATTGCTACATTCAATGGCCCTATCTCACTATCTGCCATGTCAAGAATCGAAGTGAGCAGACAAGCCAACGGAAATTATAACCAATATTCTCCACTATATCACCCGAAGCCGTCAAGGTCCGATCCAACCACCAATATATCAACCATTAACCAACCAGGCAACTGCAGAAATCAAATCATTAATTCACTATCCACCACTAGTATCGCCACAGTGTATCAGCCCGACTTAATCCGCTTTAAGTCGGCAAATACCGATGATAGGGATGGGAGAAACAAAAAAAAATAAAAAAAAATAAAAAAAAATAAAAAAAAATAAAAATAAAAAATAAAAAAATAAATAAACAATGTCCACCGGCACTCACCAACCCGTATAACCAGCGTGCGTCAGTTAACTTCCCTCTCCAAACAATTTGGAAAATACCGATCGGAGATGGGGAGTGAAAAAGAAAAAACACAAAAACCAATGTTGCGTAACTGGTATTTGCCAACCAGTAGAACCAGTACGCCACAATCAGTTACCAAATGCAAACTGGGAAATACCGACCAAGGACCGATATCAGTAACTGGCACTTACTAATTAGTAGAACCAGTATGCATCAGTTCACCTCAATCAGTTACCAAATGCAAACTGGGAAATACCGACCGAGGACTGATCACTAACTGGCACTCACCAACCAGCCGAACCAGTATAAATCGGTTCACTTTAATCACTTACCAATCCAAATTGGAAAAATACCGACTGCGGACTAATGTCGCTAACTGGCACTTACCAACCAGCAAAACCAGTATGAATCGGTTCACTTCAATCACTTACCAATCCAAATTGGAAAAATACCGACTGCGGACTAATGTCGCTAACTGGCACTTACCAACCAGTAAAACCAGTATGAATCGGTTCACTCCAATCACTTACCAATCCAAATTGGAAAAATACCGACTGCGGACTAATGTCGCTAACTGGCACTTACCAACCAGTAAAACCAGTATGAATCGGTTCACTCCAATCACTTACCAATCCAAATTGGAAAAATACCGACCGCGGACTAATGTCACTAGCTGGCACTTACTTACCGGTATAACCAGTATGAATTAGTTCACCTCAATCAGTTATAAAATTTAAACTGGAAAATACCGACCGAGGACTAATATCGCTAACTGGCACTTACCAGTAGAACCAGTATGAATCGGTCCACTTCAATCACTTAACCAATCCAAATTGGAAATATACCGACTGAAGATGAATCAAATAATTTGATTTTTAAATTGTACTAAATCGAGGAGTTAATAGTGAGTGAGTGAATAGCTTTTAACGTCGCTTTCAACAATATTTCAGCTATATCACGACGAACCAACTAAGCACCACCCAGCCCAGCCCAAGTCAGAATCCGACAGGATCCATTGTCAGAAACCGACCTATTACTAAACCAATGAGCCAATTTACAACCTGAAGATCTTTTAGTCAGGGAACACTACTCTTTTTTAATCTCCAAGATAATTCCTACTCTGCCACTAGAGTTATATTGTAAATAATTTTCAATCTATTCAACCCCTCAAAATTATTTAATAGAAATTTCATTCAATATAATACAATCAAATGTTTTGAATTAGAATCCCTAGCTGTTACTATAAAGGTACTGGTTGATCACTATAACAATATTTGCCAATTCTTATGCCTACTAGCAGTATCAGAATAAGATTAAATGTTGACTCCTTGAGTGGATTATAGTGTAAAAAGGACTTAATTGAGGGCTGAAATCTATCCTAATTATTATGATGTCAATCAAATCACAAAAACACAACCTTGCATACATACACACATTAACACGCAACACAGAAAGCAACACACATGATAAACACAGAATGATCGATGAAGGTTTTGTTATGAAATGATATATGAAATGATTTCACACCACAATACTTCAAATTATAACGAGAGATCCTGAAGGATCTTGGCGCCCCCCATTGTCCGATAATTGTAAGCTAATGACTAGAGGATCTTTTTGTCCATTGTTACTAAGAACAGACAATTGATTTGTAATTTTGTTTACAGAATTTCGAATCTGAGTGAAAAAGATTCTGTTTCTTGGGCTATTTTGAGATATCTCTTTTAAGATACCATGCAGCTACATGTTAATTATTGTGTTTGTAACTGTTTCTTATTCTATTCACTGTTGTCTGTCATCTTGTAATTGTACATGTATGTGTAATATGTCTGTTGGGAGAGGCGTTCAAATAGGCTCTGCCTGTTCGCCGATCCCTGTTTCCTGGTCAAATAAATATACTGTTTAAATCAAGATACCATGCTCGAAAATAGTAAGAAGGTACAATAATGCTTAATACTGAAGGGATCCGGTCCGCGCAGTAATGTTGAAACTTCAAAAGTGCCTGGATCCTGATTATCTCCCTTGGATCGAAACATGCAGTAGTCTACAGTTGTCGAGTTGTGACATTGAGTCACAAGACTGAGGTCGGCATACGAAACGGTGGAGCAGTTCACTTGCTACTGCATGGACTAAAGAAGGCTGATTTAAAATTTGAAGAAATACATTTTAATTCAGAATTATTTGAACTCTTTGATATGAAAGGTGAAGGTACGGATATTCTCTATAGTCAATATATAGAATATGCCCCACCGTTTGATCCGCCGACTCTTGTGATGCAACGTCACTTGAGAATACCAAATTAATTTGGAGCGTAACTTGGATTTTCGAATCGGACCAAAAAGGTATCTTGCACTAATAGGCCCCATGTGAGACCTGTGTACCAAATTTCAGAAAAATCCATGAAATATTTCCCAAGAATTCACGGTAACAATGTTTCAAGGGGAAATTCAAGATGGCCGCCTTGTGGCCATATTGGATCTTCGATTCGGACCGAAAAAGGTACCTTGCACAACTAGACCATAAGGGGAACCTGTGTACCAAATTTGAGAAAGATCCATGCAGTACTTCCTGAGAAATCACGATAACAAATTTGCATGGAAAATCCAAGATGGCGGCCTGTTTTGCCATATTGAATTTTCGAATCGGACCAGAAAAGGTATCTTGTACAACTAGACGACAAGGTGAACCTGTGTACCTAATTTAACAAAGATCCATGCAGTAGTTCCTGAGAAATCGCAATAACAAAGTTTCATGGGGAAATCCAAGATGGCCGCCTGATGGACATATTGGATTTTGGAATCGGACCAAAATAGGTTTCTTGCACAACTGGACCCCAAGGGGAATATGTGTACCAAATTTGAGAAAGATCCGTGCAGTAGTTCCTGAGAAATCGCGATAACAAGGTTTCATGGGGAAATCCAAGATGGCTGCCTGGTGGCCATATTGGATTTTCGAATCGGACCAAAAAAGGTTTCTTGCCCAACTAGACCCCAAGAGGAACATATTGGATTTTGGAATCGGACCAAAAAAGGTTTCTTGCACAACTGGACCCCAAGGGGAATATGTGTACCAAATTTGAGAAAGATCCGTGCAGTAGTTCCTGAGACATCGCGATAACAAGGTTTTACGGGAAAATCCAAGATGGCCGCCCTGTGGCCATATTGGATTTTCGAATCGGACCAGAAAAAGTATCTGCAGAACTAGGCCCCAAGGGGAATATGTGTACCAAATTTCAGAAAGATCCATGCAGTAGTTCCTGAGAAATCGTGATAGCAAGGTTTCATGGGGAAATCCAAGATGGCCGCCCTGTGGCCATATTGAATTTTCGAATCGGACCAGAAAAGATATCTGCACATCTAGACCCCAAGAGGAACCTGTGTACCAAATTTCAGAAAGATCCGTGCAGTAGTTCCTGAGAAATCGTGATAACAAGGTTTCATGGGGAAATCCAAGATGGCTGCCCTGTGGCCATATTTGATTTTCGAATCGGACCAGAAAAGGTATCTGCACATCTAGACCCCAAGGGGAACCTGTGTACCAAATTTCAGAAAGATCCGTGCCGTAGTTCCTGAGAAATCGCGATAACAAGGTTTCATGGAGAAATCCAAGATGGCCGCCCTGTGGCCATATTGGATTTTCGAATCGGACCAGAAAAGGTATATGCACAACTAGGCCTCAAGGAGAATCTCTGTACCAAATTTCAGAAAGATCCATGTAGTAGTTCCTGAGAAATCGTGATAACAAGGTTTCATGGGGAAATCCAAGATGGCCGCCCTGTGGCCATATTGGATTTTCGAATCGGACCAGAAAAGGTATCTGCACATCTAGACCCCAAGAGGAACCTGTGTACCAAATTTCAGAAAGATCCGTGCAGTAGTTCCTGAGAAATCGTGATAACAAGGTTTCATAGGGAAATCCAAGATGGCTGCCCTGTGGCCATATTGGATTTTCGAATCGGACCAGAAAAAGTATCTGCACATCTAGACCCCAAGGGGAACCTGTGTACCAAATTTCAGAAAGATCCGTGCCGTAGTTCCTGAGAAATCGCGATAACAAGGTTTCACGGAGAAATCCAAGATGGCCGCCCTGTGGCCATATTGGATTTTCGAATCGGACCAGAAAAGGTATCTGCACAACTAGGCCCCAAGGAGAATCTCTGTACTAAATTTCAGAAAGATCCATGCAGTAGTTCCTGAGAAATCGTGATAACAAGGTTTCATGGGGAAATCCAAGATGGCCGCCCTGTGGCCATATTGGATTTTCGAATCGGACCAGAAAAGGTATCTGCACATCTAGACCCCAAGAGGAACCTGTGTACAAAATTTCAGAAAGATCCGTGCAGTAGTTCCCGAGAAATCGCGATAACAAGGTTTCATGGGGAAATCCAAGATGGCCGCCCTGTGGCCATATTGGATTTTCGAATCGGGCTAGAAAAGTTATCTGCACAACTAGACCCCAAGGGGAACATGTGTGCGAAATTTCAGAAAGATCCGTGCAGCAGTTCCCGAGAAATCGCGATAACAAGAATTGTTTACGGACGGACGACGGACGACGGACGACGGACTGACTGACTGACTGACGACGGACCACGGACGAAAGGCGATTTGAACAGCCCACCATCTGGTGATGGTGGGCTAAAAAACCAGCTGCACAAGGCAAAGCTCCTAACAGCAATCAAGGGGCGATAACCCCACACCAAGCCCCTCCACCAACCAATCCTCCGGTTGTTTGTGAAAGTTTTGTTGAGAGACGTTCTGAAACTCACAGTGCTAATCACACCGCAGCTGGTGTTTTTCAAGGGGCGACATTTAACAACTGTACTTTGAACATTAATATCTGTCCACCTAGTCTTCCAGTCACTAGATCCGATACACTCACTCAGACTGTTAATGCCGCCATACAAATGTCCCCAACACCATATCTGCAATGAAAGCACTGTATGTGTAGTGTGTTTTACATATGCATCTACATGTACTAATTTCATTTATAATGGGGATCGCCAGCCACGCTAGACGGCGCTAGTGCTCTAACAGGTAAAGAAGACGTGGCATCATAAAACGAACAATTATAACGTCGTTACATTATGACGTTGTCTTTGTGACGTCAAGAAAAACGACATGCGCATGCGTCATTTACTTCTTGGTACACGTAGCCACCTGGCGTAAGTTCGAGCTGCCGAACCCCATTATCATATGCTTTTAGTTACAAAAGTTTCTTTAAAATTATATTCTGAATTTAGGGGACATGAACACGGAAAATGTTTAAACTAAAGCCCTGATCACATGCACATGTATACGCACCAGTGTAAATTTGCACACTGTGCAAAATAAAATACAGGTGTGCAAACTCGGCATGTGAACGCAACAGCACACGTGTGTATATTTGCATGGAGAGTAAATTTGCATCTGGTCCAGAGGTTGTGCAAAAGTATATTTACACATGTGTAAATTTGTACTGTGTGCATTCTCGTCATGTGAACGAACGAATAGCAAATATACATACCAGAAAACAGAAAAAATACTGTTCAATCAATTAAAAAAAAAAATTCTGTGGAACATTTATGACCCATATCCCCATGAATTATTACTGTCAAACAGAAACATTTTTTTGTGACATGAAACTTTGGCCATACTCCTTTTGGGTCATGGCAACATTTAACCTTCATTATTGTCACTGTTAAATAAATAGTCTTCATTAGACTTATAAGAGTAAGCCACCTGTTAAATTTGATGAAGGTAACTTGAACTAATGTACATAAAATGCTTACTCCCGTTTAATCCATGGTGACCGTGACCTGTGACCGTTGAACTGATAGGTTCCATTATGGTTTGCCTTTTGTTTTACTTATATCTTGTTATAACCATGTAAACGCTTAGCAAAATATACATTTACACGCATATGTAAATATGCACACGTGCAAATAAACACACTAAACACAGTAAATTGTGTGCATCACGGTGTTTGGGGCTTAAGTCCTACATACCTGATGTGCCATTCTAAACAATAATTTTATTAATGCTGGAAGTTACAGTCTTAAGAAATAAATACAAATATGATAAATAGATGTCAAATATGTTTGTCAAATCTAAACGGATATAAATACAGCCTAACTCTGTATTGATTACGCATATGTACTTTCATCAGTCCTGATGTTAGGGACCTCATTTGTCCATTAGAATAATGCATTGGGCTAAAGTCTGTTGCCGGCCTAAGGCCCATTTCCACATCACGCGTTTTCGCAGCAACAACCACATCCGAAAAATAGCCCTGATGTTATTCACTGGTGTAGTACTCACAGCAAGCGTCAGTCGCTGCGACATCAGAACCACATTTCTGACGCGCGACAAAATTAGAACCAGGTTATTTCAATGTATTGTCACTGAACTATCGACCAATCGGAGGGGATAGAAATCGTTGGCCCGGCTACGTTGAGGGGAATCCCTTCCGTTGAATGGCTGGGATGGCGAGAGTGTCGCTGCCATAACGCGTGCTGTGGAAATGCGCCAAACTGCGAAAGATTGTGGTATGCAGTTGTGCTTGTCGCGACGCGTGCTGTGGAAATGGGCCTTTATGCATATTATATATTCGGAAATTTATAGTTCTGGTGATGGTGATTTGTGCTGCAATACTGGTTTTTCCCCACCACATATATTGGCAAGCATGACAAAGTAAAATATTGTTGAATTTTGTAGGCTACATAGCGTTCGTAATTATTTTTCAATTGATAAATATTAAAAATGAATCGAATTACATGACACCATCACATAATAAATTACTGGTGGTTAGTATTAATAATGTATGCTGTTTTCATGTATAATTGATATATATTGTAATAACGTATCCCATTATTGGCTCGGTGCTGGCCATGACAAGTTGCAATACCTTGTACTTGCCTAAATACCTGAATAATAGGTAAGCTGTACATCACTCGCATAAATGGGGCGCGCCGACCAACAGAGGGGGCAGCTGTAGTATGAGGTCAAATGGCGCTATGATACGACGTCACAAATGCATCGTTTCCTCGCAGTCGCTCCTTTCATGACATATAGTTTCTTTTTGTAACGCGTGGCCTTTGTGACGTATAATTAAACGTCTTTTTACCTGATACTAATAGAGAGTAGTCCATAGTTTCGGATTATTGGCCCCCCTCAAAAATTTTAATACAGCAGAGCGTCCGGGTCTGACCACATGATAATTATCCTTCCCTTTTTGGTAACCAGTATTTATAGTACCAAGCTTCTGGGTACTACCATTCCTTCAAAATGACATATGCGGATGGGTGGCTCGGTTGAGCTATATGGCGAATCGGGCCGCGAAGTCAACCTTCGTCAGCCTCAGTTTCGTACGTTTTTCAGGTGTTTGAAAATAGGGTTATGTTACATATGGAATATGTGACAAAAAACGGCATGGTCGACCCCATATTTTGGATAGCTTTTTTATCTCGCCTCGAGACGGGGAATACTGAGACGAAATCTTATTGAAATCGATTGTCAAGATTTTTCCAGGAAATGAATGAAATATGGCGTATTTTGGGTCATTTTAATAGATTTCCCAGAAATTATGGAGTACGTTCCGAGGGAAGAAAATTTATCCCGGGTTGAATTTGCATAACTGGCTTGTATGCTGAATTAATGATTTGAGCATTCCCATGAAGAAAATATATACTTTTATATGGGTTTTCTGGATGGTTTGGCATCTGAGAAAGACGGAAGGGCTATACCAAGGGACTATTTCCAGCAACGAGGGGTCTACTGTGGACTGCACCCTATAGTATAACTGCACCCTCTGTGGAATTTTGTTTCGGCTGGCAAGCCCCATTGTTGAACTTCATTATCAAAGCACTGAGATTGTAAATTTGATTCCACTGTAATTGTATGCCTCAATTTTAAGGTGTGTAATCAATTACTACATGTACACTGCAATTTATTCATGGCCAGCAGTGTGGCTTGTATCCATGTGTATATATGTTTAAATGTAGTTACATTTGACTAAAGCTTCATGTTTTAGCATAAGTTGACACCATTTTTCTTAAAAAAAATGATGCATAGCAACATAAAACATTTTTGTTGTCAGTATCATTCCATACAAAACTTTCAGTTATCAGTGTTAAAATAAAAGGTTAAAATTAATAGTTTGACTTTGATTTGAAATTGAAGTATTTAACTTGTCCATCTTGTTTGAACCGTTAGTAATGCCTGGCAATTAGCTTTGAAAACATATCTATGAACAAAATATTTGACAATCGGCCTTTTCTGCTAAATATTTGACAATTGGCCTTTGGACGCAGAAAAGGCCGATTGTCAAATATTTGTCGTATATGTTTTCTAAGCTACCTGGCAATCTGTTCATTTTCAACAACAAATTGCAAACATTCGAAAAGCAATCCATCGCCGTGCTTACTCTGATCATGGATCTCTTTTTAGCTCCATGCTCTGATCCATTATCTTGTCCAATATCAGAAAGGAGTATCAGTGTTTCGGTATACCATTAAAATTATGCTCCAATGTACACAACGACTATGGCTGACTGATTAGTTGATCATGATGTTCGATGTTGCGAAAGTTACATTCGAAAAAGAAAAAAGAAAAAAATTACCGGTACCTTGATTTCGGACAGACGGGACAGACTTCATTTATTGTAATTCACGGATTTCGTTTGACACAGATAGCCACCGACAGTCCAACTGCAATCTTGGCTCGACATTTTGTTTTCGCACGTGCGCGCAGCGATTTAGAGCAGAAAATCGTATAATGAACCGGGCATCTCATACACCTAAAAAAAAACTCTCGCGAAGTAGTTCGCCTTGTTTCTTTCAGGATTTACCGCAGATTTTATCGCAACAAAGAGGTATATGATAAATATATCATCAGTACACTGTGGTGATCTGTTACCGTGTATCTGCCCTCGTTCGGTAACAGATCACCACAGCGTACTGATAATATATTAATATCCGGCATAATTTAATTCTCCGAAGTGTTTGCCTAAACCCTAGCTTGATAACTTTGGGTACACTCCGTTAAGATTCCGTACATGTGTACATTTGCCTTTGGAAGATATCGCAAGCCAGTAAAAATTATATATTGTCGAAGACATTTCTCGGAAGAACACGCACGTATCTTTATATTGTGGACACCTTTTAGAATGGTCTTCACAAGACCTTTTCTGATGGATAAAAAGTTCATTCCAACGTTACACGTCCTTGGATTCGATTTTGCGCTTAAAGACTCCATTCAGACAATAATCATGATGAGACATGTCAACAATGCAGCACGATCTCGAGTATTATTTCCTGTTTAAAGGCAGTCCATCAATATTTCATTTTCATGAAGTAAAGTGATCACTGTCGTTTAGATAGCACGCTTCTTCGGAAATATAAATGTTTTAATACTGGAAATACCTGTGACATAGAAAATGAACTCGTATTAAAGTTGCCCAGGTCAGATTACTCAGTGGTTTAGATCGTCGGCATATATTGCTTGTGGTTGGGTGCCTTAACTCTGGTGGTCGCGGGTTCGAACCCCGCATGCGATTCATCCAATTTTCAGTACTCGAATTGTGCTATAATAAGATTGTGGAAGCCCAAATAATGAAAATACTGTTATACGATCACATTCTAATTGACAACAAAATATCTCTAAACTTGTATAGGTACATATACTTATCAGAACAGCTGGACATGCAAATATACACACATATAACAGCAAGCGTCAGGTCCGACATCCAATATTCAGCTGTCGTCCATAAAAGAATTTACGCATCAATAACCAAAAGATTTATTTACTATGACAGTAACCAATTCCAAATGTGTATGAAATAAAAGTAATAAAAACATAAAATGATTTCCACAAGAGAGAACCGTTCACCAGTTTTCTATGATTTCAGCAGAAGTGATGATTTTTCCCACATAAAATTCTAATCACTGACGAATATTCATTGTCCAAATAATGTTTTTAATCTTTATCTATATAAGATACATATACGTACAAACACATACAAACGAGCTAAGTGTAGAAGCTGCGAGATATTGGAATAGAAAAAAATATATGGATGATGGATAACCTCCTTGTCACGATCAAAATCAAGGCGAAAGGTAGTCTGAAACGGATGATTGTTATGGTGTAGCTATGACTAGCTTTTCGACCAGAATCTGATGACACTACTCTTTACATGTGTATATTGTATCATATTAGTTGGGGCTTTCTCTGCAAGAAAGATCAAGAACATATTAACCCTATCTGGCCTGGGGGGAGCAGACACTTCGGGACTTTATAGCTTATCATATTGGGGTCATTTTGAGCCTATTTGCATAACTCCCCGAGCTGAGGATCATGGGTAAATCCAAGATGGCGGCCACGTGGGGTACCAAAAAAGTTATGTTTTTGTCATATTTCCTCAAAATTTCTGCTTTTCTGAGAAGAAAAGTGCGCAAAAACTATTTTATTTCATATCAAATTAATATTTGCTAATTTATCACGCCGTTTTTGCGGAGAAACTGCATAAATAAAAAATTCGAAAAATCTGATCGAAAAATCGACCCAAAAATGCCGTTTTTAAAAATGACGTCACTGTGACGTCATTAAAGCGGCCATCTAGGAATTCTTTACATTTTCTGGTAGAGCTTGACCCAAGGGTATATTGTGGTAAGTTTCAGCCCCCTAGCCCAAGGGGTAAGAAAAATAATTAGGGGGTCATTTCGGCCCCCCCAGGCCAGGACAGGTCCCAAAAAGCCCAGGCCACATAGGGTTAATTATATAGTTACATGTATATATCCCGAAAGCCAGGAACTTGTTATTGTCATTTGTAAGTGACTTATGAATTTTTTATGAAATTATGAGTCACATATCTGCTGCCATATTCAAATTCAATAAAGGTGTATATGTATACTTCACGGCGTCGAACACATGTATATACGAATTATGCAAAAATAGGAGATCGTCTATATGGAGCGAGATTGGTGATTTGACTCACTCCGAAATGTTTGTTTTCAACAATTCCAGACCAGATGAACACATTTCTCATATTTTGGCTTTGGATTAGAATGATTTTACTCCTTGCCCTCCCAAGTCTAATATATTAATTAAATTGAACAGTTGTTTTCTTTTACAATTCTAAACAATTTAAACTTAATTGGAAGTGAAAGTATATCACTTGCCCACTAGCAGAACGTTTGTATACACATTTCAATGGGGGATTGTTAAATCGGTTTGAACTTTGTGTCTGGCCCTGGCAAATTGCCCAACTGTTGCCGCCAGTCCATCTCACAAATAGTTCACTCAATGTAAACTATTAATATTGTAATATAGCTCTTAAACATTTTCCGTGAGTGACGATAACAAACACTTTTCGAGAAAGCATATTCTTTTGGGAATGAACTAAAGATTATTCGGATATTTAATTCCCGGAAGTGTGTTTCTGAGCTCCAGTGTTATTACCTTCTCCGCCTTGGTTAAATGTTTTCCAGAGTCTCAGCGCTATTATTTCTTTCACACTTGGTTAAGAATGTAGTTTATTTGTAGTTGACAGGCATCAAGAGCAAACATAAATCAGGGTAGTATAGACGGAGAAATTTCTGTCCATTTCGCACAGTCCTCACAAGACCTTATCTGATATAAAGCTCATTAAATATACATTGTACGCTCCCGGATTCGATTTTTCTCTAATGACCTCATTCACATGATACTCGTGTGACCAGTTTGCTATCAATATTTCATTTCACTAATGTAACGCGATCTCGTAATTCATTTTAAAAGACGTTTACTGTAGACACAGTTGGCTTCGCTAACGGAAAGTGAGAGCTGCCACTTCATATCACGGTCCTTGGGACGTTTTCGGGTGATTTTCAATAAGGAATGCCCCTGGAAAAGATGATAAAACAGTGGTTACTTTACAACCATTTCGAGCCATAGACATAAGATGCCTTTAACATCAGATGAGTTATCTATTTGATCTGATGGGCATAAACATAAGCAATGTATCCTTGTTAATGTATAAAGATACAGTGATATAGTTCGAAAGTAACACCGAACACCAAAATTCGGTTTGTGTTGCTAATTCTAGTGGAACATACCTCCTAATCCATTAATCCTATTTTTGTCAAATCGGTAGACAATAAAAACATGTTTGTGACCAACTGTATTACTGACAGAACCCAGTCGATTCAGTGGAAGTCACCACACATAGATGGCGTGACACGATGTTCTGTGATAATGAAATCGGTGGAAAATAGCTTTCTCCCGTCACGTCTGTTTGGGCCAGACTGCCTAGGAAGTCTCTTTGTTCATAATTATGACAATATTGGGCTAAATTGGGTTCATAAACAAAACGAAATGCACACTGATCTAAGCCAAGTACATTCAGGCCATAGAATTGAAACCAGTAATACACTATCATACATCTTGATATCTTGGCTGACATTCCGGCCCCACCAAGAGTTCCAATTTCTTTGTCATTGTACTGTTATTCTTTTAAGCTGATAATGAAATAAACCAACAGTTGATGGAGATGAGCTGATAATGGAATGAACCAAAAGTTGATGGAGATGAGCTGATAATGGAATGAACCAAAAGTTGACGGAGATGAGCTGATAATGGAATGAACCAAAAGTTGATGGAGATGAGCTAATAATGGAATGAACCAAAAGTTAATGGAGATGCATTCTCTATTTTATTGTAACTAAGACTTACTCCAACCAGAAACAACTGGGATGTACAAATGTTCCCTTTGAGTGGAATAATGGTTTATTAAGCGTTTACTGTGAACGAGCTGAGCATTCCTGGACTTTTTACTTGTCAATATGTGTATGAATCGCGGGAGATTAAATCTATACCAGCGAATGGTTACACTGTGTAGAGTATTTATTGTACCGATCGACCCAAAGTGACGGTACGTCCTAATAGTGTACTCTTCACACATCCAATGGATGAATTCAGAAAAATTGGATAATCTCTCGTATGTGTCTTTGAATACAATGTCGCCAGAAAATGTGTTCTTGACAGTTGTTGGCAAAGCACGATTACATCGTACAACCATTAAACTTTCTGAGATGAGTGAACTACTTCTTTCAAACGAAAGCATTATTAAAATATATGGCATGAAGACAACCGTCAAAATTGAGACCATTCCTTGATGAACTTACTAGTACTAGTATCACGAAACTATTCAACCGATAAAATGTTGCCGTAGCTCAAGTACCGAACTTGCTTGGTGATCTCATTTCAATTGTAGCTTTTTTATCATTAGATCGTCCAATTCCACAGATGAATTCATGCAGTCCTTGAATACAATTAAAGCCAAACAATGTCCTTTTGAAGTCCATGTAATTCTCCTCAGCGATAGACACTTTACTCGGGTGTGAAGGCTGAATGGGTCTCGTTCTTAACAAATGTTATGCATTATTCGGCTGGAGTCAATACCTGAAAGATTAAAACACACAACAAGCTTCATATGCCAGTGGCTCAAAACCCATCAGTATCATTCTTTTGCATTGATCTTGAAAGTTTTCATAAAGATGTGTAAGTATCATGACAACTAATAACATCGTGGAAATACCGACACTTTCACTCTGTGTGGGTAAACATATCAGCAATATTTGCTTCCATTCATCCATGATCATTCTATCAAGATGTGTTTGTATTATCGAATATGCCGTACAATAGAACATCATTGGGAAATAAAACCTCATCATCTCACAATGTATTTCATCCATTGATCAATTGGAAAAAAATCTAAAAATAAAATGGATAAAATTGGATCCTCATAGCAAAAGGAGTTCAACAAGTTTCATATCCTGTCAGTCAATGCTTTACATAATAGTTATTCCTGCAAAGTACACATTTGAACTAACCGAAATTTTACAAGTAGTATCGTAAAGATTTCGGCGTGGTCACGTTATTTGCAATTGGACGTACCAAAATGTTCATTGCGACATAGCACACTTCGCTGCTCGGGATCTAATAATTCGCTTTTGTGCCACAAACCTTCGTCCGTTATCTCAGCTACATGTAGGTTTGTGGGATCAGTTCATAATTCAGCTGTTTCCAGACGATAAATTGCCTCTTTTTAGATAGCATTTGGAATATTAGCGATAACTGTTTGTTTTTCGCCGCCATTTTCCGATAACAGGAAAATTTTCCGATTTTTTTATTTATGCATTTTCTCCACAAAAACTACATGATAAATTAGTAAATATTAATGTGGTGTGAAATAAAATAGATTTTGCCCACTTTTTATCGCGGAAAAGCAGAAATTTTGAAGAAATATGACAAAAACATCCCTTTTCTGGTACTCCACGTGGACGCCATTTTGAATTTACCCATGATTATCTGCTCATGTGTTTATGCAAATAGGCTCAGAATGACCCTAATAAGATAAACTATAAAGTCAAGGAGTTTCAGCTCTCCATTTTTGTCGTTCCGGAGATAGCGCAGAAAGTTTAGTAGAGGGCCATTTGCCCCCCCCCCCCCCAGGCCAGGTGGGGTTAAAAACCGCTGTGCAAACTTTGTATGGTCCGCTACGCGGAATCATACAGTTTCCACTAACTGGGAGGTGGAACCGACTTCGGTTTTATGGGTAGTGGCAATTCTTCTGCTCTTTCTACCAAGAAAATATCTCTTCTGCTCAGTGCCTGTACCGTATTTCCTAAATGAAGTTAACAAGTAGAAAATGCCACATGTTACCTGACAAACTATATGAAACTAATCTGTGGGACATCTGGATTACCTGACAAAGCATGCCAAATCATAGCGTCAGATCCCACATTCAATCGTCGTCCACAAAACATGTCAATAAACGAAAGACAAGTTACGGTACACGGCACCAATCCCAAACAGGCATATATTAAATATTAAAAAGCAAGTTTGTAGCAAGAGATAAGCTGTCAACAGTTTTCAATAATAGCAATACGGCCATGACATCACGTTCCCTGCCACAAGTTATCAGATTCAAAGAACAGAGAATAGAGACTTCAAAAAATAGAAGTTGCTTCTTTCGTTGCCGAGTAACGTGACTGTGCTTTACACATAGCGACCGATACAGTAAAAGTTTGTTTCTGATTGTATGGGCAACACTTATTATTACAAATATGACTAGATTTATCTTCGTCTGACAAGGTTGGCGGACCGATTTCACCATTGTCAGACAACAAATGATTTAGAATGTTGTTTTTGTCTGCGTGTGTTCATTTCAATGCCAGATGCCAGCTACGAGTATGAGTAATGTTCACATATACCGTATTAATTACCGGCATCCTGGAAATGTATCAGCAAATGTATCAGTGAAAGTGCCAGAAAAATGTATATCAACCAAATTAATGGAAATAACAGTTTGCCAACCTGAAGCCGCGGCGCCTGCTTATTGGACAGCTGACAATGCCTCCAGCGTGATGGTTTCTATATTATTAAAGGGCATATCATGTTAAACGTGGAATATAATAACGAAAACTTAATGCAATGAACTAAATTATTGCCAAGGGAATTCCATACATGTTGGTAATAATAACGTTGCCAATCCGCTTGACTAGCAGATTTGAAAAGTATCATTTTACTTGAAATTCTCGATGGTCAAGCTGAGTGAACAAGGCACCACAGATTGTCGAGGATGATCGATGGCATCGACTGGTAGTAGACCCGAGCTGTCTTCTGCAATCAGACTGGCCGCCCAAAGTATCTCGACTGAAGAATATACAAAGCTAGCCGCCAACAAAATGACTACAGATGTCTTGCCGGCATGATTGAAAAGTTGTCCGCTTCTCTCTTGAAGGAAACTATAGCTTATGTTTATATATAGTCTGATTGTTGTTGTTTTTGTAATAATGCTGTTATACGAATTAGGTCTTTGAATTCTGGTTTCCTAAGGTCATTACGGTGCACCTTTCCCTAATCGCTATGTGTTTGAATGAACATAATTCAATTAACAATAGTCTAGACTTTATGGTCTCTGTGTAGGCGATGATGCAATACCGAATGGTTTGCCAGATTGAGGACAGTTTGCACTGTTCTGTTTTCGACAGAAATGAAAATCCTTTTGCTTCAGTAAAATTTCTACATTATGGGCTAGGTTCGAACAAATCTCATCTGTGTATTTCAGTCCACTAACATTTTTTTTTTCGAAAGCCACATAACGGAACGACAAAAATGGTGTGCGTAATTTGAATGTAAAAGTCTTCTAGCGTTGTTCATTTATATTTTCAAAACAACTATGAAACAGTTTTCATTGGCTGCGAACGCATTTTTTGTTTTTACTGTGACAAAAATACCCGGGATCGTATCCATAACGTGTAATCGTTAAAACAAGCCACATTATGACACTCGTTTTGTGGAGAAGAGTTTTACGAATATAAAAAAATGTCTCTTTTTCTGGCAAAACTTTATAGGCGTCCGTTACCCAAGTTACGCCTTAATCACGTATTATGATGGATTAACCAGCAAAAATCCTGGGCTTTGGAGGTATTCAGTGAAAAATCGATCAGCTGGGTATTCTGATTCATCACTAACAAAAGTTTCTTAATGTCGCATGAATCATGCTATATTCAGTTATTTGTCTTGAACATCGGTGATATGATTTATTTTAAGTTGAAATACAACTTTCTTACTGAACCACAAACCGCAATCTAATGGCGATTCTTAGACATGCCACAAACTGGCATACAATGTACCATTCCAGACAGCTTTCTAAGACGTCGTATTAACTTGCACATGTTATGTAAATCTACATTTCAATTTCCCAGTTTCACTTGGCGCTCTATGCGCGTTTATATGTTTCCCAGGATTTAAGTCACATTTTTCGACCTCAAATACCAAGTATCTGTAGTTGTATCTTTCCTCTCGTTTGTGGATCTCTCTTATATTATCATATCACACTTCGATTTCGACAGAGAGCCTCGCACATTTTACAGTATGTACATGTGCAGTTTACGCACCCGATCGCATTTGTATTTAATGTTGTAATTTCTGCAATCAAGGGGAATCAGACCTTTTTGTCTTTAGGTTGATCAAGATTACATCGATATTGTCATCGCGACGTTTCCTCAGCTTGAGGTATAAATTGGGGCCGTACGGATAGGATGAAGAAACAAACAGAGACGGTTATAAAACTATTCGCGTTTCATAACTAGCTGCTTATAATCAAAAGTGAACTACGTGTTATCTTCATGGCATACAAGCTGAATCTATACATAAATTATCATTTGTATATTGTCTCATGTACTAGAATGTACCTGACATCCTGTCCACCACTGTATTATTTTATTTTCACCCCTAATACCAGTGAATCTGGTCTGGGAGTAATAAAGTATTCGTATTCGTATTCGCATATCGGACAAGTAGATCACTCGTCCCTCCATAGATTAAGGTCTCAAAAGTTTCAGATGAAGTGAGGTGGATGAGCATTGTTATGTACCACCCTTGATTATCTACAGGTATGTACCTTACACTGTAGTGATCGATGAAACACAATTCCCGTCTTAATCAGCTTTTCGCTTGGCTTCAATATCACCTAAAAGGAAGGCACAGGATATACTTGATTGGAATTTGTTTGGGGTCGCTGATGTGCCTCAATACCGAGAGTGCCGATTTCCCAATAGATAATCCATCGGGAGATAAAGTAGTGAGTGCCTACGTGATTCATTAATGTTCTCAACAATTCCCTTGTGATTGGCACGTGTTACATTACATCCAGCTCGCATATGTTTTATTTAATCACTACTCAGAAGTAAGAGATTTTCATCTTTCAACCTTTATCCTGGAAACACGAGCAATTGGGAATTAAAGTTATGCCGTTGATATAGCGTGCTAAGCTGATGTCAGTGACACTGTTTCATCAGGTATCACCAAAGAAAATAAGAGAATGACAAAAGCCTGCTCAGTTGCGATAGCTTTTATGAGCTTAGTCTCGTCGTCTTTTGAAGTTGGATACCGTCTAATTTTGATGATACTATTCTCTTCTGTTAATGGGATCTAAAGATCAAAGGATGTTGGAACACCTAATGAATCTCAATATTCTAAAACAATTTATGTTCATATGAGCTTCAAAATTGGTCACTATAACTGAAATATATAACTCTCTATTAATAAACCTAACCTCCCTCGATTATCATTGTCTCCAGGAACAATGTTGAAGAATATAGCAACAGAAACGTATAGTAATATCATTTGTCCACATTATTCTGGTTCTACATTTGGTGTTTTGTAAGAATTGTTGTATGATATGGACTGGCTATGGACGGAGAGAAGGGCTGGGATGTCCCATCTCTTAGTCAATCTTAGTCTGACATATCATAACAACACCGTTAAAATCTCGCAACACGCGGTCTTCTCACAGCCCCGAACCCCAAAATAAGCGGAATGCAAGCTAAGAACTGGCTTGTGGGATATTTGATAGTAAACGAATAATATTATCTCAATAAATTATGAAACTTTTATAATATAGTTAAAATCAAATTATTTTGCCACCTTTGATTCAAATAAAGTAATTTCCATTGAGCCGAATAACTTGCAGTTTTTAAATTCATTAACATACCCGGAATTCTACGACATAGGAAAAGAGTCAAATTAGAAAAGGGACCGGATTAACAAGGTCAATTTGAAAGCTTCTAATAAGCCGACTAAAGCTTACTTTCCCAATCGCCATCCGTCTTATTTTATTCTAAGCGGACCAAACGTCGAAATGTATATGCTGTGTTTATCTAAACCTGCTCGTTTGTGGAAAAAGATTCATGCATTATGTCAAAAACGACTATTTTATAATCACTTCTCCTAATCGAACAAACTGATTTCTGGTAAGATTACCTCAATTTCCTCGATGAAGTGGTTTTATAATCCCATTTTTGCTTACAAGTACAAGTTGTAAAACTATAGCGTCACGGAGAATGCGAGAATCTCGACGAAATTTCATGCGTCAGATGTTCGTTAAATAAAATCCTTATCACTGACAAGTATTCTTTATCCACATGAATTTCCAAGTTGTTTCCTAGAAAATAATGTATCTCGATTACAATTTGTTTGCGCTTGTTCAGTTGAACACCATGGAGATGTAAAATACATGCTGTTCAAACGGGTTCTTAACCCCGGGTTAAGCGGGGCAGGATAGAGCAGTAAACCGATATATAAGCAGGTGGAATAGCTATACCAATCTCCTTAACCAGCACTTGGTAATTAATAATATTTACATATTATATTCTTTGGGGTTTTGTCTGTGTGGAACAACAACTAATTTACTTCGGAGGTCTGCAAGAACTTTTTCCACCATGGGTCTCTGAATGTTTGCTTTGCTTGGGAAGGGTATTTCGGGCGATGTGACCAATAGTCTCGACAACCTTGCCTTTGACGAGGTCCAACCAGCCATCGAATAGTCTATGCTCTATGCACTATTTTTCTCGTTTCGATCACTCAATAACATACTGCTCATCAGCGCTAAGTACTATCTATTGGTAGGTCACGAGACTGATATTCCTCAGCTCTATATTTTAGTCTCTTCATCAGGAGTATGTTTAGGTGCACATTGCACAGTATATCAAGGTTACCAGTCATAATATATTTACATTGATTATAAGATGACTATCGACGACCCAGAGTCACACGCTCAGGCAACGGATGTGTGTTTGTTTCAGAAAAGCCCTTTGATGACTTTGGAGTAATTAAAAATGTTACGTGTTATTGAACCGCCGGTTTTGACGATTTTCAATCGTTTTCGCTGGACAATACAATAGAAAATACGCTTTTTCTTGATATATTTTACTTATGATTGCAGGAAACAAGCCTACGTTTATGTATACTATGATTGTCTTTTTGAATTTGGTGCTAATACTGTTATATGGAATATGGGATAGGTCTTTGGATTATGGACGCGGATATTCTCTAATGGACGACGGCTGAATTATGAATGACGGACTAGACGCGTGTAATGTAGTATTATGCATTCGGATGACCTCTGTCAATACGCGGGCCAGGGAAATTGGAACTCCTATGCGCAGGGAAAATAATTTGGTCCATACGCTGATGCTTTTGGTAGAACCAGAATGTCAGTCAGACATACCAGTATGTATTACATTGCAGCCTGTATTACTGGTTCAATTCTGTGACAAAAACGTACGGGACATGAACCAGTGTGTATTTCTCTTTGTGTATCACCTTAGATTCATAATTATGAATTTTCCAGGCAGATCGATCCCAATAGGTCACATGAGACGCCTATTTGTCACTTCATAGACGGGGATTTTCACACTGTTTTCACAAAACTTGAGCATTGATTTAGAACGTCGATCGATTAAACTTTATCCGACCATGGCTGCGATGTACTTGTTCGTGATGTTTAAATACTTGGGTGCTAATGGCGGTTTGCTACATTGCCGAACTCTTTAACTCTATATGGCCTGGGCTATATCTCCCCCTCCCCCTAAATATTTTTCTTACTCCGTGGGCTAGAGAACTGAAACTTACCACACTATACCCTTTGGTCAAGCAAACCAAATCGAATTTTTGGTTAGATTTTTCGAATTTATATTTATGTGTTTTTGCAAAAACAGCATGATAAATTAGTAAATAATAGTCTGATGTGAAATAAAATAGATTTTGATCAGAAAAGCAGGAATTTTGAAGAAAAATGACGAAAACATTATTTTCTGGTACCCACATGGACGCCATTTTGAATTTGCCCGTGACTCCTCTAATACGGAATTATGCAAAAGATCTAAATGACCCCAATATGATAAACTAAAAAGTCATTTTTTGCCTTTCTGTGGACAGGGAAGAAAGTTTGGTAGGGGATATAACGCTTAGTCCTCGGACTAAATAACTGACAGTTTTTGTGTGAGAAAATGTGATCTATTTTAGGCACATCAACAGTGTCTTTGAGTAACGATAAATACATGCATTTGTATTGTAGTGGTAGAGAGGAGCATTTGTTTCAGAATTCCTTGTTTCAGGATAATGATTCAAATCAACAAAAATACATGACAGAATTCTAGAACAGAACTGATTAATAAAAGATGATTCAGGCATTTCTCTTTTATTTCTAGGACTTGAAATCGGAAATCCCGCGACAAGATTTGAAAAGAAAATATGATAAATTTTCTTTGAACTCCGTTATATATTAGGCAAATTTTATCAGACGAGGCTGAAATTTCCAAAAAATGTCTGTAGTTATCATTTCCTCAAACCAGCAAAATTTCCAATTCCGTTAACGCTGTGCGTGCAAGGAAACGAAACGGCCATAATCTACCCATAGTAACTAAATATTACTCACCACAATGAAAATACAATTATTCCTGTTTATCAACGTATGTTGAGTGTAACTAAGGAATATGAAACAACAGATTATCTGCTGATATTCTTAACCGTTACGTGTTATGATGACAAAAAGCACTGGAAATATTATGATGATTGTGCTGATATACAATATATTGTAATCATAAACAACATGATCATTATCTTGGATCAATAATGTTTCAGTCATAATACCCATGAACATTAGCGGCATTCGACGGACTGATGTTTTCGTTGTTGGACTAGTAATAACTGCTGTTAGATGATAGCACTCTGATCAACTGTTTAATCCTTTTCAAAAGCAATTTAGACAAGAATCGTCGTTCATGCACCTGCTCACAAACACGGATGGGATGAGAAAGCTTGTAAACGTAGATTCGTATAGACGGGGAATTTCAAATGATTTCCCCCATAGATCGATTTATTCGTCCTCTTTTCGCGTAAAAGATGGGGGAGTAATGTATAATCAAGCGATGTGGCGTTTAGTGGATGAAAATGTCTATTGCTGTAATATTAGAAAAAAACTTACCGCAACCAAACATGAAGTAAATAAGGCTTCGTCTAGACGATTCTTTTTCCCCCTTTTTTAATTTTTTAATATATCTACAGTACAGCACCTTTAAACAAAACGATGTTTCAATTTTAGATCACTACTATATGATGATACTGAAAACACTGGATTAGTTAGGGTTAAAACTTTCAGATATACAGGTCTTCAAGTGCATCCTATATTTCCTATAGCTTTTAGTCATTCTTATATTTTCCCATATTTTGCTCAAAACCTGCTATATTTCTCACGAAAACCTTCAACAATGCTCTGAAATGAATAAAAATGACACGAGGAAATACATTTCAGAAAAATCTTTGTTGAACCAAGCAGCAGAAGGGGTCTTCTCAATTACCACCACTATGACCGCATTCAGTGGAAATAATTTTATTAAACACCAGAAAACTATCAAGATTGGAACCTACAATGTAGTAGTGACCAGTCTAACACTCCTTTTTTCCGATATTTGTCCTATATTTTGGCACATTTTAGCACATGAAAATAGTAACGAACGCCGAATTCATTGGAAAGGACGCGGCTGCGAAACTTGAAGATTGCGGTCTTCATAAACCAGAACTGAAACATGTCTAGTAAGAGCAGAACGAGATTTGTAATGTCTGCACCTTGAAGAATACTCACTGGCTAAAGACATGCAGGTGCATCGACTCGCAAAATATAGGTTAGGCACATGCAATTGGTACTTTTCTGACGATATGAGCACCGTAATGTCTAGCTATATCCTTCAGTACAGTTGGCCGCTCGATCTCTTGAGAAAAATATCGTATTAACCCAGATATCTTTTAAGAACGATAGCGGTTTACTGGTTATCGTCTGGCGCATGTCTGACATCTCTATACTGAGATTATGGAAGCAATGTTCCTTCATAGACGGGGACTTCCTACCGAATGCTAAATCAGATGCTCGCGTTATAAAGTGCACTGGCTTGAGAGTCTCTGAACCCAGTTTGTGAATCATTCAATATACCATGTTCCTGAATGAACTCGTACATTTGTTCAAGGATAATTGATGGAGTTTAGATGGAGTTTAGAAAAGTTGATAAAATAGAAATAGGTCTATAATTGTTCCCAAGGTCTGACTGACGAGGTAGTGTATAGGTCAGTAGGAATTTTCTTTTCATTCTAAGCGTCCAAATGCTTTAACCCTACCAGGCCTTTGGAGGCCATTACGCCCCCCCCCCCCCAAGGGTAAGTAAGTTTCAGCCCCCTACATCAAGGGATGAGAATAATAATTAGGGGGGGGGGGGCAAAATGACCCCTCCAGCCCAGGACAGGCCCCAAAAAGTTCAAGCCATACAGTGGAACTAAATAGTTTGGTCATTTCTCACAGAAAGCATGCAGAATTCCCAGAGGATAAAATAAATAAGCGAACTATTTTGCTAAATGCTAAAGATCACATACCGTACAGACATGTATCCACATGGGATTTCTCGACTCTCTATACTACAATCTCTCATCAGGACCTTATTGACCGTATAAGTTCATTAATAGTATCTGTGTTCAAGAAAACTGATCGTAGATATATTAATGTCGGAAGCCATAAAGCATTCTTTAGCTCGACTACATACAAGAGATATCATTCATAGGATGTTTCTTTGTTTATAGAGTTGCTTGAATTTCTCATTAATAATATCTATATGAAATTTGGCAACACGATATATCAGCAGCATATAGGTATTCCAATGGGTACTAATTGTGCACCCCTGTTGGCTGACCTGTATCTGTTCTCTTATGAATATGACTATATGCAGGCGCTTTCAAATTACAAGCGTCTAGTCCGTCATTCATAATCTATAGATTCATATAGACGATCTTCTCGCTGTGGATAATCGCTATATAAATGACGCAGTGAAGGATATATATCCACCTTCACTGGATTTGAAGGAAACTACAGATAGCCCTACAGGCACATCATATTTAGATCTCTATCTCTATAAAAATGAAGCGGACATTCTCTCTCGTCGACTTTATGACAAAAGAGATGATTACAATTTGGGCACCGTAAACTAGCCCTTTCTGGACAGTAATATTCCAGTGGGACGTGCATATGGCGTATACATATCTCGCTTAGTAGCATTTGCTAGATCCTGTGTTAAATGTGACGATTTTAATCAACGTCACAAAACATTGTTGCAGAAACTTATAAAACAGGGCTATTCCACCAAGTGCCTCCACTCAAAGTTTCTCAAATTTGTCGATACATATCGCATGCTGATAGCAAAATACGAACGTAGCGTGCAAGATCTATGGCGCTACGTTTCGTAACTTGTGTCTAATTCCGCTTAACCCGGGGCTAGGGGCCGTATGAACCATGTACTTCAAGATCCTCATGGTACTCATATGAACAGTCACAATCAAAGCTTGACTGAGATACATCATTCTTTAGATGACGACTTTACAACGAATATTATGGATTAAGAATACTGATCAGCGATACGGATTTGATATTTTTGGAACATCATGATGCCTTGCTGGCATCATTGAAAACTGTTGACCGCTTCTCTCTTGCAGGAAACAAGCCTATGTTTATGTATACTATGATTGTCTTTTTGAATTTGGTGCTCATACTGTTATATGGAATATGGAATAGGTCTTTGGATTATGGACGCGGATATTCTCTAATGGACGACGGCTGGATTATGAATGACGGACTAGACGCTTGTAATTCTTACTGAATTGAAGCTTTATGGAAAACATGACCAACGTCGGCAAATTCTCGACAATTCGGTCAAAATATCGCGAACATCCGACATTCATAAGACGTCGACAACCTCCTCCCCCCCCCCACCCCGCAAAGCACTCAAATGTCTGGTCCGTAAGGTGTCTCTACTACAGTTATCAGTATTTGGGTTCATATGAATTCACTGATGGCAGAATGAGATAATAGTGTACAGGATCCACTCTTCGTAGCTTTTGTTGAAACTTGCTTAATTCAGCTTAATACCTTGGTGATGCTCATATGAATATGTATTATCAAAAATACTGTCGGGCAATGAAGTAAAGAACCTATAGCTATTCCTTGCGTAATAAGTTTAAAAGAAAATAGATTGCGCTCGGATGATTTTTCCACACTGGCACTCGGTAGGTCTGGCATATTCAGGGGAAATTGGAAAACTTCAGGATAAACATTTCTTCGACATTTCTAGGGCTCTGAAATATTGAAAAAGTTCAACCCCAAAAATCGCTAACTGTCGCTAACTAAATAGTATTGGCGATGAATATTCCTTTTTAGATCAAACCGAATAAGGTTATTTAATTTCCCAAAGTCTTTGCCTAAAGCCAAGCTTGATAACTTCCTCTACACTTGGTTAAAAATTCGTATAGGAATATATGTGTCGTTGAAAGATGTCGTAAGTCAACGAAAATATTGTCGAGGGTATTTATCGGAGGAATGGTAACACGGTCCTCACAAGACTTTGACTTTTACTAGACTATCTTCATAACAATACTGTTACATGCTCAAGGATTCGATTTTGCACCAACAGATTTCATTTCACGCTTGAAAAAACCTTTTCACCCTTTTGTAGAGTTCTGTGATTTCCATTGTGATGCACTTTTCCATACAGAGAAGCAAAAATTTTAAAGAAATATAACGGAAACATCACTTTTCTGCCTCCACATGGCCGCCATTTTGAATTTACCCATGATCCTCTGCTCGGGGTGATGCAAATAGAGTCAAAATGACCCCAATATGATAATCTAAAAAGTCACGAACTTTCAGCTCTCAAATTTTTGTCGTTCAACGGGGGGAGGGGGCGGAATGTTTACCCCTCCCCCACCCCCCAGCCAGGTAGGGTTAACTGAGCAGCTCAGCAGAGTCAATAATTGAGCAGTCCAGCAGAGTCTAGAAATGAGCAGTTCAGCAGAGCCTAGAACCGACAATTTCATCCCTTATTTTGATCAGTATTGTTACGGTTGTCTTAGTTATTGCTCGGTTCAGTGAGGTCAACAAATGCACAGAACTGTTCAGGGTTCTTTCTGATTAGACATTCGCAGTTACTGGACAGCACTGATCAGGGGAAGTTTTGGATTCATGTCAAACTCAGAGTTAATTCACTCATATGGTGACAGACAGTTTTAGAGGTGGGAGAAGGCGGAGTACAAGAACCACCGTCCATCGGCAAGTAATTGGCAAACTTTCACACATGCACCAGCGGAGCTCGAGCCAGTACCGGTTCAGCGGTGTGAGCCTGGTGATCACCAGCGAAGCACCCAAGACCACTGGACCACCGAATGTCCTAGTACTGATAAGTCCCCGGATTATTTGTGTAGTGGTTCAGTACCAGATAAACCTCCGTGTCACCAATGTAGAGAACGACTATCTCTTTTTTTATATGCACTGTGATAGAAGCACAATAGTCCGTACCAAACCCCATGGTTTCGTCGAGTATGGTAGAAAACTTGGAGAGGATTTTTCCTACTTAACTCTAGCTGTCGGGGCGAATTGATACTTGATACCAATGTGTTTTATTCTTGTGTTACTCACTAAAGAGAGTGAGTAAATATCCTCATATTTCAAAACTGGCAGTTTTCTCTGAAAATGGGCACGCTTTCTTATGTTAAATTGCTTAATATCACAAATACAAGCGTCCAGTCCGTCATTCAATATTTAACCGTACTTCATTAAAGAAGTTCCGCGTCCATAATGCAAATAACCTATTCCTACAATAGTATTAGCGCAAGATTAAAAGAATAAATCGTAGTATGCATAAAACTAGACTAGTTCCTTGCAAGAGAGGAGCGGTCAACAGTTTTCAATGATGCCACGAAGACATCATTGTGTTTCAAAAATATCAAACCCGTATCGCTGATCAGTTTTCTAAATCCACATGATTCTCATTGTAATGTCGTTACCTGGAGTATGAGGATCTTGAAATACATGCGTTCATATGGCCGTTAGCCCAGGATTAAGCGGAATTAAGCACAAGCTACGAGACCATCCATAGATGGTCCATAGATCCATAGGTCTTACAAGCTACGCTCGTGTTTTGCTATCAGCATGCAATATGTATCGCCAAATTTGAAATAGCCCTGCTTTATAAGTTTCAGCAACAATGGTTTGTGACGTTGATTAAAATCGTCACATTTAACACAGGATCTAGTAAATACTACTAGGCGAGATATGTATTCGTCATATGCAGGTCCCTCTGGTATGTTACTCCACAGATAGGGATAGAAAAGGATGTCGAAATTGTAATCATTTCTTTTGTCGTAAAGTCGATGAGAGAGAAGGCCCGCTTCATTTTATAGAGATATAGGGTATAAATAACGCGGTGCCGTTAGGGCCATCTATAGTTTCCTTCAAATCGAGTGAAGTTGGATATATAACCTTTGCTGCATCATTTAGAGATCATCTATATAGCGTGTGGTGAATGAGAAGGAATTGACTTTGAAATTATCTGTTTTTGAAAGTGTCTGCATATAGTATTCATAAGAGAACAAATATAGGTCAGCAAAAAAAGGTGCACAATTAGTACCCATTAGAATACCTATTTGCTGTTAATAGTGAGACGACCAGCCTATGCTGTACAGTTTTGTTCTATTGATGGTTGTATTGAGATCGTTTTTCCAGTGCAAAAGCCTAACATGTAAATGTGTTATCGATGGCCTAATTTTCGTTTATGCCTGTAAAACGCTCACCTGATCAATTCAGAGTAATTTTAACAGCTGTTTTCTTGATGGATTGTATCAGTGTTTGGTACAGATCATTAGCATTTGCTGACAGGTGATGACATAATTCTTTTATGGAGTTATAGCAATTTTTATGCATCTTTGCCAATAAGTTCTGGACGATGTCCGCCATGTTGTTTCATGATGACACATCTAGACAGATTCGTATCTTGCTATAACTATTTATTGTCGCTGTTAGTAATAACTAACGATCTGATTATTCTCAGAGGCATAATAGTTACTTATTCTCTTGGAATTAATGACTGTGAAATGTTTAATAAACCGTAGAGTGAACTCTTATGGGTGGCTGTACAGTGTTTTGGTAATTTGGGAGGTTCCCGATAAGGGGCGCGCTATCGAATCACTGCACGAGCGGAAAGATATAAATACGTCGACGAGAGGATCAGAAGTTAGATTGCTCTAAGCTTTCTCACTGAGAAGACCTGCCAATAAGGTACAATATGGGTTCTTACACTGATGATATGGCATGAGTGACAAAGAAGCCTTACCCCACCACACAGATGTCCCATACATTTTAGAGATGAGCCATAAAAACCCATAACCCGTAAGAAACCCATAACCCGTAAGAAACCCGTAACCCCCGTAAGAAACCCGTAAGAGTTACGGGGTGTTTCAGATGCATCTGTCCTATGATGACTATTAGAGATGAATAATCCTAACCCGTAATACCCGTAAGAAGTGACGGGGTGATACGGATGTGTGCAACTGATGTTTTGACTGCTTATAGATGAATAAACCCAGAACCCATAAAAACCCATAACAAGTCTATAACCCGTAATACCCGTAAGAAGTTACGAGGTATTACTCTGATGTTGTACCGGTGTTACACGCATACCTAGTGAGGAAGTATACCCATAACAAACCCGTAATACCCGTAAGCAGTTATGGGGTATATTACAGTGATAAACCCATAACACCTGTATGCTGTTACAGGTTATTTACACTGAAGTGGTGTTATTCTGAAGTGTATACAGAGATGATGAGTGATCTGTAGCCACCCATAACCATCCATGAGAGTTCGTGTGTTATATTGTATACACAGAGGTTACTTGATCAGTTTAATGCGAGTGTTTGAATCACGTTCCATCACACCACATCACGTTATACAATATACATCTTGTGTTTTCTATGGCGAATAAAACCATACCTTTATTATGTTGAAACTTGAACACGGTGTTAACTTCATCTATGCAGTTTAAGTTCAACCTATCCTATCCTATGAGTTCAGATATCTCTCTATATCTGTGGTGTCAGAATCCTAGACGTTATATCGAAGTATCGTACTGTGAAGTACCGAGATGTACCAAGAAGTACTGAGATGTTCGAGAAGTGTATAATTAACCGCTATCCTGACCGGTACATGTTCTGAGCATCACTATAGTGTATTTCAATTACATTATATGGTGGCCAGAGTGTGTGATCGTTACATTTTCTGGTGTTAAGAAGTGGGATTCACCGTTAATGAGAATCGGAGAATCCAGAGAGACGAACTCATTGCCTAGCTTTGATTCATCACTTGATGTGGATGAATTTATTGAGACAAAACTAGAAGTCTGATATTGCTGACGTTACATGTATATACCTATCTTGGACAAGATGGAAGACGTGAATGTCAAAATGCTACGCCGAGGTAGACGTACTGCTGTAAGACGACACGAGAAAACCTTACTAGAAGACAATATGAGTGCTAGTGATGTAGATGCTACTGAGGAAGATGATCTAAATGGTGCGAAATTCATAGATATGGATACTCCATTAGAGAGGCCATCAGCAGATCACTCAGAGGGTATTACTTCTAAGCATGATGTGTATGTGTCTGATGTAAGAAAAGTTGCTGAAGTAGTAACCGAGGCTATGCGTGGGGTAATGAAAGACTTTACTGGGGCGCTGAGTAGTGTTATGGGTGACGTCGTTCAACAAGTTAAAGGGTTAACTGAACACAAGGGCACTAGAAGAGATCAAGCTTCTGATCCCCATCCTATCAGATCTACTCCGAGGGTTTCTGATCGTCATGACGATGATAGTTCTGATGATGAGACCGGTGATGAATCTAGCCGTTCAAGTGCGAGAAGTAGCACAAGAGCTCGGAGTGGACACCATTATGCCAAGCTTCCTCCATTTACTGGGCAGGAAAGATGAGAAGTTTGGTATAATCGGTTTATTGATGTCGCTCGTCTTAGAAACTGGCCAACTAGGGAGAAATTAGACGAATTACTCCCTAGATTACAGGGTAAAGCTGGCGAATTTGTGTATGGTCAGTTATCTAGAGATATTAGAGCTGATTTCAGTCAGTTAGTAGACGAACTTGATCATAGATTCCGTAAAGTGGAAACTTCAAAGGCTTACGGTGCTAAATTTAGTAATCGTAATCAGAAGTCGGGTGAATCTGTCGAGGATTATGCTTCCGAGTTAAAACGGCTATATGATAAAGCGCATTCGAATCGTGATCGAGAAACACGACGCGAGGACTTACTGAGACGGTTTTTTGATGGTCTTACCGATGAGAAGGCACGATTCCAGGTGGAATACGTTAAAGAACCGGAAACGATTGATGACGCTGTTGTTGAAGTAGTACGTTTTATGGAGGCTAAACATAGATGTTCTCAAGAGAGCGGTGGAAATAATCCAAGAAGCCGTAAAACTGCCCGCAAGGTAAAATGCGGAGATGACGATTGCATGGATATACCTGATGACAGTGTACGGTCCAGTATACAGACTAGATCTAAGGGTGATAGATCTAAGGACGTTGTGACGAAATCAAAATCTGATGATTCCCCGAAGGAAAATATGACGAAACCTGCTGATGTGAACAAATGCGTGACCGAGATACAAAAGTTCAGGCAAGAGATGAGTCAGCTGATGGGATCTCTGGATCAACGTATGGGGAAATTGGAGAATTCCAGTGGTAGTGGACCACCAAGACGGAATTTTCCACGTCAAACCATGTCAAAACCCTTGAATGTGTCTGGTCAAGGTACAGGCATGACTCGTAATCATGCAGCTTTCACTGGATGTTACCGATGTGGGGGTGACCATTTTATTCGCGACTGTATGTACCAGTTGTCTGGTCAATTACAGGTTTCTGCGAAACCGTTCGTACCTAGAGGTCAGATGAATCGTAGTGCCTGGGCATACCACTGGTGAGAAGTCTGTTTCACCAAACTGCCAGGGGCCGGTCCATTAGGCCGGGAGTCGGTCCCGCGAGATGAAGGCCTATCTGATGTGACATCTATGAAAATGACGAATCCGTATGATTAAATCACTGGTCATGAGATATTGAGACGACAAAGGCCGAAGTCTGAAGGTGTTTATGTTAAGGGCACATTACAGGGTGTAAATGTGACATATACAGTAGACACTGGAGCGACGAAGACTATAGTTTCTGATGGTGTTTTCTCGAAAATACCACAGGACAGACGTCCCAAACTAAATGATGATGGGTCTAAAACGTTTGTTTGCGCAAACGGTAGAAGTCTTGATCATAAGGGTATGGGCATTTTCGAGATGTCATTAGGGTCACTTCGATTAGACGAAGAACTCGCTGTTGCTGATATCAAAGATGACGTGCTACTGGGGACCGATATTCTGCAGAAGAGGTCGGGTGGTGCGGCCGATCTCTTACTGAGTGAGGGATACATGATCTTGGATAATGTAGAAATCCATTAGAGCAGATTTCTCCACCTAGGGTGAGGAAAGTGCGTGCTGCAGATCATTACATCATTCCGGGAATGAGTGAAGCTGTCATAGATGTCCTTATTGACAGAAGCGAGAATGATAATGATGGAGATATGGTTATAGAACCATTTCCCCATTTTGCTGAGAAGACCAATCTTGTTTTGTGCTCCAGTGTTGTTGACGTTGCTAATAATGTCATTGTGAAAGTGCGTTTGTTGAATCCTTTCTCTGAGGCAAAGTCGATAAATCAGGATACCTGTGTGGGGTATGCTGAGAGTGTATCGAATTCCGATATTCAAGTGCTAGTTGATATCGAAGATGAGATGGCCGGAGATGACTATAATTGTATTCGAAGACTTTCGATGTCCCGTGACTATGTTGCAAAGCCTGAAGTAACCAGACAGATGACTAAGGGTGTGAATACCGGCGATAAGGAGAGAGCCGACTCATTCTGTATTCCGCCCCATCTTACTGAGCTTTACAATGAGACAGTGAAGGGCCTGAAGTCAGACGAATCTGAGGTTATGGGAAAGATCTTGACGGAGTTTCAAGATGTGTTTTCTAAAGATGATTCTGATTTGGGACTAACACATCTCACTGAGCATGTTATTGACACTGGAGATGCTCAACCGATTAAGCAGCCACCCAGACGACTGCCTCTAGCATTTGCGGGTGAAGATCGGAAAGCACTTGAGAAGTTAGTGAAGCAAGGAAGTGTGCGACCTTCAACTTCTCCATGGGCTTCTCCGATAGTGCTAGTGAAGAAAAAATGTGGGTCAGTCAGACCATGCGTTGATTATCGCCTGGTGAATTCGGTAACTCGTAAAGATGCGTTCCCCTTACCACGTACTCAGGACTGTTTAGATGCTTTAGAAGGCTCGAGATGGTTTTCCACTCTCGACCTCACTTCGGCATATAATCAGGTGCCAATACAGAAAGAAGACATTCCTAAGACCGCGTTCTGCACGAAGTTTGGTCTGTTCGAGTACACGACCATGCCATTCGGGCTCTCAAATTCACCAGCTTGCTTCCAACGTGTCATGGAATTAGCTCTTAGTGGTTTACAGTGGGTCAAATGTCTTATTTACCTTGATGATGTGGTGGTGTATGGTTGATCTTTCCATGAGCACACAGAAAGATTGAAAGAAGTTCTTCAGAGAATAAGAGAGGCTAGGTTGAAGCTAAAACCTGTGAAGTGCCACCTCTTGAAGAAAGAAGTAACGTTTCTGGGTCACGTCATTTCAGAACACGGCATTTTACCGAACCCTGATAATGTGTCGAAAATTCTGAATTGGCCTGTTCCTAAAAACGTGACAGAAGTACGAGCTATATTAGGGATGGGAAATTACTATAGACGTTTTGTGCGTAATTTCTCCCTTATGGTTCAACCTCTTACTGAGTTAACAAAGAAGAACCAGCCATTTAGATGGACGGAAGACTGTCAGAAGGCATTCGACGGAATCAAAGAAGCCTTGACGAGTCCGGATATTATGACATATCCACGAGATGATTGTAAATTCATACTGGATACTGATGCCTGTGATGTGTCCATAGGGGCAGTTCTATCTCAGGTACAAGACGGAGAAGAACGTGTCATAGCCTATGCGAGTCGTACACTGAATAAGGCTGAGAAGAACTATTGTGTTACTGACAGAGAATTGCTTGCGGTAAAATACTTCACGGAGTATTTTAAGCACTATCTGTTGGATCAGAGATTTTTGGTGAGAACAGACCATCAAGCATTGCGATGGTTGTTCAGTTTAAAGGAGCCAAAAAATCGGATTGCTCGATGGATAGAGATCCTTTCAGCATTCGATTTTGAAATTGAGTACCGGCCTGGTAAACGTCATGGGAATGCTGACGCGATGTCCCGATGCCCGAACCCAAGAGACTGTGAGTGCCTAGATTCGGAGCAGGACAGATCTCTGAAGTGTGGTCCATGTACGCGGTGCCAGAAGAGAGCCGTAGAGATGCAATTAGTGGAAAAGACTAAGGCAGAAACTGTAGACAAAGTGAGGAGAGTTGCCACTGATGTTACAGTTCGTGTGTGGCCTTCAGTCTTTGTGAAGATGTGCAAACATGTGTTTGAGTACGTTATGAAGATGGTGATGTTATTCCTGAGTGTCATCACTTTAGAAGACCTTAGTGAGAACGATGATTTGGGAAATCAAGGTATCTTTCCTAAACATGACGTTTCTAAGGTAAACAAAGTAGATGCGGAATACGAGACAAAATCCTTTTTCAGACGACTCCTGGGGTTAGTGTGGACACTCTGGCTTACGTGTCGTGATGAAGTCAGTAGATACTTCAGCCTAAGCAGAGGGTGTAACACTCAAGATGTGTGTGGTAGAGTGGCCGAGACTCCATGGATACAAGGGTATGCCATGTCCACGTTACGCAAGAAGCAACTAGATGACCCAAATATAGGGCCTGTTTTGAGATGGTTCGAAACAGGAAGACGACCGAGTTTGTGCGTCGAGTGCAGCCACTAGGCATTACTACAATTGCTGGGACAATTTAGACGTCAAAGATGGGGTCTTATTCCGGAGATTTGTCCGTAAAAATGTGAGTGGGTCACATTGGCAATTTCTAGTACCTTTGAGTTTGAGAGACCATGTATTGTGGCAGATGCATAACAGCATTCTTGCTGGGCATTTAGGTCGAAAGAAGACCAGAGAGAAAGCGCTGCAGAGGTTCTACTGGTGGGGTATCCGTGAAGACGTAAATAACTGGGTGAGCCGATGTGATTCGTGTGCAGCGAATAAAACCTACCCATACCCCTAGAGCTCCTCTTGGAGACATGCGAGTCGGAGCACCGCTGGACAGACTTTCGACGGATGTTCTCGGACCCTTCCCGAAGACGCCTCGTGGGAATAGGTTCATACTGGTGGTGACTGATTACTTCACGAATTGGGTCGAGATATTCCCCATACCAGATTAGACTGCTGTTACGTGTGCGCAGAAGATTTTGGATGAAGTTATCAGCCGATTTGGATGTCCACTAGATTTACATAGTGACCAGGGTTCTAACTATCGAAGTGTATTGTTTGTCGAGCTTTGCCGTTTACTCGAAATACGGAAAACTCGAACATCTGCCCAACATCCACAGTGTAATGGGAAAGTTGAGCGTTTCAACCGAACCTTGGTGAGGATGATTCGTGCTTACCTAAGAGGCCAACAACGATTGTGGGATCTTCATTTGGGATGCCTCGCTGCTGCTTACAGAGCGACCCCACATGAAAGTACTGGGCTGACCCCCAACTTGTTGATGTTAGGCCGTGAGGTGAGACTTCCAGCAGAAGTGGTATTTGGCAGTGGTGATTCTGATAATGGTGAGATCACGTCATATGGCGAATACGTTGACCAGCTACGAGACAAAATGCAGCATGCGCATGACCTTGCTCGCAAGCATTTAAAGATCGCAGTGAAGCGACAGAAGAAATCCTATGACGCTAAAGGGATGTTACACCAATATCAGCCTGGAGATTACGTGTGGTATCTCCACGAGATGCGAAAGAAGGGGCAGAGCGTTAAGCTCCAGAGTCCTTACGGAGGACCCTATATCGTGACGTTTCGAGTTAATGACCTCGATTACGTAATACAGTTTGATGCGAAGGGAACTAAGCGATTAGTTCACCATATTAAACTGAAGCCATACCGGGGTGATTTGAGGTATAAGTGGGCCCAGAAGGCTGTAGAGAAAGCCAAAAAGGAAGGGTTACCAAAGCTGATTGATCCAGTTTGTGATAGCGATAGAGATGAATCAGACGAGTCCTAATTCATACACCCTACCACACGTTACAGCCCTGTCCCTTTACTGTG
Source organism: Hanleya hanleyi (assembly GCA_036873755.1). Taxonomy (NCBI): domain Eukaryota; kingdom Metazoa; phylum Mollusca; class Polyplacophora; order Lepidopleurida; family Hanleyidae; genus Hanleya; species Hanleya hanleyi. The sequence goes on along the minus strand of JAVTVY010003212.1, from coordinate 186,011 downwards.
TCACTCACTGTCATATCTCAATCCTGAAGTCTGTTTATTATGCTGTCATTTGTGTCAACTGTTACGAGGGTCCCATTCTAAAGCCTGTGAATTTTTCACATGTATTACAGAATTCCGAGATGTCAGAAAAGGCGACGAAGGCCCGGGCTAAGAGAGGTCCTGTGTACCAGTGTAAGACATGTGACTACAGAGGGGACAGGGCTATGATGACTCGCCACCAGGTACTAGAACATCTCACAACTGAGAAGGTTCCATTTGGATGCAGACTCTGTGGGAAGCGATCGAATAAACCTGATGAAATGAAGAAACACATTACTGAGAAGCACCCAACCGCAGATGTCAGCTCTTCCATTTGGGGCAGTCTTGAAGTCTATTCAGTAAAGAATGCCGACGCCACTGTTGTTTCCTCTGATGAAGCCCTCAAATTCTATGATGAGAGAAGCGGACGAGAGCATTCCGCTGAGAGAAGTGTCTCCTCCGGAAACTCCACACCACGAGTTCCCCAGAGAATTGCGTCTGCCAGTTCAACTCCACACGTTCCCCTTGCAATAGCGGCCTTACCCCATAATGAGACACTGAAGGCAGTGATGGCGTTAATGGAGGGGAATCCTGATCTCTTTGAACAAGTCAAGAGTGCCATGCTTGAGGAGCCATCTCCCTGTGTCATAATCAGCGAAGAAGAACCCCATGGCTCAGAAAATGAACCTAAATCGCCAGAGCACACCTCTGATGTTTTTGTCATTGATGATGTTGCCCTACCTGTATGTCGAGATGAAGAAGCAGATGAGGTATTGATGGAATTACATGCTACCGCAGAGGAAATAGAAGATCTCACTGTGCCGGTTTCTCCTCTGGTGACACCTGAGTCTATCAACCACCTTCCAAGTCACCAACCTTCCATTGGAATGGTCCCACCTGCCAGCTCAGAGCCATCAATACCAATTTCTGTGATCGGGCAGTTCATTGAGAGTACGGTTAGGAGTACCGTCGATTCTATCACCAGTGCAATCATCGTCGCTGCTCGAAAGCAACCACTTCCCCCGGAGCAGGACATGAGGCCGTTGGCTAACCAATAGTCATCTGGGTGAGCTGACTGCCCAGATGCCTGCCATGAACACTCGCTATAGTGTCCTGAATGAGTGTTTGGAAGGACTCACCACAACATTGTCAGGGTTCAAGGCAGATGTGAGTCGTATGACCAGGGGTGCGTCCACCATTACAACGTCAGCGACAAAGCTGGAAGAAAGCCTCACTGCACAGGCGAATGTTATGCGTCCCTTATTCCAAGGGTGTTTTGATAGCCAGGCAACCCTTGTTGAGGCGATGAAAAATCAATCGCAAAACCTCCAAAATCTCATGTCAAGAGTGAATGGTTTTCTCGAGGGGCGACAACGAGATGGCCAGGTGACTGGACTGATGAAAAAGGTTCTACACCTTGACGAGCCTACAGTTCCCAAGAAGCCCTCCAACCCAGAAGAGACAAACCTTCCAGAGAAGAATGTCACTACGGAAACTGCAGACCAGCCTCGCACTTTCAAAATCCCGAAAAGAAGTTCGGATCATCTGAAGTCTGTGGTTACAAAGCGGCCCCTGCCACCACCAGCCAGTCCAGCCAGGCCCGATTTCCTCCAGAAGATGGCTGACATACGGAAGAGACAGAGGCATCATGGTAGACCAGGAGGTTCGGAACCTGTACCCTCAAAAAGGAGTCGACCTGACAACAGAGAACAGTAAAATAAATGTTATTTTTATATTCTATCTATCTTTGGTGATAAAGTAAACACACATCTAAACTTAATAGTTAGATTCTATGGTTCTGAGTTAACCTAAAATGTTATTTGGCGAGAGTTATCTCCGCATCAGAACCATATATGTTGATTAAAGTACAGTAGATGTTTTAGTCAAATTATCACTAACAAGGTCGTATTTCTGTCTGACATGTCTGTGTGACCACCAGTGAATATAGTTGTACATAATTGAGATAGATGTTATGTTTCTATGTAAAATGACTGCTAAGGTTAAACCATTATGGTGGAACATTATCCATACTCCTTGATAATGGTAATATTCTCTTGTATGCTGTGATACATCTACTCGAAATACTTACCCGTAATCCGTATATAATTCTGGGTTAACCTGAAATGTTATTTGGCGAGAACCTACTCCGCACAGAATTCTATATAAACAGTATTATTTTGACAGTAAGTGAGTAATGTACATGTATATATATTTTTGCTGAAATGATAAGAGTAATGTAACTTTTTGCGGTTTCGAAGTTATAGATTTGTTGTTTTGCGGGTTATTGTCGCCCTGGAAGGCTGACAATTAAGCAGAGGGTAGTGAGACGACCAGCCTATGCTGTACAGTTTTGTTCTATTGATGGTTGTATTGAGATCGTTTTTCCAGTGCAAAAGCCTAACACGTAAATGTGTTATCGATGGCCTAATTTTCGTTTATGCCTGTAAAACGCTCACCTGATCAATTCAGAGTAATTTTAACAGCTGTTTTCTTGATGGATTGTATCAGTGTTTGGTACAGATCATTAGCATTTGCTGACAGGTGATGACATAAATCTTTTATGGAGTTATAGCTATTTTTATGCATCTTTGCCAATAAGTTCTGGACGATGTCCGCCATGTTGTTTCATGATGACACATCTAGACAGATTCGTATCTTGCTATAACTATTTATTGTCGCCGTTAGTAATAACTAACGATCTGATTATTCTCAGAGGCATAATAGTTACTTATTCTCTTGGAATTAATGACTGTGAAATGTTTAATAAGCCGTAGAGTGAACTCTTATGGGTGGCTGTACAGTGTTTTGGTAATTTGGGAGGTTCCCGATAGGGGGCGCGCTATCGAATCACTGCACGAGCGGGAAGATATAAATACGTCGACGAGAGGATCAGAAGTTAGATTGCTCTAAGCTTTCTCACTGAGAAGACCTGCCAATAAGGTACAATATGGGTTCTTACACTGATGATATGGCACTGAGTGACAAAGAAGCCTTACCCCACCACACAGATGTCCCATACATTTTAGAGATGAGCCATAAAAACCCATAACCCGTGAGAAACCCATAACCCGTAAGAAACCCGTAACCCCCGTAAGAAACCCGTAAGAGTTACGGGGTGTTACAGATGCATCTGTCCTATGATGACTTTTAGAGATGAATAATCCTAACCCATAATACCCGTAAGAAGTGACGGGGTGGTACGGATGTGTGCAACTGATGTTTTGAGTGCTTATAGATGAATAAACCCAGAACCCATATAGTCCATGGGCCCAGACCAGAAATTCCACTTGTCGGTACCATCTAAGGAAACCAATCCTAGTTATGATTTTTTAATTGGTGTATATATATAGATCATATTTTGATGTGATAACCATTGCAGACTGGCAGCTTATTGGTAGTTTTCATCTCTGGAATGTACCCACCCTCCGCATAATGAAAGCGAAAAGGCAAACTCGGAAACATTCACTAATGATGCAATTGCTGTTTCCACATGGGGCTAGAATGAACTACAAACCACAAATACATGTCTGAAATGCTTTATTTATACCATCCGAATAATCCTTTCTGTCATTCCTGAAGGCAGAATTTGTTTTATGGCAGAAAGGGGCGAACAATAGGGCCTATCAAAATGTTGTTGATTATGTGATTTTCAGTACATTTTAATTTATAATATTGTCATACAAGTTCCCTGGGGAGTGCTACTGAACCGCAGTAGCCTACAACATGCACATGTTGTATGAGGAAAACATTTATGAACATTTTACAAGTTTTTACCACAGTTATAGGAATTGTCCTTCCCCTACCCTAGTTCCAACAAGCGTCCAAAAAGTGAAATTTATGTATAATCCAAATTTCACCACGCTACTGTGGCATGTTTATGTACTATGTTTTACTCATGCATATTTGTAGCCATGAATGTATGTGATTGTGCCAAAACATTCACACCATGGATCAGTAGTCTAGTCTTCATCACTGTTATCAGCATCAGAGTCCTCGAGGTATAGTATAATAAATACTGGTCCTAGGGGGCCACACCTGCAATAACACTGGTGAAAACCCAGACTCCTACTTGCCCGTTTTGTTTTCATGGTTGGGAGTCTGGGTTTTCACCAGTGTTATTGCAGGTGTGGCCCCCTAGGACCAGTATTTATTATACTATATGACTTGACTTCGTGTCTCGCTGGTTCAACACGTGTATCGAAGTTGACCTTTGGTCTTCTTTGATCCTTGTAGTAATTTCTGTGGAATTACCCAGACCAGACCATGATTGCCCGTGGTGAACTATACCTCCAGTCAAAACAGAAGACAATTATTACTGTCCTGCTAGACTTGCCTCCATTGTCATATTTCCGGTATATCTGTATGTGCTATACAAACCAGCAGATATCTAAAGCCGCATATACCGTTGTCTTGATAAGAGACCTCGGCCTCCATTGTCATATGGTTTATCTGCATGTGCTAAACAAACCAGCAGGTACTTTGTTCTTGCGCCATATTGCCCATATAATATCATCTCTTTACACGGCACAAAGCCACGGAGAGATATTCACTATACCCATAGACAATATGGCTAGACGGAAACTGGAGAAGAAAGCAAAAACCAGCTGTCAAATTTCTCGTTTTCTCAAACACAAAGAATATAATCTTGTGCACAGAAGGACGTTAGAAATCAATGCAGCTAATGCAGTATGAGTCTGACATACAAGTTAATTATACTGTGTCAGTCTGAATACTACATTATACATGTTTATTTTAATACATTCTGAGAGGTGCGATATACACTAATTCGCCTACACTGTACTGAACAGACAGCTGCGCTTTTAATACAGGCTCGCCAAATCGAGAAAATATATTTATCTCTGTCTCAATCAGCCTATACACTGGCTGTGCCACACTGATGGGTAAACCGACCGGAGCTTGAGCAAAAAGAGGGGATTGCAGCAAACAATGCAGCCCTGTGTGAGCGCCAAAATTATCCAATGAGATCCACCAAAGAGTGGACCAATCAGCGCACACCAGAAACATTTCTGTCCTATCAGAGAACACCTGCTAGGTATATAGCCTATACATTTGCCAATGCCCGGCCATCTCTTTACACGGCACAAAGCCACGGAGAGATATTCAGTACCCATAGACAATATGGCTAGACGGAAACTAAAGAAGAAGGCTATTACCAGCCGTCATTTTTCTCGCTTTCTCAAACACAAAGAATATAATCTTGTGCACAGAAGGACGAGCTGATAAAAACAATACCACCGTAATTCTTATAAAAAGGACTACATAGTGGAAGCGCAAAGACAGCTGTACGATGGTATACATTATACCGACATAAAATCCATGAATATGGAAAACACCATGAAAATGGTACGGTACTACAGACAGTCGCTAGGTTGAATGCTAGTGGAGTTCTTAGTCAGAGACTTTGAATTTTCTGCTGAAAGTTTCGACCAGGAAGCCTACACCATATCTCCTACCAATAATACATAAGGTAGAAGAGGCTATTAAAAAACTTGATCCTGTAAAACCTGAGCTACCTCAATGCGGGGCCCCTACTGAAAAACTAGGGCGCTACCTGGATTTCTTCTTATCCCCATAGTGTGGGAACGAGAAACCTACTCAGCCGATACTTCAGTATTCATCAATGAGATTGTACAACGTCGGATACCAACTGATACGTTACTTATTACGTATGACATTACCTCGTTATACACGAACCTCGGATTCAATGAAATCCTAGAAGCACTAAAAAGTGATCTGACTACCTATACGAAAACATGGATTATATATCCAAAAACCTCCCATCGATCTGTTGCTTGAAATAGCATGATTGATTCTTGAAAAGTATGAATCCAGGTTTCAGGACTAACACTTCAGACATATTGTCGGAGCATCACGGGGAGCAGTCCCTTCCCTGGAACTGTGCGATATAGCGATATACAAGCATATCAATCAGCTAATTGCCACATCCCCACACAAAGAAATGATTATATTACACAAACTTTTCGGGATGATGGCTTCATACTGCTACAGGCAAATAAAGCCGTAGCTTAGAGTTTCTTTGAGATGGCTAATAACGCACATCCTCTATTGAAATTCACGTATGAAATATCTGAAAACGAGGCGAATTATCTAGACGTTGCCGTTTTCAAGGGGAAGAGATATTTGACTGACTCAATACTTGATGTGAAATCCTAAACAAAGCTAACTGAATAAGCACCACGGGGAGCAGTCCCTTCCCCGGAACTGTGCGATATAGCGATATATAAGCATATCAATCAGCTAATTGCCACATTCCCACACAAAGAAATGATTATATTACACAAACTTTTCGGGATGATGGCTTCATACTACTACAGGCAAATAAAGCCGTAGCTGAGAGTTTCTTTGAGATGGCTAATAACGCACATACTCCATTGAAATTCACGTATGAAATATCTGAAAACGAGGTCAATTATCTAGACGTTGCCGTTTTCAAGGGGAAAAGATGTTCGACTGACTCAATACTTGATGTGAAATGCTAAACAAAGCCAACTGAAACCTACAAATACCTATACAGCAAATCAGCACATTACGGGAGAACTGAAAGATATGTATACGAAACTGCAATAATACTGCAGACTACATAGACTAGTCAGAATACTTCAAGCAAAAGCTTAAAATGAGAGGATACTCTACCTCGAAAATTACCGACAGAAACAAATACCTCAAGAAGAACGAGGGCATACAGAATAAGTCTGTACTGAAACGACGTATGCGTCATAACGACTTTCAATCCATACACGAAATGGCTGAAAGGGATCTTAAAGAAATACTGGATCACAAACAAACATGCCGAAAACTTTACCAGCCAGCCACAATTATGCTATAGGCGGGGTAAAAGCATCAGTGAAATAATAAAAAATCTGACTATAACGGTCAATGCGTATAGGCTCCCTGATGAGGGTTTCGCTGGTCAGAAATAAGAATTTTCGACCTAAAATAACCCGAAACTTGCACCCACAGATACTAAACAATGAATACTAGGGAAAACAAAACGGGCAAGTAGGAGTCTGGGTTTTCACCACTGTTATTGCAGGTGTGGCCCCATAGGACCAGTATTTATTATACAATACACTTATGACATTATAAAATACATTTATATACTTTCCAGTGTGCACAACCTGAAACATTTCTGGTGGGGCGAAAGATTATATCAAATTTGATCTACATTGTAATTTTCATATATTCAGCCGCAATGTGCATTTCGGGGGTATGGGAAGGAAAAATTCTACAACTTTGTTGAAACCAGCTGGATGGTCCTCCTTTGTGCTTCCCTGCAAACAAGGTACATATGGGTAGCTGATCCATTAGGACTGTGGCACTCATATGGGACACACAACATTCCGTAAATAATGATAATAATAAATCCGCAAAATTTCACAAAATCCAGCGTGCAAATCAGCCGTTTGAATACCAAACTAAAGCATGTGCCTCAAGATGGGAAGTATGCTTGTTGTAACTGCGCAGATAACAATTCTGGATATCCGGAGCTGTTATTGAATGATATTACCTTCATGGGATGTGTCATTAGTCCATTGTGTGATTTTCCCCAAAAAAGTCAATATCTCAGAACGGTAAAATGGTAAAAATGCAAAATATACACTAAGCTGATCTTCTGGAACGGTTATCACATATTGAAATAATCATATAGTCCCTACCAATAACTTAGTAGCCCTAAAGTTTGGTTTCCTCTGATGGTACCGATATATGCCTGGGCCCATGGACTAATAAAAACCCATAACAAGTCTATAACCCGTAATACCCGTAAGAAGTTACGGGGTATTACTCTGATGTTGTACCGGTGTTACACGCATACCTAGTGAGGAAGTATACCCATAACAAACCCGTAATACCCGTAAGCAGTTATGGGGTATATTACAGTGATAAACCCATAACACCTGTATGCTGTTACAGGTTATTTACACTGAAGTGGTGTTATTCTGAAGTGTATACAGAGATGATGAGTGATCTATAGCCACCCATAACCATCCATGAGAGTTCGTGTGTTATATTGTATACACAGAGGTTACTTGATCAGTTTAATGCGAGTGTTTGAATCACGTTCCATCACACCACATCACGTTATACAATATACATCTTGTGTTTTCTATGGCGAATAAAACCATACCTTTATTATGTTGAAACTTGAACACGGTGTTAACTTCATCTATGCAGTTTAAGTTCAACCTATCCTATCCTATGAGTTCAGATATCTCTCTATATCTGTGGTGTCAGAATCCTAGACGTTATATCGAAGTATCGTACTGTGAAGTACCGAGATGTACCAAGAAGTACTGAGATGTTCGAGAAGTGTATAATTAACCGCTATCCTGACCGGTACATGTTCTGAGCATCACTATAGTGTATTTCAATTACATTATATGGTGGCCAGAGTGTGTGATCGTTACAATATATTGTATTGTCAAATTTCACATAGATATTATTAATGAGAACTGCAAGCAACTCTATAAACGAAGTAACATCTCATGAATGATATCCCTTGTATATCCCATGTATCCCAAGCCTGGAAAGGTTAAATCGAACGTAACCAGAATTATTCTCCAGCTTTTATTGGTAACAATCGAGAAAAGCAATTTTCGAAATGTAGCACAAGAATCAGAGTTGCGAAAGAAAAACGGGAAGCCGAAAACTAAGGCAATCATAACAGGATGTTAACGCGAGTATTCCTTTTCCCCAGGCTGTGATATCGCATCCATGACAAAAAAATCTAATGCATGTTTAGCCAGAGGGAGCGACAAAGATATGGAAGAATCCTCAGGAGTGACATTCTTTCATCGATAAATTGAACCGTAACATCTCATAAGAAGAAATATTTTTGTCATTTAGAATTTGATCCTGTAAGTTTAGTAATAAGCTGTGTCAGTATAGGACAGATTCTACTCGGTAAACTAGAATTTGTGCTATACTAAGATAGTGTAATCCCCAAATAACGAGAATACAGTTATCTCTTTGGATAATTAACAAGCATAAGTCGATAGTTTAGGAGTAGCTTCAACTAACTAAAGGGTCATTAAAAGGTTATCTGATTGAAAAGGTCGATTGAGTGGAATTTTGTATAATGATCAGGATGATCCCACCCGAGGGTCGCCGGTGCAAACCAAAACGCCAAGACAAAATAGCTTCACTTCGTTTAACCCTATCTGGCCGGTTTTGTAGACCTAGCCAGGCATGAGGGGCGGGGGGGGGGGCTGAAATGCCCCCGCCCCTCCAATTATTTCTTTTAACCCCTGAGGGTAAACTTACCACACTATATCCTTGGGTCAAACTTCAAAAAATCCAAGATGACCGCTTTGTTGACGTCACATCAAAAACTGCATATTTTATATTTTTCTTTCAGATTTTGCGATCTTATTATTTATGCAATTTCTCCATAAAACTATTGATGCGATGTGTACTGAAATAGCTTTTGCTCACTTTTCATCGCGGAAATTTTAAACAAAAATGACGAAAACACCTTGAATTTACCCATGATTGTATCCGCGAGTGGGCTATGCAAATAGGCACAAAATTACCCCCAATAAGATAAACTATAAAATCACTGAGTGTCAGCTTTTATTTTTTATTTTTTTGTCGCTCCGGATAATAATGTTATCCCTTTTACATTGGGCATCACGGAATAATATGCCATAAACCGGTTCTATGGAGCTACAACATCAGACGCGACTATGACTCCTCCACATCAGTCCAAAAAAAAGCTAACAGATGCCAGCTAGAGGTTTCCTTTTCTCTAAGCCGGAGTGGTTCACATCAATAATCTATCATTTGTTGATTTGTTTCAAGACTTGTTTTGTACGGATTACTTTATCGATGTGTATCCAATAAATGGCTAGTACAATGTAGAACACCAAAGGGATACATGCAAGATATAAATGATGACCTGCTATAGTAATAACGGAGTGAAGTTAGAATAAAAATCAATTGGTTTAAGGGAAATACAGGAATGTAAGAAAATGATATTTTCACTGGTTGCTCAGCAATACATTCAATGGCCGCCAGGGACCATATTTGAGATATAGCAGACAGTGGATAACGATTCAACAGTCATCTACTCTCCACATATCAATGAATTAACTGTCCGTGCACGTGTTTTGGTCGAATCCCAGGAGAATCAAATTTAGACAGAGTTGAAAATCTGTATTCAAAAGAGCGATGAGTTTACTGAGAATGTTAATGAGGTCCACTAATAAATTACCTGAAGATGAGACGGGTATACTAAACCTACATGTCACACAGTGTGTTATATCCAATCCATTAAGCAAAGGGTTATCGCCAACGAGTATCTCAAAGTCGCGATAAATGTAGCTTGGACCGTGCTGGTAGATGATTCGTCCCCGTTGCCTGTCGTCTGTGTAAATCATTGTGATTGTAGGTTAAAAGGAAGTAATTATATCCCCTATCCCCCACAATGTTAAATGGCATGATTTTATTAAAACATCTCTGACGTTTGACTGACATCAGACGAATAATTCCCGGTTATCATGTTTCATCACAATATGAACCTGGGGGGGTTGAACACATGTGTTATCCAATACCAATTTCGATGAAACAATGCCGACCTGGTGTGCCCGATTTTACTAGTTTCGCTTTGAAGACAATACTGGAAATCGACTGGCCGTCATTATTGCCAGCGCGCGTTAATTACGTGAAGGATTTGCTTGAAAATAAAATAAAAAATTTGGACTCACTCACCGATATTCAACCACTAGCACTTTACCTGAATATCAACCAATCGTAGGGCTAGCCTGTCCCATAGTCCGATACATTCGGGGTACGAACCTTGCTCGACAGGCTGAATCGGTAAATTAGCTCCTTTTTACCGGTGGTTTGTGACTGTGGTTTACATTGTGGAGAATGAATGATAGGTTGGTGTTGTACCTCACAGACTTGTGTTCTGAAAAAGAATTTGCATTCTACTATTATTTTTCCCGTTTGGGCCGGTTCGTCTATCTAACGGTCACAGTGATTCATCACATTCCACCAGATGCTTTTGAGATATAGATACTGCACCATAGCTCTTAGATATTTGTATCTAATACCGCGACTAGAGGCCGTGTGGTCATGTCATTCAAGTTGTTCTCTTGATAACATATAGCGTATAATGACTATAGCTCAAAGTAGACATAGCAGCAAAATAATGTTAGAAACTTACTTTACACATACAAACCTAAATAACGTTAAAGTAGATAGCTGTAGTTCTGTTCCTTTCCGGGAGCAACCAGGCGCTGCAGAAATAATTCAACTTACTCATTTAAACCAAGATGTTTTTCAACACAGTATATGAGTTGAATACGAATAACAACGCTTCTGTATATATTGAAAACGTTTGAAATCCGTGTAGGAATATACATATTACCCGTGTTATTCTTCATTGATTGGAGTGGAGGAAAATGACGTCTGGTGAATAAAAAGCAACCATATGACTGTACAACAAAGCTTTCCCGGCGCCTCACATGCAGACGCGAGAATAGGAGGCTTCTCGGACGTAATCTAAGTATCTCAGCCGCGCTTTTATTGCAGATGTTCATGTGGAGACTATGAAGTATCCATGGGGCCCCAAGCACCGGCTTAAGCGGAATTAGATACGCTAGCTAGGAAGCTGTGATGACGGTCAGCTCCAACAAATAACTCATCTGATGTTAACCCTACCTGGCCTGGGGGCACGGCGCCCCACCAAACTTATGCGCTATCTCCGGAACGACGAAACATGGAGTGCTGAAACTCCGGGACTTTATAGTTTATCATATTGGAGTCATTTTGAGCCCATTTGCATAACCCCCTGAGCAGAGGATCATGGGTAAATTCAAGATGGCGGCCACGTGGGATACCAGAAAAGTGATGTTTTTATGATATTTCTTCAAAATTTCTGCTTTTTCGCAATGAAAATTGGGCAAAAACTATTTTATTTCACATCACATTAATATTTACTAATTTAACATGCAGTTTTTGCGGAGAAATTGCTTAAATAAAAGATTCGAAAAATCCGACCGAAAAATCGACCAAAAAATGACGGTTTTGGAAATGACGTCACTGTGACGTCATCAAAGCAGCCATCTTGGATTTTTTTACATTTTCTGGTAGAGCTTGATCCAAGGGTATAGTGTAGTAAGTTTCAGCTCCCTAGCTCAAAGGATAAGAAAAATAATTAGGGGGGGCCATTTCGTCCCCCCAAGGCCTGGACAGGTCCCAAAAAGCCCAGGCCAGATGGGGTTAATGGATGAGCATCGTGGACGTCTGATATAGTAAATGTCACAGCATGGGGTAAAGCTGGTAAATGCAAATGCATAATTGAATCATTGAACAACTCCTAAATATATCCCAAAGATTTTCATTTTTCTTCGACAGGCGGATGCGAAAGCTTTTCCGATAATTTGAAGATTTACTTGATTGTTGATTAACTTTACGGTATTTAGCTTGTGTAGATTATCGTGTCCCTGGTTGTTTTACTTGAAACAGAAAATTTACAACAAAATCCAACAATATAATGGACACTCAACACAGAGTACAACCCATAATTTGCTCGGGTGTTATCGAAGTACACCAGAAATGATAAAACTCGATTTTTCGAAAGAAACCATTGAAAGATAAAGAATTCTATAATCTTGGGTTTTATATACCCAGAAGAATACTTAGTTGTCCTCACCAATGTTTCCATATCTGAATTGTAATGAAAAATACAATAATAATAATAAAAGATAATACAAAGATGAAAAATAAAATCTACATTTTTTACTAGAATTTACCTTTCTGTATGTACCATAATACTCTCCGTTGTAATGAACCTTTATAGAAACTGTGCTTGGCTAAATGTTCATCCAACTGTCTTCACAAGCCAACGAAAATGCTGGATTTTTGTGTTTTTTTGAAAATTTCAATTGACAAATCAAGTGCTTTAAACCTGGATATATCTCTTGATGCACTGTTGTATCTATAAACCTCCATCAAACACGGTTACACAGTTGATAACTACATAGGGCTCATCCTTGAAATTCTACTGACAACTGTACATTTATTCAACAAGCTACATTTTGCCATAATTCAACCAAACGGCTTTGACAGAAATGCTTTTCCAAAATTTGCAAGTCTTTCATCTGCATGGATGTCTATGTAGTGTGTCATTGGAAAAATAAAAACACTCGGGTAATATTTATTTTCCAGGATGACATTTGCCACAAAATTCAGTCCAGCTTTCGTGGATAACTGCCAAAGAAAATAAATATCGTTTCATATGAGGGAAAGGTGAAAAGGATAAATTGTTCGGAGTTCCATTTTCCCCTTCTGTAATACCATACACTACACTGTAAGACAAAATAAATACTTTCCGCATCCAATGGCTAGGTGCCATTGTTGGAAGATGAGAAACCTTGGTTATAATTAATCTTGAGCTCCTCTCGAGGTGAAATGTATCTTTTATGTGTTTTTTTTAACCTCATGTAGTTAATGTACAGACAAATATAATGTTAGAAAGTTACTACACATATATAAACAAAGGCAACTTTAGGGTCACTATTTAAAGTTGTAGAAAAGGTTATTGTGTCAGGCAGCCAACCGTTGCAGAAGTCACCATACTCATATAAGACAGAATGTTTTCCAAATCAAAATGCAAAACCAGTTGAATACGATAATTTTAATAAAATGAACAACGCAACGTTCCTGTGTGTACTGAAAATGTTGAGAGTTGAAACATAGATTTAACGTCGCGTTCAGCAATATTTGTCGATCAAATGAAACTTTGACCAAGCCGAACAATAAGGTAAGTCAACAAATTAACAATTTAAAAATGACAGTGACTGACAGTATCTACATTAATTGAGCAATATTGGAATCTCCTCTGCTAAACTCTCATCAGTCAGGTAAAGCGAGAGAATTTCCAAATGCTCTGTCAAACAAACTGGCCAAAATGCCGAACATGAATAATTGACAGATGATACTCATGTCCGATAGACAATTATTCAGCATTTATTTACTTGGCCTTATCTTTATACGGATCATTAATTGATGCGAAAATAGTTGACGCTAATCGAGATGAAGGTTATAAAGTTTTCGTAGGCTTCGTGTCCATCTCTTGATAATCGCTAAGGATTCGAGTGTTTGCACTTCTAGACACATCAAGATTTACATCTCTAGCGGACTCATTGTTAGATTACAAAATCACAGTCTTCACACGAATTGTGTACGCTTAATACTGTGTAGATTTATGTTTCAATTTGAAGATCTTCTAGCCGCTATAAGTTAATCTAACCAATTTGCCTCATTTTGACCAGTCAGTTCGGGCTACATCTCTTCCGAGTATGCAGACGTAAACAGACAGACGAATTCAGTATCTTTGTACCGCAGGTGTCAGTGATGTGGGTCGATACCATAAATTAAAGAAAATCCGCGCTGACACAGGGGCTGGGGGAAGCAGACGGGGTTTATAGGAAGTTCGGAATGGAAGTTCGCCTATAGGGATCGTGAGGCAATTGATGTTCCATCTGTTCCCAGTGGTATGGGACCGGTTAGACAAATTTGATCTGCTAAAGCAGGACTGATATCGATACTGTCTGTCAGCCTTGTTACTGAATTAAAGCTTTTAGGAAAACATCGCCAACATTGACATGAACTCACGAAAGGAAAATTCGGTCAAAAATATCAGGAACATCCCACATAGAATATCCTCTCAAAGATTTAGACAAGCCCTCCAAAGCAGTTAAATGTATCTTTGGGGACGATGTTTTCTTATGGAAGATGCTTGTGCAAAAGTTATTAATGTTAGTTGATGCCAATGCGTCCAAAAATATTAACCCGCTCGGGAAATATCATGGAACTCGTCCCACAACCTGATTCAGTAGCTGATGGAGCATACTTTCTGTAAAAATAGAAAGACCTATACGGTATAAAAATAGATGAACGTTTAATTCCCGATATGCTAACGAGGTAAAGGTGTAGTAAGGCTTAAAAGGAATGAAATGTACGGTGTGTATGCACGATTAGTGACCATCAACTGTTTGGTACGAGGTTACGCTCAAGTACATCCATCCATCCATCCAATGCATTAAGAAATGCGGATTTTGGACAAAGCTTATAACTGTCAAACTGGCGTGACGTCCGCCAAGATAAAAAAAATTCACATATGCATATCAATTCGCATGCTAATTCTGTGAATTAACAAGTCAACAAGTTTCTAACTGCTACAGTTAGAATATCAGTCTCTGGGTTCGTATGAATTCACTGCAAACAGACCACTATAATCCCGTGCATGATCCATGGCGCCAATCTTCGTAGTTTTTGTCTTCAACATGTTCATGATAATTATATATATTTACCGTTAAAATCTAAACAAAATAACTACGTAATATGGTATATATAATACTTCATTGTCAACAAAGTCGAAAACTTATTTCTGAGATCGAACTAAATATCTGGCATAATTTATTTCCCCGAAGTGTTTGCCAAAACCATAGCTTGATAACTTTGTGTACACGTCGTTAAGAATCCGTACATGTTTACATTTGCCTTTGGAAGATATCGCAAGCCAATAAAAATTATGTATTGCCTCAGGCATTTCTCGTAAGAACACGCACGTATCTTTATATTGTGGAAACCTTTTAGAATGTTCTTCATAAGACCTTTCCTGATGGATAAAAAGTTCATTCCAACGTTACACGTTCTTGGATTCGATTTTGCGCTTAACGACTCCATTCAGGCAATAATCACGACATTTCAACAGTGCAGCACGATCTCGAGTATTATTTCCTGTTTAAAGACAGTCCAACAATATTCCATTTTCATGAAGTAAAGTGATCACTGTCGTTTAGATAGCACGTTTCGTCGGAAATGTAAATGTTTTAATACTGGAAATACCTGTGACATAGCAAATGAACTCGTATTAAAGTTGCCCAGGCCAGATTGCTAAGTGGGTTGGATCGTCGATATATAGTGCTGGCGGTTGGGTGCCTTAACTATGGTGGTCGCGGGTTCGAACCCCGCATGGGATTCGTTCAATTTTCAGTACTCGAATTGTGCTATAATAAGATAGTGGAAGCCCAAATAAGGAAAATACTGTTATACGATCACATTCTAATTGACAACAAAATATCTCTAAACTTGTATAGGTAAAGGTAAAAAAAGAAGTTTGCTGGTGTGGAGCAGTAATATAAGAAAAATAACGAAAAAACCTTCTCAACTTTCTACATCATTATATTCCGACTGCAGTTTCGAACGTAATGTTCTTTTCAAGGAAAACATTCCTTGAAAAGAACATTACGTTCGAAACTGCAGTCGGAATATAATGATGTAGAAAGTTGAGAAGGTTTTTTCGTTATTTTTCTTGTATAGGTACATATACTTATCAGAACAACTGGACATGTGTATGCACATGAGATACATCATTCTTTAGATGACGACTTTACTACGAATATTATGGATTAAGAATACTGATCAGCGATACGGAGTTGATATTTTTGGAACATCATGATGTCTTGCCGGCATCATTGAAAACTGTTGACGGCTTCTCTCTTGCAGGAAACAAGCCTCTGTTTATGTATACTATGATTGTCTTTTTGAATTTGGTGCTAATACTGTTATATGGAATAGGTCTTTGGATTATGAACGCGGATATTCTCTAATGGACGACGGCTGAATTATGAATGACGGATCAGACGCTTGTAATGCAAATATACACACATATAACAGCAAGCGCCAGATCCGACATTTCTTTTACAATTCTAAACAATTTAAACTTAATTAGCAGAACGTTTGGATACAAATTTCAATGGGGGAATGTTGAATGGGTTTGAACTTTGTGTCTGGCCCTGGAAAATTGCTGTTGCCGCCAGTTCATCTCACAAATAGTTCACTCAATGTAAAATATTAATATTGTGATGTAGCGCTTAAACATTTCCTGTGAGTGACGATAACAAACACCTTTCGAGAAAGCATACTCCTTTGGGAATGAACCAAAGATTTTTCGGATATTTAATTCCCGGAAGTGTGTTTCTGAGCCCCAGTGTTATTACCTTCTCCGCCTTGGTTAAATGATTTCCTGACTCCCAGCGCTATTATTTCTTCCACACTTGGTTACGAATTTAGTGTATTTGTAATAGAGAGACATCAAGAGCAAACATAAATCAGGGTAGTATAGACGGAAGAATTTTTGTCTATTTTGGGACCTTTCCGCACAGTCCTCACAAGACCTTATCTCATATAAAGCTCATTAAAATACTTTGCACGCTCCTGGATTCGATTTTAGCCTAATGACCCCATTCACCTAATACTCGAGTGACCATTCTGCTATCAATATTTCATTTCACTAATGTAACGCGATCTCGTAATTCATTTTCAAAGACGTTTACTGTAGACATAGTTGGATTCGCGAACGGAAATTGAGCGCTGCCATTTCATATCACGAGACGTTTCCGGGTGATTTTCAATAAGGAATGCCTCTGGAAAAGATGATAAAACGGTGGTTAGTTTACAGCCATTTCGAGCCATAGCGGTCGAATCATAGACATAAGATGCCTTTAACATCAGATGCCTAGGAAGTGAGGAAAAAACTGTCCCTTTGTTCATAATTATGACAATATTGGGCTAAATTGAGTTCATAAACATACCGAAATGCACAGTGGTCCAAATCAAGTACATTCAGGCCACAGAATTGAAACCAGTAATACACGATCCTACATCTTGATGCCTCTGACTGACATTCCGGCCCTACCAACAGTTCCAATTTCTTTGTCATTGCACTGTTATTCTTTTGAGCTGATAATGGAATAAACCAAAAGTTGATGGAGATGAACTGATAATGGAATGAAACAAAAGTTGATGGAGATGAGCTGATAATGGAATGAACCAAAAGTTGATGGAGATGAACTGATAATGGAATGAACCAAGAGTTGATGGAGATGAGCTGATAATGGAATAAACCAAAAGTTGATGGAGATGAGCTGATAATGGAATGAACCAAAAGTTGATGGAGATGAGCTGAGAATGGAATGATCCAAAAGTTGATGGAGACGAGCTGATAATGGAATAAACCAAAATTTGATGGAGATGAGCTGATAAAGGAATAAACCAAAAGTGGATGGACATGAGCTCATAATGGGATGAACCAAAAGTTGATGGAGAGGCATTCTCTATTTTATTGTAACTAAGACTTACTTCAACTTACTGGGATGCACAAATGTTCCCTTTGAGTGGAATGACGGTTTGCTAAGCGTTTACTGTGAACGAGCTGAGCATTCCTGGACTTTTTACTTGCCAATGTGTGTATGATTCGCTAGAGACTAAACCTATACCAGCGAATGATTATACTGTGTACAGTATTTATTGTGTGGATCGACCCAAATTGGTGGTACGTGATGGTACGTTCTAATAATGTACTATTCACACATCCAGTGGATGAATTCAGAAAAATTGGATAATCTCCCGTTGGTGTCTTAATACAATGCCGCCAGAAAATGTGTTCTTGACAGCTTGAGAAATTTTAATGAGTTTTCTTCTTTTGTTGTTTCGGCTAGCGTCGTCACTCAATGGTTCACTTTTCTCATAACCATAAAAACGACTGTCCTAGGTAAGATCTAGTGTTGCTCTAGATGGAAAGATGACGCAAGAAAACTCGATGATGAAGCCGAGATTGATTTTATTCAATCCTCCAAGTTCCAATAATACAAGTATACGCAATTGAAACAATAACCAGCAGTAGGCCACAATCAAAGTTCTTGTAGACAGATCGTATAGTCTAAATATCAAGTCAAGATGTTATATGACTTCTGAGACAAAACGCCAACTGTCTCAGGAGACCAAGATGTTAAAATTCTATCCTAGTGTACTATACATCAAGCTTTTATACAGTCGAGTAAACAAAACACTTAACATAGGCTTGGTCTAATCTCCAGTTTCTCACAATTCAAACACTTAATTAAGGGATCTACCGGAATGACACTTGAGCTCTGCTTACACTGATACAGGCAGGCATGTTTAACCAAAATGATTCAAATAGCATACATGTATATTATATTAAATGGAAGACAATTTATCTATATGCATTTCTATAACATGCAGCGTGAATCAAGTTTATATTTGAGTATACAATTAAATCTGAAGTGCCAACCTCTTGCTCTACCAGACACCGTATTAATTATCCTAATCTCCACGGTCTGTGCTTTCCGACCACTTCAATTATAAACAGCGGTTTGTAACCGTCAGAATTTCCTGGCTTCCGCTCAATTAGCAATAAGCTCTCAACTCATACTATACTTCCAATGTATATATATATATGATCAACCCGTGAATTAACATTGAATCAAAATAAACAATTTCCAAAACTGATTAGGGCAAATGTAAAAACTCAAATAGATACATGCAAAGCGTCCTTCTATATCCATATAAATTCCACATATACTCCCCACCAGAAGTTAAATGTCCATTCTGCAGAATGACATTTAACTCACGTTTCAAATACAATGTCAATTGACGGTTGAGAAACATCAAACATTGAATTTTAAAAATGCGATTATACCACCATGCTTAATATGCAGTTACACGATTACATAAATCAATGCTTGTATTTAATAAAGACATTTTATAATCAAATAAGATGCAGGATTCAAACAATATTCAATCCTGAATCTCACACAAAGGGCTAGCCGATAAAGATAAACTTTAACCTCAATTTAAAACATCAAACTTGGGAATCGATGTTATAGGCAAGATCACAGATAGTTCCATCTGTCTTGTACGTCTTACTAATCAACATTAATGTGAAAAGTACATTCCTGGATACATCCAAACGTTTTGAACCATCGTTAACACCTCAAGAAAATGATCTTTCAACGATTTCCATGAAATACCATTTATCGATCTAAAATGTTTGCCTTCGTGAAATGCGAGAAAATGTATCTGGGTCTTTTACTCAATACAATTATTAAAGAATGCAGACATTAGGTTTACCGAAAATTAAACATTTATCTGATCAGGTTAACATTCAACTTCAGAAATCAGAGTGTAACATCTTTATGGGCCTCATTGAAATGGAATAGGTACTTCCCAATATTTAAAACAAATTTTAACGACACACAAATACAACACAATAGACACGCATACACAAAACGAATATGTAGCTACGTCATTTCAACTGACAACTGCCTGTCAGGATTCTCTCTTTAACTCATTCCAAGGGTGTAATATTACTCATTCAAAAGACTAGACATATGGACGTACAGTCTGGATACAATACGTAATGCAATTGAAATAAATCGCTATTACTCGTTAATTTTACCAGCTCATCATTTAACATCGTTACAGACTCAATCTGAGCATCCTCACAAGTTAAATCAGAACGATATCGTATATTCCACCATTAGTCGACTATATATCACCACGCTTATCCAACTTGTCAAAATCTCATCGCTTGCCGATTCGTTAGTCTTCAAACCTTAATCACGCACAGCGGCATCTCTACAAGCATGAGCCACATCGCGCCGATTCCACGTCTGAACAAAATTCAGTTATTCATCAAAAGGCTAGGTCAAACTATCGTTAGTCAAAAATGAAAGACTCATTTGCACCTATGCTCAATCAAAACTTCTCGTTAACCACTCAACGTTTGCAACTGGTCATAACGTTAACACTGTTTATGTTGACCCTAACAAACAAAATAACAACGCGCATTATTCAACTCATACCACTACAGGGCATCTCAATATTGTTGCAACAAACAAACAAAAATATTCACCACAGACACAATTATTCTGCGGTTATGTCTCAAACAGTCTTCCATAACTGTCACCCAAGTATCGGATTTCTCTAGCATCGCCTGTGCTAGTGTAATATACGGCACTCCATCCGCAAAGGTTAACATTTGGACCTTACGTGTTACTCATAATGAAAGCTAGAAATTCATGGTTGACTTGGACACAATTATGTATGACACTTAACGAAGTTGTCAATACGTGTTAATTGAAACCAATTTGTCATCCAACATGTTAGACTTATATCTGAGGATCCAAAATAAACAAATAACCACGACGTCTAGGCTCTTATAGCCGAATCGGGGATTATGAAGGTTCATCAACCAACACGAACAGGCTTCCATAGCATCTACTAAGCATCTATATGCTTCAAACCACTAGTACGTACATATACTGTCATGACCTGTCGATCATGTACGCGATAATTTTAGTTCCATTTAGCCAATATTACGTTAAGGGTTTTAGCTTACCAGCTAACACTATTATGGCAACTAATCGCGATAAACGTCCTAATAAAAAAAATAAAACATCATTGTGGAACCACGTCACAATATTATCGTAAAAACTTCAAGTTCTAGATTTATCAATCTGCAAATCACTAAATTTACCAGTCACAAAGGAATTCATGCAATCTACCAATTTCACCATTGGTCATGCAGTATTATCAATAATAAACAAAACATGCACAATATACGAGAGATGTCAACAATTCATATAAGGCACGATTATGGCATATATAACATGACTGTTCAATACATGTTACCAATCTGTTTGGGGATTCAGTCCAAAATTTTCCAAAAAAAAGTTATCAGAGTATAATGTATTTGAGTTCGTAAGGGCATGACCCATTCCTGTAAATTACACACTGTTCATCACACGCACTATTGTCAATCAGTGGGAACTTCACAACGTCAGACAGAAAGTTCAGGGAAGTCCAGGCAGAGAATATATCACAACACAGTTATTTTTTTTCAATCACTACGGCCATTTACAAGGCTCTGTTAAATGAAACGAATCAAACTGTACCTGTAGATATTGTTCCACGGAATGGCCTCGGTCCAGAGGTTTCTGGCACACGCTGTCACGTCACCAAGGAAGAAGAGAAACATAAAGGAAGGAACAGTGCTTGGGTCGAAATACTGCATTGCCTACACACAGAAGATAATATGAAAATACACATTTTCATACAAAATCGAACAAATGAATTTCATAAATTTAGTTTCAATTTGGTTTCGTCCGTCACTGTCAATGATGGGACTGGACACTTCATCGATCAGTCGGTGAGCGTAGAACATGGCTCCTGGTCTGCCTTTCCGTCGGGTGCCAGGCGTGGTTGGCACCGGCCCGTGTCTTGACATCTCCCTTTGGTCGATCACTGCTGGGGCCAGTTACGTACCAAATATAGCCTGTCTCATCAGTCACAGCATCCTCGATGTTATGCAAGAAGGTGAGGGTAACGGTGTGACGAAAAGTTTATCTGTTTTTACAGGCATCAAGCCTGCTGAACTGCTGCCGTAGCCCACATCATCTCCATGGCATCTCCGCCGTAATCCAGCACCGTCCTACAGTTCTGCGTCAAATCAACAGCACGTTCCATAGGCCCATTTTCACCTATTTTGAAACACAAAGTGCCAAACGCAATCGTTTGCAGCACGCTGTCAAAGTTCGCAAGAACTACATGATGGTAGATTGGAGAAACGTTGAGAAGTCCGAGGGGCGTGACACGATGGCCACATCTTGGGGAGCTTGAACGGCATGCTGACACTCATCCAGCCATTCTCTGACCGGCTCCGTCATCTTATTTCCTGCCCCGCGTTGGGCGCTAATGAGAAATTTTAATGAGTTTTCTTCTTTTGTTGTTTCGGCTAGCATCGTCACTCAATGGTTCACTTTTCTCATAACCATAAAAACGACTGTCCTAGGTAAGATCTAGTGTTGCTCTAGATGGAAAGATGACGCAAGAAAACTCGATGATGAAGCCGAGATTGATTTTATTCAATCCTCCAAGTTCCAATAATACAAGTATACGCAATGAAACAATAACCAGCAGTAGGTCACAATCAAAGTTCTTGTAGACAGATCGTATAGTCTAAATATCAAGTCAAGATGTTATATGACTTCTGAGACAAAACGCCAACTGTCTCAGGAGACCAAGATGTTAAAAGTCTAACCTAGTGTACTATACATCAAGCTTTTATACAGTCGAGTAAACAAAACACTTAACATAGGCTTGGTCTAATCTCCAGTTTCTCACAATTCAAACACTTAATTAAGGGATCTACCGGAATGACACTTGAGCTCTGCTTACACTGATACAGGCTGGCATGTTTAACCAAAATGATTCAAATAGCATACATTTATATTATATTAAATGGAAGACAATTTATCTATATGCATTTCTATAACATGCAGCGTGAATCAAGTTTATATTTGAGTATACAATTAAATCTGAAGTGCCAACCTCTTGCTCTACCAGACACCGTATTAATTATCCTAATCTCCACGGTCTGTGCTTTCCGACCACTTCAATTATAAACAGCGGTTTGTAACCGTCAGAATTTCCTGGCTTCCGCTCAATTAGCAATAAGCTCTCAACTCATACTATACTTCCAATGTATATATATATATGATCAACCCGTGAATTAACATTGAATCAAAATAAACAATTTCCAAAACTGATTAGGGCAAATGTAAAAACTCAAATAGATACATGCAAAGCGTCCTTCTATATCCATATAAATTCCACAAGCTGTTGGCAAAGCATGATTACATCGTACAACCATTAACTTTCTGAGATGAGTAAACTACTTCTTTCAAGCGAAAACATTATTAAAATATATGGCATAAAGACAACTGCACTGAAAAGCTTCTCAGAAACATTTTATATGGATAAAATAGCACGACGACGTCGAAATTGAGACCATTCCTTGATGAACTTACTAGTACTAGTAACACGAAATTATTCAACCGATAACATGTTGCCGTTACTTAAGTACCAAACTTGCTTGGTGATCTCATTTCAATTGTAGCCATCACTAGACTGTCCACAGATGAATTCATGCAGTCCTTGAATCAAATTAAAACTAAACAATGTCCTTTTGAAGTCCACGTAATTCTCATCAGGGATAGACACTTTACTCGAGTGTGAACGCGGAATGGGTCTCGTTCATTAACAATGTTATGCATTGTTCGGCTGGAGTCTGTACTTGAAAGATTAAAACACACAACAATCTCCATATGCTAGTGGCTCAAATCCCATCAATATCATTCTTTTTCATATCATATCATGACAACAAATAACATCGTGGAAATACCTACACTTTCACTCTTTCTGGGTAAACATATCAGCAACATTTGCTTTCATTCATCCATGGTCGTTTCATCAAGATGTGTTTGTATTGTCCAATGTGCCGCACAATAGAGCATCAAATAAAACCTCATCATCTCACAATGTATTTCGTCCATTGATCAATTGGAAAAAAAAAATGTCTGTTTTGGAGTTTGGCATTGATTGTCAAAATAGCCAGTGGAGGTTAGCATGTACATTTTCAGTTCTCTAACTTCAAAGGTGATATCTGCCCCTTAAGTGTGCCGCGGTGCGTCCATCTCAACCCATATTTTCTCGGTCATATACGTATGCTTGAGTGGGCATTCTCATCTATGTAATTATCCCATTCTGCAACTCCTGATTCACTGAGTGGTTTCGTAACGCGCTTTGAAAGTAATTTTGGATCCTCATAGCAAACGGAGTTCAAAAGTTTCATATCCTGTCAGTCTATGTTTTATATAGTAGTTATTCCTGCAAATTACACATTTTGAACAAATCGCCATTTTACAAGTAGTATTGTAAAGCTATCGGCGTGGTCACGTTATTTGCCATTCGACTTACATGTACCAAAATATTCATAGCGAGATAGCACACTTCACTGCTTCGGATCTGATAATCCGCTATTGTGCCACCAACCTTCGTCCATTATGTCAGCTTCATATAGGTTTGTAAGATCAGTTCATAATTCAGCTGTTTCCAGACGATAAATTACTTCTTTTTAGATAGCATTTGGAATATTATCGATAACTGTTTTTCGTCGCCATTTTCCAATATATGCGATGTTTCTGAAAACACGATGTTGAACATATTCGGCACGAGAAGACTTTCTATCCTTGTCATTTTTAGAAAATGTATATAACTGTTCATATTTACTATCCTCTGCCGCCCATCCCTTCCATTGTTTGTAACTTTGAACTGAAACATGTTCATCCGCCATTTCTTCTCTCCGTTCCGTGTGCATTTAAATATAGAGGAATTTAGCCCTTTGGCAAGGTTTTGTTTGGCTTAACAGAAATTTAGACAGCTCCATTCAATAACTGGCATTTCACCTGAGATTGATAAACAGCATATCTTCCACCCACTGGGTTATTTTTTAGTATCTTTAATTTTTGTCAGATAATTGAATGAGCATCATAGAATGCGAGACCCATTGCAGTTTTTCATACTGAAAAGTGGCATTTAGAAGTTGGGAAGTAGATAAATAAACAAATTGCTTATGGATAACAACTTCTAGTTTATTCAGGACGACGTTTCGATACAGGTACTAGTATCGTTCTCAAGTCATTGACGTTTTAATAGATATTTTGGAAGATATGCTGTTTATCAATCTCAGGTGAAATGCCAGTTATTGAATGGAGCTGTCTATTCAGGACGACGTTTCGATACAGGTACTAGTATCGTTCTCAAGTCATTGACTTGAGAACGATACTAGTACCTGTATCGAAACGTCGTCCTGAATAAACTAGAAGTTGTTATCCATAAGCAATTTGTTTATTTATTGTACACTGATCGTTCACGGAATTCAACAAAATTTCACTGGTTTGAAGAGATGATAACTGATATGTACTGATATTTTTCTCTTTCAAAAGTTTAGCCAGATCTTATGATTATTTCTTGAGGAAACACAATTGAAAAAAAAGTAACATTTCGTTTCACATCCTGCCGGGAAACTTACGATTCAAGACAGGAATGCAAGAAAATGATTTCCATAACTTTTGCTTACAATCACGGTCCCGAAAGGGGGTCTCTGAAATACGTTTCAGCTTAAAATATCTCACTTCTTCTCGCAAAATAAAACACAACTCAAGGCTATAAAAAATAGTGTCTGTTTACTGGAACAAGTAACGTATAATGAGTCACGTTGAATAACAGTCAATTGAGAATAATTATTTCTCTCATATTTTTTTAAAATCCGTCAATTATTAGCGCTAAATTTTACGATTCATAACTTCAGTGAATCTAAATATGTCTATGCCATGCCCACAACTGCACTACTTTTATTCGGTATGAATAGCGCTGGATCACCGACCGTACCATACGTAGTGTATAAGCGTTTTGGATTTTAGTGCATAATACATGTATTGTTCAAATATTGCAGTCAGAAAAATATAAAGAAAACAACTAGAAAGAAGGGTCAATTTAATTATTTATTTGTATCGAGTAAAATGTTCGTTCAATTAGAAGAGTTTGGATCAGAAAAGAGCGGAGCCTGTTCGTGGGCGTCACGAGGATTTGTTGAGAGGGAGTCGTTTCCTATGCTTACTGTGATGTCCAACATAGGAAAATAACATACGGTTTGGCTAGCGACGCCCTTGGTCTGTTGTTGGTCTTGCAAATATTGTCAGATCAATCGACATCTCCGTGACCGTGAACCAGTTTTGACATTGTACTTGTAGGACTGGAGGGATTCTCTCGTCCCAATATACACAAATTATTCAACCCGGTGAACTCCTGAAAATCACTTCCAACCTGTATTCTGGTTCTCTCGAAATACAGAATGTGGATTTTCATCATCGGTTTACTCTGAGTTTTGCTCACTCTGAGCTTCCCGATGGAAACTAGAGAAAATATCGATATTTCGTCCTCTCTCACGAAAGGAGACGGAAAAGTCGACAATGTGGCCTTGACGACCAAGATAAGCGGATGTATGCAACAAGTGGATCTACCGTACCGCGGCTGTCCGGTAAAATCCCCCATTCAAGAGGAGGTGCACTCCCTTCAGTTCACGTCATGAGGTGAGACTGGTACCGTACACGAGATGAATGATACAGGATTCAAATAGTATTTGTATGAGCGGAATCCAAAAATCCTGTTAAAAACTACAACTGGGAATATCCCTCACCTCAAAACAACACATTGGTGCACCAAGATGTCGCTAGGAGTTGACTATACTCGCAGTGTTCGTCTCACATTCCATTTCTTGTCTTATTGATTGGTTTTGCTTGATAATTTCAATTACAAAGATTGACTACGATTCGTGTACGTTCATTGGGGCATGAACTTAACCCTATCTGGCCTGGGCTTTTTGGGACCTGTCCAGGCCTGGGGGGAGCCGAAATGGCCCCACCTAATTATTTTTCTTATCCCTTGAGCTAGGGGGCTGAAACTTGGCAAGAAAGTGTAAAAAAATCCAAGATGGCCGCTTTGATGACGTCACAGTGACGTCATTTTCAAAAACGGCATTTTTGGTCGATTTTTCGGTCGGATTTTCCGAATTTTTTATTTATGCAATTTCTCCGCAAAATCTGCATGATAAATTAGTAAATATTAATGTGATGTGAAATAAAATAGTTGTTGTCCACTTTTTATCGTGGAAAAGCAGAAATTTTGAAGAAATAGGACAAAAACATCACTTTTCTGGTACCCCACGTGGCCGCCATCTTGAATTTACCCATGATCCTCTGCTCAGGGGGTTATGCACATGGGCTCAAAATGACTCCAATATGATAAACTATAAATTCCCGGAGTTTCAGCACTCCATTTTTCGTCGTTCCGGAGATAGCGCAGAAAGTTTGGTAGGGATAATGCCCCCCAAGGCCAAGTAGGGTTAAAAACCGCTGTGCAAACTTTGTATGATCCGCTACGCGGAATCATACAGATTCCACTGGCTGGCAATTCTTCCGCTCTTTATACCAAGAAAATATCTCTTCTGCTCCGTGCCTGTACCGTATATCGTAATTGAAGATAACAAGTAGAAAATGTCACATGTTACCCGACATAGCATGACAAAGCATAGGCTTCAGATCCCACAGTCAGTATTCAATCGCCGTCCATAAAACAATAAGCGAAAGACAAGTTACGGTACACGGTACCAATCCCAAACAGGCATATATATATATATTGAATATTAACCCTATCTGGCCTGGGCTTTTTGGGACATGTTGTGGCCTGGAGCTAGGGGGCTGAAACTTAGCACACTATACCCATGGGTCAAGCTCAACCAGAAAATGTAAAAAAATCCAACATGGCCGGTTTGATGACGTCACAGTGACGTCATTCTCAAAAACGGCATTTTTGGTCGATTTTTCAGTCAGATTTTTCGAATTTTTTATTTATGCATTTTCTCCGCAAAAACTGCATGATAAATTAGTAAATATTAATGTGATGTGAAATAAAATAGGTTTTGCCTGCTTTTCATTGCAGAAAAGCAGAAATTTTAAAGAAATATGCCAAAAACGTCAATTTTCTGAGACCCCACGTGGGCGCCATCTTGAATTTTCCCATGATCCTCTGCTCGGGGGCTATGCAAATCGACTCAAAATGACCCCAATTAATAAACTATAAAGTCACGGAGTTTCAGCTCTCCATTTTTTGTCGTTCCGGAGATAGCGCAGAAAGTTTGGCAGGGGGGCCATTTCCGCTCCGCCCCCCAGGCCAAGTAGGGTTAAAAATCAAGTTTGTAGCAAGAGAGAAGCTGTCAACATTTTTCAATGATAGCAATACGCCCATGACATTGCGTTCCCTGCCAAAAGTCATAAGAGTCAAAGAAAAGAGAATAGAGACTTTAAAAAACAAGCTTCTTTCGTTGCCGAGTAGCCTGTCTGTGCTTCACACATAGCGACTGATACAGTAAAAGTTTGTTTTTGATTGTATGGGCAACACTTATTATTACAAATATGCATAGATTTATCTTCGTCCGACAAGGTTGGCGCACCGATTTCACCATTGTCAGACCACAAATGATTTAGAATGTTGTTTCTGTCTGCGTGTGTTCATTTCAATGCCAGATGCCAGCTGCGAGTATGAGTAATGTTCACATATACCGTATTAATTACCGGCATCCTGGAACTGTATCAGCAAAGGTATCAGTGAAAGTGCCAGAAAAGTGTATATCAACGGAATTAATCGAAATAACAGTTTGTCAACCTGAAGCCGCGGCGCCTGCTTATTGGACAGTTGACAGTACCTCCAGCGTGGTGGTTTCTATATTATTAAAGGGCATATCATGATAAAACATGTTAAACGTGGAATATAATAACGAAAACTTACTGCAATGAACTAAATTATTGCCAAGGGAATTCCATACATGTTGGTAATAATTACGTTGCCAATCCGCTCGACTAGCAGATTTGAAAAGTGTCATTTTGTTTGAAATTCTCAATAGTCACGCTGAGTGAACAAGGTACCACAGATTATCGAGGATGATCGATGGCATCGACTGGTAGTAGACCCGAGCTGTCTTCTGCAATCAGACTGGCCGCCCAAAGTATCTCGACTGAAGAATATACAAAGCTAGCCGCCAACAAAATGACTACAGATGTCTTGCCGGCATGATTGAAAAGTTGTCCGCTTCTCTCTTGAAGGAAACTATAGCTTATGTTTATATATAGTCTGATTGTTGTTGTTTTTGTAATAATGCTGTTATACGAATTAGGTCTTTGAATTCTGGTTTCCTAAGGTCATTACGGTACACCTTTCCCTAATCGCTATGTGTTTGAATGAACATAATTCCATTAACAATAGTCTAGACTTTATGGTCTCTGTGTAGGCGATGATGCAATACCGAATGGTTTGCCAGATTGAGGACAGTTTGCACTGTTCTGTTTTCGACAGAAATGAAAATCCTTTTGCTTCAGTAAAATTTCTACATTATGGTCTAGGTTCGAACAAATCTCATCTGTGTATTTCAGTCCACTAACATTTTTTTTTTCGAAAGCCACATAACGGAACGACAAAAATGGTGTGTATAATTTGAATGTAAAAGTCTTCTAGCGTTGTTCATTTATATTTTCAAAACAACTATGAAACAGTTTTCATTGGCTGCGAACGCATTTTTTGTTTTTACTGTGACAAAAATACCCGGGATCGTATCCATAACGTGTAAACGTTAAAACAAGCCACATTGTGACACTCGTTCTGTGGAGAAGAGTTTTACGAATATAAAAAAAAATAGCACTGAAGATAATGTCTCATTTTCTGGCAAAACTTTATAGGCGTCCGTTACCCAAGTTACGCCTTAATCACGTATTATGATGGATTAACCAGCAAAAATCCTGGGCTTTGGAGGTATTCAGGGGAAAATCGGTCAGCTGGGTATTCTGATTCATCACTAACAAAAGTTTCTTAATGTCGCATGAATCATGCTATATTCAGTTATTTGCCTTGAACATCGGTGATATGATTTATTTTAAGTTGAAATAAAACTTTCTTACTGAACCACAAACCGCAATCTAATGGCGATTCTTAGACATGCCACCCACTGGCATACCATTCCAGACAGCTTTCTAAGACGTCGGATTAACTTGCACATGTTATGTAAATCTACATTTCAATTTCCCAGTTTCACTTGGCGCTGTATGCGCGTTTATATGTTTCCCAGGATTTAAGTCACATTTTTCGACCCCAAATACCAAGTATCTGTAGTTGTATCTTTCCTCTCGTTTGTGGATCTCTCTTATATTATCATATCACACTTCGATGTCGATAGAGAGCCTCGCACATTTTATGGTATGTACATGTGCAGTTTACGCACCCGATCGCATTTGTATTTAATGTTATAATTTCTGCAATCAAGGGGCATCAGACCTTTTTGTCTTTAGGTTGCTCAAGATTACATCGATATTGTCATCGCGACGTTTCCTCACCTTGAGGTATAAATTGGGGCCGTACGGATAGGAAAAAGAAACAAACAGAGACGGTTATAAAATTATTCGCGTTTCATAACTAGCTGCTTATAATCAAAAGTGAATTACGTGCTATCTTCATGGCATATCGGACAGGTAGATCACTCATCCCTATATAGATTAAGGTCTCAAAAGCTTCAGAGGAAGTGAGGTGGATGAGCATTGTTATGTATCGCCCTTGATTATCTGCATGTATGTACCTTACACTGTAGTGATCGATGAAACACAATTCCCGACTTAATTTTCAATATCATCCAAAAGGAAGGCGCAGGATATACTTAATTGGAATTTGTTTGGGGTCGCTGATGTGCCTCAATACCGAGAATGCCGATTTCCCAATAGATAATCCATCGGGAGATAAAGTAGTGAGTGCCTACGTGATTCATTAATGTTCTCAACAATTCCCTTGTGATTGTCACGTGTTACATTACATCCGGCTCGCATATGTTTTATTTAATCACTACTCAGAAGTAAGAGATTTTCATCTTTCAACCTTTATCCTGGAAACACGAGCAATTGGGAATTAAAGTTATGTCGTTGATATAGCGTGCTAAGCCGATGTCAGTGGCACTGTTTCATCAGGTATCACAAAAGAAAATAAAAGAATGACAAAAGTCTGCTCAGTTGCGATAGCTTTTATGAGCTTAGTGTCGTCGTCTTTTGAAGTTGGATAAAGTCTAATTTCGATGATACTATTCTCGTCTGTGGGATCTCAAGATCAAAGGATGTTGGAACACCTAACGAATTTCAATATTCTAACAATTTTTATGTTCATATCAGCGTCGAAAATTGGTCACTATACCTGAAATATATGTCTCTCCATTTACAAACCTAACCTCTCTCGATTATCATTGTCTCCAGGAACGATGTTGAAGAATACAGCAACAGAAAAAGTAACTATATACTCACAGAAACGTATAGTAATATCATTTGTCCACATTATCCTGGTTCTGACATTTGGTGTCTTGTAAGAATTGTTGTATGATCTGGAATAGCTATAGACAGAGAGAAGTCAATCATAGTCTGACATTTCATAACAATACCGTTAAAATCTTGCAACACGCGGTCTTCACTCAGCCTCGAAACCCAGAATAAGAGGAATGCAAGCTAAGAACTGGCTTGTGGGATATTTGATAGTAAACGAATTATATTATCTCAATCAATTATGAAACTTTTATAATATAGTTCAAATCAAATTGCTTTACCATCTTTGACTCAAATAAAGTAATTTCCATTGAGCCGAATAACTTACAGTTTTCAAATTCACTAACATACCCGGAATTCTACGACATAGGAAAATAGTCAAATTAGGAAAAGAACCGATTAGCAAGTTTAATTTGAAAGCTTCTAATAAGCCGACTAAAACTTACCTTCCCAATCGCCAGCGGTCTTATTTTATCCTAAGCGGACCAACCGTCGAAATGTATATGCTGCGTTTATCTAAACCTGCTCGTTTGTGGAAAGAGATTCATGCTTTATGTCAAAAACGACTATTTCAAAATCTCTTCGCCTAATCTAACAAACTGATTTCTGGTAAGATTTACCTCAATTTCCTCGATGAAGTGGTTTTATAATCCCAATTTTTGCTTACAAGTACAAGTTGTAAAACTATAGCATCACGGAGAACGCGAGAATCTTGACGACATTTCATGCGTCAGATATTCGTAACATAAAATCCTTATCACTGACAAGTATTCTTTAAACAGATTTCTAAGTCGTTTTCTAGAAAATAATGTATCTCGATTACAATTTGTTTGCGCTTGTTCAGTTGAACACCATGGAGATGTAAAATACATGCTGTTCAAACGGGTTCCTAACCCCGGGTTAAGCGGGGCAGTATAGAGCAGTAAACCGATATATAAGCAGGTGGAATAGCTATACCAATCTCCTTAACCAGCACTTGGTTATAATAATATTACATATTATATTCTTTGGGGTTTTGTCTGTGTGGAACAACAACTAATTTACTTCAGAGGTCTGCAAGAACTTTTTCCACCATGGGGTCTCTGAATGTTTGCCTTGCTTTGGAAGGGTATTTCGGGCGATGTGACCAATAGTCTCGACAACCTTGCCTTTGACGAGGTCCAACCAGCTATCGAATAGTCTATGCTCTATTTTCCTCGTTTCGATCACTCAATAACGCACTGCTCATCTGCGCTAAATACTATCTATTGATAGGCCATGAGACTGATATTCCTCAGCTCTATATTTTAGTCTATTCATCAGGAGTATGTTTAGGTCCACATTGCACAGTATATGAAGGTTACCAGTCATAATTTATTTACATGGATTATAAAATGACTATCGACGACCCAGAGTCACACGCTTAGACAACGGATTGAATGTAGTATTATGCATTCGGATGACCTCTGTTGCACCTCTTTGGTCAATACGCATGCCAAGGAGATTGGAACTCCTATGCGTAGGGAAAATAATTTAGTCCATACGCTGAGGTTTTTTGGTAGAACCAGAATGTTAGTCAGACATACCAATATGTATTACATTGCAGCCTGTATTACTGGTTCAATTCTGTAGCAAAAACGTACTGGACTTGGACAAGTGTGTATTTTTCTTTGT
This sequence comes from Hanleya hanleyi, assembly GCA_036873755.1. Lineage (NCBI taxonomy): Eukaryota > Metazoa > Mollusca > Polyplacophora > Lepidopleurida > Hanleyidae > Hanleya > Hanleya hanleyi. The sequence goes on along the minus strand of JAVTVY010003212.1, from coordinate 152,679 downwards.
TTATTACCTTAGATTCATAATTATGAACAATGGGAAACGTTTTCATCACTTTCCAGGCAGACTGACCCCAATAGGTCACAGAGACACCTATTTGTCACTTCATAGAAGGGGACTTCGACTGTTTCACAAAACTTGAGCATTGATTTAGAACGTCGATCGATTAAACTTTATCCGACCATGGCTGTGATGTACCTTTTCGTGATGTTTACATATTTAGGTGCTATTGGCGGGTTGCTACATTGCCAAACTCTTTAACTCTATATGGCCTGGTCTATGCTCCCCCCCCCCAATATTTTTCTTACTCCTTGGGCTAGAGAACTGAAACTTACCACACTATACTTTTTGGTCAAGCAAACCAAATCGATTTTTGGTCAGATTTTTCGAATTTTTATTTATGTGTTTTTGCAAAAACTGCATGATAAATTAGTAAATAATAATCGGATGTGAACTAAAATAGATTTTGCTCAGAAAAGCAGGAATTTTGAAGAAAAATGACATAAACATGACGTTTCTGGTACCCACATGGACGCCATCTTGAATTCGCTCATGAATCATCTAATACGGAATTATGCAAAGGGTCGAAATGGCCCCAATATGATAAACTAAAAAGTCATTTTTTGACAGGGAGAAGGGGGGGGGGGCATAATGCTCTCCTCCCAGGCCTGGTACGTTAATAATGTCGTTAAACGGTACAGGAACACTGAACCAAGTTTCAGCATCCAGATTAATTCACTAACTAGAATATGTCTATCAATTTAGGATAGGAGTCCCTGACAGATGTGTAAAAATGACGATAATATGGATGCTAACATTGCCCCAGCCATGGCCGACGACAAAAAAAGCGGTTTATTCGATTCGGTCGGGAGAAATTTAAAAAGGGGGTTTTGCAGTCAAGAATGAGTGTCCTTCCACAAGCGTACAGGTCAGATATCCCACAAGCCAGGCTACTAAGGTTAACAAGCGTATCACCGGGATCGTGTCATCAGTGTGTATGAAACCCCACTTTTTAGGGGTTTCAAGTGTGAGCAACTTTCCTATTATGGCCGTTTTACGAAACAGATCGATTTTGCAGAAAAAATCTGTGAAAATTCTTCATCCGAATTAAACTTGTGTATATTATTCAGACATTACTTAGTCCTCAGACTAAATAACTGACAGTTTTGATAAGTTTTTGTGTGAGAAAATGTGATCTATTTTAGGCACACCAACAGTGTCTTTGAGTAACGGTAAATACATACATGTGTATTGCAGTGGGAGAGAGGAGCATTTGCTTCAGAGTTCCTTGTTTCAGGATAATGATTCAAATAAACAAAAATACATGACAGAATTCTAGAAGAGAACTGATTAATAAAAGACGATTCAGGCATTTCTCTTTTCTAGGACTTGAAATCGGAAATCCCTCGACAAGATTTGAACAGAAAATATGATAATTTTTTTTAATTCCGTTATATATTAGGCAAAATTTATCATACGAGGCTGAAATTTTCAAAAAATGTCTGTAGTTATCATTTCCTCAAACCAGTAGAATTTCCAATTTCGTGAACACTGTGCTTGCAAGGAAACGAAACGACCATAATGGAGGACGGTCATAATGGCGAGCTAAACCGTGCAGGGCGGACAGAACAGTTTTTTTACCCATACTAACTAAATATTACTCACCATAATGAAAATACAATTATTCCTGTTTATCAACGTATGTTGAGTGTAACTGAGGAATATGAAACAATAGATTATCTTCTGATATTCTTAACCGTTGCGTGTTATGATAGCAAGAAGCACTGGAGATATCATGATTGTGCTGATATACAATGGATTGTAATCATAAACAACATGATCATTATCTTGGGTCAATAATGTTTCAGTCATAATACCCATGAACATTAGCGGCATTCGACAGACTGATGTTTTCGTTGTTGGACTAGTAATAACTGTTGTTAGATGATATCCCTCTGAACAACTGTCTAATCATTTTCAAAGGCAATTTAGACAAGAATCGTCGTTCATGCACCTGCTCACAAACACGGATAGGATGATACAGCTTGTAAACGTAGATTTGTATAGACGGGGGATTTCAATGATTTCCCCCATAGATCGTTTTATTCGTCCTCTTTTCGCATAAAAGATGGGGGATTAATGTATAATCAAGCGATGTGGTGTTTAGTGGATGAAAATGCCTATTGCTGTAATATTAGAAAAAAACATTACCGCAACCAAACATGAAGTAAAATAGGCTTCGTCTAGACGCTTCTTTTCCCCGCTTTTTGGTGTATTTTTCACTGGGATTTTTTTTAATGTATCTACAGTACAGCACCTTTAAACAAATTGATGTTTCAATTTTATGTCATTACTATATGGTGATACTGAAAACACTGGATTAGTTACGGTTAAAGCTTTTAGATATACAGGCAATCAAGTGCCTCCTATATTTCCTATAGTTTTTAGTCATTCCTATATTTTCCCATACTTTGCTCAAAACCTGCTATATTTCCTATATTTCTAATTTTTCTCACGAAAACCTTCAACAATGCTCTGAAATGAGTCAAAATCGCACGAGGAAATACATTTCGGAAAAATCTTTCGTGAACCAAGCAGCAGAAGGGATCTTCTCAATTACCACCACTATTCAGTGGAAATAATTTTACTAAACACCAGAAAACTATCAAGTTTGGAACCTACAATGTAGTAGAGACCAGTCTTACACTCCTTTATTTCCGATATTTCTCCTATATTTTGGCACATTTTGGCACATTTTGGCACATGAAAATAGTAACGAACGCCGACTTCATTGGAAAGAACGCGACTGCGAAACTTGAAGATTGCGGTCTTCATAAACCAGAACTGAAACCTGTCTAGTGAGAGCAGAACGAGATTTGTAATGTCTGCACCTTGAAGAGTATTCACTGGCTAATGACATGCAGGTGCATCGACTTGCAAAATATAGGTTAGGCACATACCATTGGTACTTTTCTGACGATATGAGCACCGTAATGTCTAGCTATATCCTTCAGTACAGTTGGCCGCTCGATCTCTTGCGAAAAAAAGCTTATTAACCCAGATGTCTTTTAAGAACGATAGCTGTCTACTGGTTATCATGTCTGACGCATGTCTGACATCTCTATACTGCGATTATGGAAGCAATGTTCCATCATAGACGGGGACTTCGTATCGAATGCTAAACCAGATGCTGGCGTTATAAAACGCACTGGCTTGAGAGTTTCAATACATCAGCGGGAAATGAGAAGTCAGTCCTTTTCCGGCAATGAAAGTGGTTCGATATTTTGGCAGTATATCTCGACCAGTCTTATCGAGTCGGATATTACGACATTAACCCTCCAGAACTTAGTTAGGGCATAGAAGTCATACAGATGTATGTTCGTCAGGTTTTATCACGTGTATCAGCTTGCGATGGCTAATCAGGATGATGCCATCTAATCTCAGTAGTAGTCTTCATGTGATGATGTCAATTGATATCAAATTTTCGTTCAACAATAGTCACCTGAAGATATCATGTGTGTGGTGACAACTGAATATCTCGCTAATGTCTACTGTCTTCGACAGTTCGGATGGAAACATTTGCTACATTTTCATTAAATCTGCGAAAGTCGCGGCGAATGTATTCCTCATCCATGATGAAGACACTCTAAGGACCCTCTGGATTCATTAGATATGTGTAAAGACAAATAATATTCCGTTGGGCACTGATTTTTGTTTCGATGTAAATCACCAGAACTGCGTATTCACGTAATGAAGTTTCAGTCTCGAAAAAAATTGCGTGGCTCCGTAGTTGATAATTTTGATAAAAGAACTCTTCCCGAATCTGCGAAAGATACGTTCTGACCCTTAATACATCGATTTATTGCCATTCGATTGGTTCACAACGTATAGACAAAAAGAAAGACTACACCTGTCACAGAATGAATGTGTAACTACCCGTGTATGTTGATGATATCTTCCTTCAATTGTCATGTATTGCACACACATGGGGGATGCCACTCTTGCATTGTTTGATCGAGTGTACATGAAAATAATCAAATATGGTACCGTAAAACCTGGGTTACGTTGGCCAGTCCGGGTTTGATTTTTGTGAATGATTAATGTTGAATGGTTGCCATAGCAACGGATTATGTCCACAGTGGCAAATAATGGATCAGTGTCCAATTTCTTTACCTTACTAAATGCTTTCACAAAACTTTGCAAAACCCGACTCGAAAATTGTATTCTTTTACCTGATGACGCCGTATTAACCCTTGGAACGTCATTTGCACACTGGCCTAAAATGAATTCGACAGCGGGGTATGTATGGTTACAATGCTGTACCCCTCACGATCTAATACAACGATGGCATGTGTTTATACGCTCAATGTTAATAACATGCTCCTCAATAGAAATAGATATTCCATGTCTTTCATGTTGACGAGATTGCTCAATTATGTCAAAGTTTAAAGACTTCATTCTACATGCCGTTGACGATGCCCAGACGCTCGAGAATAGGACAATTAATTTAACAACAGAATACTTCGGTGGTAAGTAATATTTGCCACACTTAAGTACTAACCCCGACAGTAGAAGTATGTTTGGACAGATTGAAGCATTCCAAGAACGGCAAACCTAACCATACCAATTATTGTGGCGGTCAACTGCTTGGAAATTTCCCATTAGCAAAGCTTAGACTATTAATGATTTGCGCTGTGGGCAGTGATGGAGATAATCTTTCTCCCTTCAATTCCATATGTCATGGCAGCGAAAAAGCAATATTAACTGATATAAATGTACAGTTGTTTTGGAATACCGGTAGTAATTCTTCGAACCACTCCCAGTTCGACAGAAAAATTACCATTATTCATTCGACCTACAATTACTGTACCTTCCTTGCTACCTAGCCAACAAAGATCCACAGATGGACTTCAATGTGGCGATGTCTCTGCCAAGACTGAGAATGGGTATGGTGCATTTCAATAACAGTGTAGGTTTATTCAACTTGGAACACCTACACTGGCTACAGAGGCAAATCAGTTTTAGTAGCAAGAACGTGATGGTTGGGTTTGGCCTTGAAATAGCTTACACCTTACCTTATAGAAGGATGTTAATTTATAACATAGCACGGCGATATCAAGTTATTGATGCAGTGACTTTAAAAAGATAACCGAAATATAAAACACATTTCCGCTTTGCCTTTGGCTAATTGAAATCTGACAAGATCCTTATCTAGACCGTGTTTATCGATTATATTGACCTTAATCTACAATGGATTCTATAGGACTCTGACATTCTTCATTGTAAATTGAACTGTGATTAGTTAAATAAAGAAAGTTCCCTGAACGTGCAAGGCTAGACTTCGTTTCAGAACTGAATCGGTGACAAGGACAAAGAGGGTGTCTTTACATCTGATTTTAATCAGATTGTGGAATTTGCATCACATGAGCTTAATTCACATCAAGTATGTAATATACTGTTTCAGACTCGTACGTGGAATTTTCAATAAAAATACACATATCACTTGAAAAGGTCCCGGCAAGTGGATCGAAAGCTTGTGCATAAATCGCGTTTACTTGGAGCTCAGAATTTGTTGTATTATCAACTATGGATGTATAACCTTCCTATAATTTAAATTATGCGCTTCAAGTATGTTTGGGTGGTTTATTCTCCGCCAAACAATTAAATGACTATATTCTAAATGGGGAAAACACCAGTGTTTTTATTATGGGTATTTTACACTGGCGAAGTACGCGCTCACGGCTAGAAAGGAGGTCATAATTTTGAAAAATACGAGCATTGTTAGTACCTCACACACACTGAATAGTGATATAATGACTAATAGCCACGCGAACGTTGAGTTCACGTTAGCACACCGTTAAAGCAAACGCGTCTCATTTCGAGGCCTTGGCGCATGCACAAGGTACCCAAACAGTATCCGACCTAGGCATGGACATGGAATCGTTTTTCCAGAACAAATGCATAAAACAAAATAGCGATGGGTTTTCTCGTTTAAGTTTAATTTTGCCTTACTGAAAACTGTTATTTAAGTCATTGTTGTTTTCTCACCATGCATGATAGCATTATCATTCCATTGACTGTCAAACTGCACAAATTATTCTCAAAGTCACTATTATTCAAGTCATTGGTGTTTTTCATCATGCATGATAGCATTATCATTCCATTGACTGTCGAACTGCACCAATTATTTTCAAAATTCAAAGTATTGGGATCATGAGTCAATATGAGGACCGTACGACTGAAATGATAACTTTTCTTCAACCTACTTGCCATTTTCTGCATAAAAGCGCCCGAAACGATATTATTTGATATCAGATCATTTGATTTGGCAAAGTATTTAGCAGCGCATATGGAAAAATTTAACCAAAGTTACCATCGTGTAATTCGACGCCATTTTGATTTCAACAAAAGGAGGAAATTGAATTTTTAACACTTCATTCCTGCAGAATTAAAAGGAGATAGTGTGGAATGTTTCAATGTCCTAGTCCAAGGGACTATAAATATATTGGGGGGATGGAAGGCTATAACTGAATCTTGTGGACTTATACTCTAGATCGATCCTCTGGTCCTAATTGAATATTGTTTGATTTTCCAAAGCCGTTCAAGCCGAGCCATGTGATCATGCCATTCAAGATGTCCACATGGAGAGCTAAAACAAAAGCCTGGCTAAAGGGATCAGTTTTTGTTTCCTGTGGTCCAAGTGGTGGGAATAGAAATGTACGAAGAATATTGGAATGTGACTTCATGTCTGTATATCGGAATCTTTTTCCACCACCTATATATGTGGCGTTTAATTCTCCTGTGTATGGGATTTAAGCGACAAACCCTCTGACCGACTGTTATTATTTTATACGACCTCGATGACCTTTGTTCACTTGAACAACAGCACATTACGACGTCGCCCTACATCTATACAATTAAACCCTGATAATAACTATAACGGAACATCTTCGCGGAGCTAGCTGTTGATTTTAGCAAAATTTCAAGGTAGACGACTAATTGAAATGGACAGACTTTGGGTGGAAAATCGAAGGTAATCGATGGCGGCGATGAGCAAACTATAAAAAGCAGCTCCCCACATAATTTAATTCAAGCTCAGATTACTATGCCAGTCGCATCACAGTCATGCAATTAACAGTCATCGGTGTCAGTTGCTTAATATCTCAACAGCACTGCTTTAAAACCTTCAAAGACATCACTACCAATTACAGGTCACGATTGCCTGTTTGAGGCATCGTTCATCCAAATCTGGTGTGATGAATGGTTTCAAGATGGGAGTCATGTAAGATAGAGTTCATGATCAGAATATTTGATATGGGACACCTTGTTCGGGATATACCTGGCGTGACAGTAACAGCTCCTTCACATAACTTGATTCGCATTGGTTTAGCATGCAAATCCAAGATGATTTCGGACATGTATACTTGTGTATTTCCGCGGAGTTGTATATGGATAACAGCTGAGGCACTATCCTCACATTAATAAGGCATCATCAAGGTATCAAAAGGTTTCAAGGCCGTAGATTCGACATAGGTACAGGGCAGGCACAGTTAAGGCATATATCTTATTCGTACCTGCAAATTTGCCATTTAATTCAACACGGACAAGGCACAGGTAACGTACATTCCAAAAAATGTTAACGATGGCTTAACTTTACCTCACTTGAATAAGGTATCAATAAGACACAGTTACAAGGTATCACTACGTACCATTATAGTTATAGTTTAGGTGCATTGGAATAAAATCCAGTCCAAGAGCAAGGCACAAGTACGGTACATCTAAATGTACACTCAAGTTACAGGGTCATGTGCAAGGTACCAGCAAGGTACATGTATATACATGGTCAGCCATTTTATAGTTGAAGGTAACATTAAGGTACAGTCGAGGTGCTACAGAAGGCACCGGTAAGGTATATGCCATGGCCAAAGGTAACTACGAGATACAGCCCAGTCATGGCGAAAAGTAACACGCCATAAACATCAATAAATTAGAGTGTTTTCAGCAGAATTCTTTAGCTTTATTTTTAGACATACAATGGTCATTCCTCCATACATTAAGTTAAATCATATACAGAAACATATATTATATATAGCCTACATCCTGTTCACATCTCTACCGCGTTTACAGTCTGTGGTTTGGCAATGCTTTCTTGTTTACAGTCCTGTTTTGTTGTATCCAGACAGACTATTGTTCTTCTCATTCGTGCAGTTTTTCACATAAACGATGGACCTCACATTCTCATCTCAACACTCAGCACAATTAAAACATATATAGCAACATCCTGCTCACTCCTTTACAGTCTGTGGTATGTCAATGCTTTAATTCTTATCTTATGTACAGTCCTCGGTTGTTGTATGCAACTATAGTCATGTGATTCTTAGATAGAACATGGAATATACATTCTAACTTCACCACATCAGCAGCATTGAAACATGTTTACAAATTCATGATGGCGACCACGTGGGGTGCAAGAAAAGTGATTTTTGTCATATTTCTTCAAAAAAATTCTATTTTATTTCGCATCACATTAATATTTACCAATTTATCATGCAGTTTTTGCGGAGAAATTGCATAAATAAAACATTCAAAAAATCTGACCAAAAAAATCGTCAAAAAAATACCGTTTCTGAAAATGACGTCACTGTGACGTCATCGAAGCGGCCATCATGGATTTTTTTTTTATATTTTCTGGTAGAGCTTTACCCAAAGGTATCGTGTGGTAAGTTTCAGCCCCTAGCTCAAGGGGTAAGAAAAATAATTAGGAGGTCAATCTTGTCCCCCCCGAGGACAAGATACGTCCCAAAAGCCCAGACTAGATAGGGTTAAGGCAAATCTTATCTGTTATATCTAGTTTCAGTTTATTGGCATAAGAATCAGCGCAGTTGTTTTTCGTCTTAGCGCAAATAATATACATATATACACTAAGGGGATAAACAAAAGATAGTTAAACAACAAAATATGGATAAAAACAAATGAAAACATCAAAATGTCGTTCAAAAGTTTTAACTGTTCCACACCTCTGAATCTCATTTGGAAGAACGTTTCAACATAGCGCCCCGAGATGAACCAATGAATTTTTTAAACGATTTCGACAAAAGAGGTCGTTTACAGCATTTCTGATGTTATGAGGGTGAACATCCGAGGCATGTTTGAAGCAGTTTTGTAAATGAACAGGCATTTCCTTGTTCAAAGTTTTCCAAACAAGTACGCATCTATTAAAATAAAAACGTTGTTTCACACTTAACCATTTACATTACTTTAACATATCAACTCGGTGAGTTCGAGCACCACATTGCAATATTACCCTCATAGCTCTATTGTGTATCCTTTGCAATCTACCAATATCACTAGCATTTGCAACACTATAGACTGTAAAACAATAATCTAAGTGTGGAAGGAGAATGGGTAAATTTGGCATCATTGAGAATAAAAGGCCCGACACTTTTCAAGACCCAATGCTCCTATTGAGCTTATTGACTGAGTAGATAACATGGTCACTAAATCTTAATCAGTCATCAATTTTGACACCTAGATATGTAATATTTTCACATTGAGAAATACTATTATCACACAGGGTCAGTTCCAGGTTCTTATCTATATTTCTTTTCTTTGAATGTGTGCCGATCAATATAGCAATTCGTTTTCTCGAAATGTAGGCTTAATCTATTTGCACGTAGCCACGTGTGAATTTTTTCTTTGACAAGTGTAATGTCTGAATAAGCATAATAAATGGCGATATCATCGGCGTACAGATTAGATTCACAGTGATCTAGGCAACAGGTAATATGATTGGGCACACAATAAGAATACCAGGGGACCTCATACCGACCCCCGGGGGACACCCCATGTTAACTGTTCGAGGCGTAGCCATGAAATCATTTGCTATCGTGACTTGCTGTCTATCGCACAAAAAGCTTTTAAACAGATCTGTACAATGAAACCCATAGAAATTTAATTTGGAGAGAAGAATGCTGTGGTCGACTGTGTCAAACGCCTTAGGTAAGTCCAGGGCAACCATACCTATGAGCATACCTTCGTGGATTTTTTTCATAACAATACTCAGTCAACCTATGCAAGCTAGTTTCGGTGGAGTGACCCTCTCTGAACCCAGCTTGTGAATCATTCGATATGCCATGTTCCTGAATGAACTCCCAGATTTGTTCATGGATAATTTTCTCTGAGTTTAGAAAAAACTGATAAAATAGAAATAGGTCTATAATTGCTGCCAAGATCTGACTGGGAAGGTAGTGTTATAGGTCAATAGAAATTACCAGCCAGTGTTCCTTTCATTCCAAGCGTCCAAATGCTTTAACCCTGGCAGGCCTTTTGGGGCCATTACACTCCCTCATCCCACAAAACTGTCTGGGCTATCTCCAGAACGACAAAACATAGCTTAAACTTCATGACTTCGTGGTTTAGCGTATTGGGGTCATTCCGAGCATATTTGCATGATCCCCCGAGCAGAGCATCATGGGTAAATTTCAATTGGCGTCCATGTGGGGTATTAGACAAGTTATGTTTTCATATTTTTTCTTCAAAATATCTACTTTTCCGCAACAAAAGCTATTTTATTTCACATCAGATTAATACATGTAATTACTTTTTTATCATGCAGTTTTTGCGGAGAAATTACACGAATAAAAATTTCGAAAAATGGACCAAACCCTCCTTTTTCAAAAATGACGACACTGTGACGTCATCAAAGTGGCCATCTTAGATTTTTATTAGATTTTCTGGTAGAACTTGACCAAAGGGTAAGTACGTTTCAGTTCCCTACATCAAGGGACGAGAAGAATAATTACGGGGGGGGTGCAAAATGGCCCCTCCTGACCTGGACAGGTCCGAAAAAGTTCAGGCCAGATTGGATTAACGTTGTACTCCGACTATACAGTGGAACTAAATAGTTTGGTCATTTCTGACAGAAAGCATATAGAATTCCCAGAGGTTAAATAATTAAGCGAACTATTTTGCGCGCAATTGAAAATCGAGTGAGGTGTTCTTAACATAATTGTATCACTCCGAATCCCTAAATTAAGTCTAGACTTCAATATTTCGCCAAGAAGTACTTCAATCCAAGTGCTACAACCTGGAAAACATCTTCACAAGCGTTGCTCATCTAGATTTTGAGTAATGCTAGCCCGTACAAATGACGTCATATTTTGGCCTTTTTTCTGCCTTGAGAACGCGGAGTACAGACACCCAAATAGTCCCTCTGAGCAGCCCCTTATTTGCATCCGATTTGAAACTTACAGGAAACCCGAACATTTATCATACTCCAAACACCTACCGCTGGGCTTCGATTATTCGTCGAAACAGAGGCAGAACAAATTTAAAAAAGTCTTTCTTTGACAGAGATTGCCTAAAGTGGGTCAGCGAATTGGGACTATTGCTTTTCTAGTGTCCTGGTGCCTATAAGCCAAAAGGTGCATTAACGTACTGCGAATGCTTCACGTGATCACTATCATCAATGTGGGGAGTTGATGTCCAGCACGTACTGAACAGGGAATTCGTTGTCCCAATGGCTTAGGTCTTACAATACAATATATAGTATTTGGGTTGTGTTGGACTTTCGTACATTCGAGCACACACCATGCCCTTAATGAAGCCAGTCGATATGTGTATATATACTTGGTCGACCTATTCATTATGGTACAATCATCCAGCTAGTATATATAATTCATGATTGAAATTGACGCCAAATGTCTCTCGATGTATTGACGTGGATAATAATTTTGAGGGCGATAGCTGAATATTGAATATCGGATCTGACGCCTGTCATTGTAACTACTCAATGTCTCAATGCATACATGTCCAGCTTTTGTGGCTATGTTGTACCTTTCGTAAATTTACATGAAACCTGTATCTGAATAACCCATAACACCCCCCCCCCCTCCCCCTCCAGCCTCACCTACCCATCTCTCCTCTCCGATCATTCCGCTCTCAGGGGAGGTTCATGTAGTAATCGTTGTGCCCTCTGTTTGTCCCTACGTCTGTTCTTATGACCATATATCCGTCCCTTCCTATGTAATAGATAGGCAGTGGGTCACTTTTTCTTCGGGCTTCACAAAACTCCCACTGAAATCTTAATAATAGAGTTAATTTGAAGTGAAGTGATGAATTGTTATTGATTTGTAATTCAATAAAGTAGATAGATGTGCATTAGGCTGATAAATCAAACCCCACATTAAGGATCCAGTTTTTATTGCCGCTTTATCATGTCATAAATTATCTCTGGTTTTCATTTGAAGCCATCTGCTAGGTTATTAATTAATGACGTTTTGATAATAAATAAATTATTTACATATGAGCGCAGACAAACAATCTCAGCCGCTGCTTCGAGCTCCAGAATTATATCATCAAGACCCTATCATGAGCATAGTCAGGACCGTCAATCTTTCGGAAATTCATATTTCGAAAAAAATCACAGGGTGGTGCGTTTCAGAGGCAAAAGTACGGGAATATTTTACAGGGAGAGTATCTCCTGGAAAAAGTAGGGCAGAATATTTAGAGGGACATTATCTCGGAAGATATTAGAAATTCGAGTAATTTTATCGGCTGATTTATACTTATTTTAGAGTAAAAGATATACACTCTACGCTTATACTCCTCGGGTAACAAACACCATGTGTTCGAGCAAGATTTTAGACTGAAAACTGAAACATCAGATAATTTCCTAACATTCTGGGACATCTTTCTGTCGAAATAGTAACGTTTACACATTCACTGAACATGACGATATTTCAAAACTGGAAAATTACTGTTGTACCGTTAAATTCATACGGTTAGATCCCCATTGGAGAGTGCGGTACTATGTACCAAGAGGAACTTCCGACTGAATCGAGGGATCTCACCGTTAATCCTACCTGGCCTGGCGGGCCATTATTGCCCCCTACCAACCCCACCCACCCCCCTCCCTCTATATACGGAACGACCAAAGAATGAAAGCTGACCCTCCGCGAATTTGTATTGTATAATATCGGGATCATTTTGAGCCAATTTGCAAAGCCCCCGAGTAGAGGATCATGTGTAAATTCAAGATGGCGTTCATGTTGGGTACCAGAAAAATGTTTTCGTTATTTTTTTTCAAAATTCCTGTTTTTCTTTAGGAAAAATTGAGTACAAATATATCTTATTTCACGTAAGACTATTGTTTACTAATTTACAGTGCAGTTTCTGCGAAAGAAAACAAGCAAATAAAAAATTCGAAAAATCGACCAAAATACCTGAGTTGAAGAGTATGGCGTCATCACAGCGGCCATCTTGTTGGGGTTTTTTTTTACAGTTTCGGGTAGAGCTTACCCAAAGGGTGTCGTAAGTTTCAGCCCCCTAACCCAAGGGGTAAAAAATATATTTAGGGGGGTGAAATGCTCCCCTCAGGCCTGGTCAAACCCAGGCCAGATAGGATTGATCGCCTGATAGAATATCCATACATGTAAGTAAGGGAAAGAAGAGAGAGAGAGAATTGAGATTTAGCGTCGCGTTCAGCAATATTTCAGCTATATAGCGACGAACAAACAAAATTCTAAGTATTCCAACAAAAACAAGTCAACAACCCAGCAATCCAGAAGTAATCAACACAACACACCAAAAAAACATGCACATACATTAAAACTTATGCAACAAATCGATTTCTTTCAAATACAGTCTTCTTTTACCAGAATAAACATATCTTCTAAAGTACTTTCTTGATAAAAGGGATCTCTTACAATCTTGAAATCTATTACTTAGGTGAAATGTTCTTCAGGAGAAGCGGGAAAATATTCAGTCTCATATCAAATGTACAAAGACCGGTTTCAACAGTATACCACATGTCACGCGAAATGAAACTGTAACACCGAAAAATAGTTTCACTCGTCAGAGCTTAACATTCTAAATCCACGTTTGTTTGCTCCATAACCAGGATAACACACATAGTAATAAATGCATATACCGTTTATATATACTCCCACGAACTAGTTCTGCCGGACGAAGATGGGTGGAAAGGTTTAGATTCAGAGTTGTACAGAAGTCTGCCTAGGGTTTGTACAGGTGTTTCATGATTTATCTGCTGATTTTTTCTCGCGAAATGCCCTCTGACCATTCTGATTATGGGTTAAAAATTTCCCGTTCCTGTAATGAAGGTTCAGCGAGTCTTATTAAACTTTATTTTCCTATGTGTAATCAGTAACCTTCATTCTTTTAACAACTCCCCCCACCCCAACATACACACGCAACACAGAATTGTTGTCACCATCTATGCATTTCTACGACGTTCTTTTCCAATAAATCTCTCAATATAACAAAATCGGAACTGACCGCTTTGGCCAGTGGGCGCTTATTATTGGTGTACATAGCTCCTGACTTACTGCATTCAACTGCTTATTAACTAACATAATCACCCAGTGTGAAAATGCCCTAGAGAATCCATGGAAATGGCACATATGGGTAATTATACAACCATACGCGTAAATAGTCGACAATCTCAAGTCTATTTTACGCAAGGTTGGCAAATTTGGTTTGGTGGAAAATTGAAGGTAGTCAATACTACGGACAAACTAATGTGTCTTAGGGAGAGGAAAATATAAAATCAATTCAATGAATACTTCGATTCAAGCTTCAATAATTATGCATAGTAATACCTCCTAACTTGTTAACTCTCGAAGACATTTTCAGCTCATGATCCTAATGGTCTCTCTCCCCCCCCCCCCTCTCTCTCTCTCTTTCTCTCTCTCTCTCTCTCTCTCTCTCTACATCATCTAGTCGAGTTTACATTATCTAGTCGATTTGGGTGATGGGAGTGTGCTAAGAGTTCTGATAGAAGGGATTGAAACAAATGCCCACTCCCCTCCATCATGATAACTTTTGTCGATAATATTTTCAGATGACGTTATACAGAACTAAACAGTGAATTTTCTAGCACACATGGAAGATGCCTTCCAACGATAGTGGATATTGGATATGATTCACAGATATTGCCGACTCTATCAACCATTATTAATGGCTCCCTATATTTCTGTTCCACATGTACATGTATGAAATACAAAAACTGATTGAATAGGAAAGTGGATGTTTCGAGTTCCCAAATTAATTAATCTAATTAAACAATTAATTAATTAATTAATCAAGCTAATTAGTCTCTCACATATACTTCCTGCAGTGCGCGTGCTCACATCTGCTCTTTTTACATGGAAGAAGCTGCTAAGTCTGCATTACAAGCGTCATTCATAATTCAGCCGTCGTCCTTTAAAGAATATCCGCGTCCATAATCCAAAGACCTATTCCATATCCCATATAACACCATTAGCACCAAATTCAAAAAGACAATCACAGTATACATAAAAATAGGCTTGTTTCCTGCAAGAGAGAAGCGGTCAACCATTTTCAATGATGCAGGCAAGACTTCATGTTGTTCTAAAAATATCTAATCCTATCGTTGATCAGCATGCCACAGCCACATGCCACAGCTAAATCGTGTATATTTTCGCCTTCAACCAACCATAGCGTGCGATATAGCCTCGCTGTCGTCCGACATGATTAAACTGACAATTGGTGTGGACTGTGTTGAAACCAGGAAGCTAGTTCATGCGGAACTTTATAAGTAATGAGCTGTTTGTAAGTTCTAAAATGACCTGGAGCTTAATGCCGTTTGAACGCCGCGTGTTCCAAATCTCCATCGGGGCATAATCATAGCTTGAACGAGATACGTTGCTCGAGATATAAGCGTCTGATCCATCATTTGATATTTCGCCTTCCTCCATTAAAGAATTTCCGCGGCCATAATCTAATTCCCTAACTTGTATGCATTAGCACCAATCAAACATAAACACAGTTTCTTGTAAGTGAGAGATGGTTAACACTGTTTAGTGATATCATGATGTTCCAAATATCGAAACCGTACGACTGGGAAATTGATTTGGGAAAAGGAATAGGAGTATAATTATGCCATTAGGAATTGTTGCACCAGCTTGCGTTTATTTTATTCATCTATTTTTTATGTTCCTAACTTAATAGTGTTTATGAGTTAAGATAATTTACCACTGCTGAGCGAAATCCATGTCATTTCTTTCATATTCACTTTAGAAGTTCCCAATTTAATATAGATTGCAAATATCGAATAAAATTTAGGGGGCCCGTTCCAATGGTATTATTTTCAGGAATGCTGATATAAATTACTATTTAAATGCGTAAAATCCATGTCATTTTGTTCATAATAGGTATATATGTTTCAGTTCCATTTAATAACGCAGGAATACCTTTGTTTCATGAATTGTAGCTGGATCTTTTTCGAAAAGAGCTGAGATGACATTACGAAATCATTACGTTCAGAACGCAGTAACATGTCTTTCGCGGAACGTCTTCCTGGAATACGCATTGCTACGGAGTAGCACAGGGAACCATATGGTATAGTCTAGACTTAGTTCTTGTACCATAAATGTACATCGGACTAGAGACAAGGTTTTGCAACTTATCCACCGCTCTCACCCCGGTTCAGAACTAATTGTAGGTCCAATTCAGCTCTGGTACGCGTTTCCGAGACACACGATTCGTATTCTATTCTGTGGATAACGTCACCATCTGTCCTGCTTTAAGAATACAAACCTGTCAAGCGTGTATTATAGTACGGAACTTATCCACTTTTAAGTTTTATTTACGCGTGGTAAGAGTTTGTAATCAAATAGAGTAGATGTTCTAAATATTTCCATTATGATTTTTCGGGGCACTTAGCGGGAGATCAAAAGTCTTTTTATGATCCATTATCCATAGAGCTTTTGGCGTTTAATGGTTACGTTTAGCATTCGCATGCGGTTGACTTTGGAGATAATGGCGTTTTTATTCATGATGATAAAAAAAATTAGAAGCTATCAAAATGCGAAGACGTGATCCCGAGATCTGTGAATAAATTATTAAAACGTTATACAAAAAACAATCCACTATAATTAAGCCGCTAACGAGGTCCTTGCACGCAATATTGGACCCATTTGAACACTATCACAGGCGTTGATCATTTCCAGAAATTGGTATCTTTCTGTTATATTTTTTTGCAATTTGATTTAATTGGGTCCTAAAATACTGAGATCACATCCGTTTAATACAATCCTCGGAAGTTGGCGCTGGAATTTCGTACCTATATTTTGACAAACCTTATACAATCGTTATTAAAATGAGTCGTTGTATGTGTAAACGCCCGCCTGGATACGTCCCTTAATGTAGCTTTTAGATATTTTGGAAATTCAAAATTCGACTGAGGAAAGTTTGGATGACGGATGATCTATTACTACATTAACACTCTATCACGAAAGTAGTTTTTGTGTATTGTTTGGTCAATTTATAAGTTTTGTACAGTACTACTCAGTACCTCTGATAAACGTTTTCATCATAATAGATAATCAACGTTGATCATTTCTAACCCATCTATTATCACCTCGCTATAGCGTGCATACCTCACATGTAAGTCGAGGGATGTATGCGCTGCATGCAAGGCTTGAGTTTCCAATGACAACAATTTATTGGAAACCTATTGGAAACTGTAACGTTACGGTTTCCAAGCAAGATTCCAATAGGTTTCCGGAACTGGAATCGTGCTTTCACGCAGTTATGCTTCCTGGTCACACAGTTTAATGTTATGCCTGCTTGGATTTATGGTGTGGAGCGAGAAAGATCTTCTGATTAATGCCTGTTATTTGTTCACAGGCAACGAGTAATTCTCATAGTCGGGTGTGACATCGATAATTTATAATTCGCACTCATTCGGCTTTGTCTGGTATACATGTATAAGTGAGTGAAGAGAACAAGAGAACCTCTTTAAATTCTACAACACTTACTCCTATTACACACTGATAACCATGCGATTATTAGAGGATTTAGCACGGTTAAGCACTTTGTGACGTATGAAATCTACACCGTGATCTTGCCACGAACAGGTGTTCACTCGGAAAAATCCATTTCACAGGGCGGGTGATAAATGGCAGGACAAATTCCCGTCTGCCTATACAATCTAATAAAAATTACAAACCAATTGGGACATAGGAGTATTACACAATAAGAGACAGATCAACAAGACGTGCTTCCATATACGAATTATCCAGAGAAGCAGAGATTGAAGAGTTCATGAGAGACTCAGATGATAAATGTATTCTTGCTGTTTTAAATGCAGGCACAACACGAGTGTGATCAGCTGAAGAAGGGTAGATTTTCCTCCGCTGACGAGGAGAAATTGCGAGATCTGGCTAACAAACGAAAAGAACCAGGGACCGACAGGCAAACGAAATGGGGAATACGGATATTTAAAGGTATTAAATTCGTTTTATATTATTAATAAAGAGGTAATTTTCTGTCTCAAGTTTAGCTGTTGGTTCCATCGTGAAATTAATTAAGAATGACACACAGGAGTGTATGCATGTATGTTTCACACAGTCACAGGTGGACAAAAGACTGCGCCCCTTTCTGAGAGACCACAAACTCGTCCATTGATATTGGCACGCTGCCAACTGAGGCGGAAGGCACATTTCAACAAACGGAAGAAAGGTTGTGAACGTTTGTGAAGTTTTAGGGCGCGGGCTTCGCTCTTGCCCTAAAATATCAAGCTTCCCACACTAACCGTGCGTAAAATACCGGTTTAGCACGCCTATGAACACATTATTTCTTAAACCTCAACCGATAACTAAATCTCATTTTCTTGCACTATTACGGTATATTAATCTTGAATATGTGTTCGTTTCGTTCCTTTGACAAGTAGTGAACACAATAGCCATCATACGTCATTCTTGATGAAGTCTGTCTATTGGGGACCAGATGAACTTCATATTGATAACGAGTAATTTGAAACTTTATGACTACAATATAACAGCATGATTCGTCATCGCCAGGTGTATGTATTGACATGCATCATCCAAACCTAAATAGGATACATAATCTACTGTCGTTTGTCACGAATGAGTATTAAGTTCTACACGCATTCGTGCGAGAGAGACAGTTACCTCAGGAAGCGAGAATAATAAATCATTCAGACAATCTTCACTCGATATTGTAGTGCCGTAATCAAGGAAACCGCATTCACCTCGGATAATAAATCCGCTAATAAAAACGAAAAGCTTCAATTCAGATGTTCATTTCGACTCAAGTTTTGCTTATGTTGGACAAGGCTGAACAATTTCCCAAGTATTAGGACATCATTATTTATGACCATGATATGTCATCTGTTGAAAGAACCATCTGTTAGCACATCCATGGGAGATGTTCGTTAAAGATAACCGAGTCCATGAGACAAGGACGTTCTCGCAGATAAATGTTAACGACCCGTGATTTGTTTTTACCCGTGACAGTCTTTTGAGTTGTCAGAGCATTTTCATCACAGCTCTCTAGATTTGTATCTATTACCTCTTATGCCGGTGCTATGGGCCGTGTGGTCATATCATCCAAGTTGCCAGATGAATAGGTACAATAAAAGCGTACCAGAGATGCAACACATATCACGAATCGTTAGATTCTTTGGTATGTGCTTTAGAATAGGTTAACCGGAAGACTATACTGTGAAGTCATGTCGCTCTGTCAGTATGTCAGCATCTCTTCCCACTTCCCTTATATGTTTTGTAATTTAGTCCCCTGAACACTGAAAATATCGGTGTTCAAGAAAACTGACTGCCGATATAATAATGCCAGAAGCCAAAAATCATTCTCCAGCTCTACTACATGTACATACACTGGATATCATTCATGAGATGTTTCTCAATGGGGTGTATTGTGCAGCCCTTTTGACTAACATATATTTTTTCTCTTATGAATACTACTATATGCAGAATCTATCAAAACCCAATCATTTCAAAGCCCGTTCTTTCTCGTTCGACAAACGCTAAATAGACGATGTACTCCCTGTAGACAACCGCAATATTAATGGCGAAGTGAATGAAATATATCTACTCATCACTATTCCTGGAGTTGTACGAAACAACAGATATCTCCACTGCCACATGATATTCGAACCTATATCTGTATAAACCTGAAGCGGGTATTCTCTCATCGACCTTACGGCAAGAGAGATGATTACAATTTTGACATATAAAACTATCCCTTTCTAGAAAGTAATATGCATCTCTGTCGTGTCGCATAAGGACACGTCGTGTGTCGTGTAACCCTATGTAAACGACATATGCAGAAGGACCGGCATATGTCGTGTACATAGTGTTTCACGACAAAGAAAGTGTATAGTGGGCATTTTCGAAACCAGATCATAGCTTCATCGAAACTGAGCAAGGCAGTAGCAACACGGGATGTTCACCTTTGCAAGTGGAAGAGACCTTTGTTACGGAACGGGGCGATATGCCGATATATACATGTAGTGGAATGACAAGCAAATCTGAGCGTTTTACGCCAATCAGTGACGTTAGGTCTAGAAACTCAACTAAATTAGGAACAGCTAGCATCCACAAATTATTTGCCCGCAGGCTATCTTCACATTTAAAAAGATTACCATTCTTATCTTATCCAGAGAAAATTTCTTCGATTCTGCGTAGATCAATAATACGACATGAGTTTCGGTTCAATACAATAGTTCCGAGGCAAGTAAATGGCCGATCCGAGCTTAATAAGATAAGAAATCTTTGCAAAGTTGTCTTTTCCGAGACATGTCCGAGACATTTTCGTGGAATCATCCCTGCCCACGATTGTATCGTTTATGGATAGTGCGATCCTCTTTACTGCCGCTGCAACATAACTCTCTCTCGAGTATCATTGAACATCATTTATTATTATTTTGACATTTAGCGATGCATTGTTACGTGGAAATAATTAAATACATTATATAACGTTCTACAACTTTCCATTTTTAGATTTTCTGACCAATTTGCGGGAAATCGAATACCTCGACATCAATCTTAAAGCTCTTGGCGATTAACGATTTCCTAAATGATGTCTAACTCTCATTTATGGTTTGCTTGCGAGTAAATAATGCTAGCTGATTCATCTTCAACAGAGGATCTCTACACGAGTGGCTATTTAATATGAACGTTATGTTACCAGTTGAAAAAGCTTTATATTTTACCAGCTTTAGCTAGCAACATACAAAACTTACACAAGGAGTGTCATAACTTGTGTCGGTGTAAGATTCTGTTTAGCGCATATAGAGCACTGAACAATTAACCATTCAGGCTGACGGAATCGACAGTTTTCAGCTGGTGTAGCTCAAAGAAGATTTTGTTGATTTGAAAACATACCCTATGGCCATGCTGGCCATTCTAGTGGGAAAGTCAATGTGAACGGTTTTGCCACAATATGTCATATTATTGCGATCATTTTGACATATCGCATATCTTGATCTATTCATTGAAGTTGGCATCTCTCAAACAATAATTGATACCTTTCGCTTAAAATACGCACAAATGAGATAATATTTACAACAACAAAGAAGAACGTCAGCTATTCCTTATTTATTTTTCATTTTTTACCCACAGATTCCCTTTTTGTTGGGCGGGTCTTATCGCGGCATAAAAATAAGCAAAAGGGTTCCTGAGAGTGAGAGAATCATTCTTCATTTGTGAAACACAAGTGATGTTAAATAAAGTTCACCTGCAGCATTCGGAAAAATCATTTGATTATACTTTCAGTTGCCCGATCTCTGTGAAAACGACTTCGCGTGAAATCAGCTCATAATGACAAAAACAACAAAATCTGGCATTTTCAATGTGACACACTTTGAAACTATTCAGTGCCCACCACCTGCCTTTATAAGTACGTCAGCCTGCATAATTCTAAAATTGACTATGTGAGCTGTATTCGGATAAATGTGACATTTACCGGACTTGCAATTCTAGTAGCGACTAGTCGTCATTTATTTTCTCATGCTACCTATATTATCCAGTCGGCGTCTCTGAAAGCTTTATGCTCCTATGTGCATACGATAATTATGTCATGACCACATTTCCCCAACAAAACATGTGATAAGTGAATGAATCACATTCAGAATAAAAAACACTGACAGATAATAAATTTTCTCTAATATCGATAAGAACATGTGCTTTATTTGTACCCTATCATCGATAAAATGTACCATAATAAATTTTCTCTAATATCGATAAGAACATGTGTTTTATTTGTACCCTATCATCGACATGTGCAGTGTCTGGGTCGCTTCCATTAATATAGAGAGTCTACGTGACTGTGTTTTCAAGTCAAACTAGTCTGGCAAAAAATGGCTTCGTTTCCGTAGAACAGCGCCTCCGGAAACTATTGGAAGATCCAGTCATTCTTTACCAAAATTCGATACCAGTTTTAGAGCGAACATTGTACATTCACTGTTCCCAATAGACCATTCCTAACTAAAAACACCCGCCTGACTATCCGCGGCCTATGGCTGCGATATGATTTTGAGATTGCGTTCATGTTAAGATGACCAAAGTATCACTAAAAGACTTCATATTTATATAGTATCAAATTCATTTAAGTTGTGCTGTAATACGCTAGTAATCATCACATACTTGAGTTTGTTTTATATATATATATATATATATATATATATATAAAAAGCTTGTACCATACCATTTCACCCAGTTCCGCTTCACCGGATGTCCTATAGCTGCTCAATTCGTTAGGAATTGAAAGTGCTATATTGTGCCATCGTCTTGATAAATTGGTAAATTTATTTGGTGAATAAATGTCTACTTAGGTGAAATTTCATCCTTCAAAATGTCATTATTTCTTACCAAAATAATATTCATCTCTCACACTGGTTGCGGCAAGGTTCCGGCAAACTTTTCGGCAACCCCACCGCATACAGTGTGATGGAAACAGAGTTTTTTCGCATGCAATTGAGCTTTTCCGCACACAGGTTACCGCAAACTGATTATGCATTCCGGCAGCCTTCCGGCGCACTTTTCGGGCAGCCTTCTGGCGCACTCTTCTGGCAACCTTTCAGCACACTCTTTCGGCAGTCTTATAACACATTGGTGTTGCCGCTAGCGGCATACTCTCCCCAACAGTTCTGGCACACTGTTCAGATTGCGACAAGCTTGCCGCAAACTTGCTGCAATAGTCCAGGGGCCAAATCCTGGAATGGACTTATTTTTCGATTTCGTTGTGCACCCCTGACAACAAATATTTGATGGTTAGACCTGTTAATAGACACATTGCCAGCAGCAACTCTCATTTTTTACCCCACTGGCAACAGATAAAGTAGCCAATCTCCACGAAAAAAAAATCGAAAAATACATATAACCAATAACACAACTGTAGATGATGCTAATACCGAAGAATATTTCCAATCGTTGGCACAGACGTGCTAAATATGGGTATACACTAAGCGGATATAATCTTTACCATGGCAAAACAATTAAAAATGTCCCCCAAAAAAATCTATTTTTTTTTTCATGCTAAACGCAATCCTTTTGATAAAGATGAGATGATAAAGATGAGATAAAAATTACTTTCAGAACGCAGTGACATGTCTTTCGCGGAACGTCTTCCTGGAATACGCATTGCTACGGAGTAGCACAGGGAACCATATGTTATAGTCTGGACTTAGCTCTTGTACCATAAATGTACATCGGACTAGAGACAAGGTTTTGCAACTTATCCACCGCTCTCACCCCGGTTCAGAACTAATTGTAGGTCCAATTCAGCTCTGGTACGCGTTTCCGAGACACACGATTCGTATTCTATTCTGTGGATAACGTCACCATCTGTCCTGCTTTAAGAATACAAACCTGTCAAGCGTGTATTATAGTACGGAACTTATCCACTTTCAAGTTTTATTTACGCGTGGTAAGAGTTTGTAATCAAATAGAGTAGATGTTCTAAATATTTCCATTATGATTTTTCGGGGCACTTAGCGGGAGATCAAAAGTCTTTTTATGATCCATTATCCATAGAGCTTTTGGCGTTTAATGGCGACGTTTAGCATTCGCATGCGGTTGACTTTGGAGATAATGGCGTTTTTTTCCATGATGATAAAAAAAATTAGAAGCTATCAAAATGCGAAGACGTGATCCCGACATCTGTGAATAAATTATTAAAAAGTTATACAAAAAACAACCCACTACAATTAAGCCGCTAACGAGGTCCTTGCACGCAATATTGACAAAAATGGGACCCATTTGAACACTATCACAGGCGCTGATCATTTCCAGAAATTGGTATCTTTCTGTTATATTTTTTTGCAATTTGATTTAATTGGGTCCTAAAATACTGAGATCACATCCGTTTAATACAATCCTCGGAAGTTGGCGCTGGAATTTCGTACCTATATTTTGACAAACCTTATACAATCGTTATTAAAATGAGTCGTTGTATGTGTAAACGCCCGCCTGGATACGTCCCTTAATGTAGCTTTTAGATATTTTGGAAATTCAAAATTCGACTGAGGAACGTTTGGATGACGGAGGGTCTATTACTACATTAACACTCATCACGAAAGTAGTTTTTGTGTATTGTTTGGTCGTGCGGCTTTTCCAAGTCAATTTATAAGTTTTGTACAGTACTACTCAGTACCTCTGATAAACGTTTTCATCATAATAGATAATCAACGGTGATCATTTCTAACCCATCTATTATCACCTCGCTATAGCGTGCATACCTCACATGTAAGTCGAGGGATGTATGCGCTGCATGCAAGGCTTGAGTTTCCAATGACAAAAACTTATTGGAAACCTATTGGAAACTGTAACGTTACGGTTTCCAAGCAAGATTCCAATAGATTTCCGGAACTGGAATCGTGCTTTCACGCAGTTATGCTTCCTGGTCACACAGTTTAATGTTATGCCTGCTTGGATTTATGGTGTGGAGCGAGAAAGATCTTCTGATTAATGCCTGTTATTTGTTCACAGGCAACGAGTAATTCTCATAGTCGGGTGTGACATCGATAATTTATAATTCGCACTCATTCGGCTTTGTCTGGTATACATGTATAAGTGAGTGAAGAGAACAAGAGAACCTCTTTAAATTCTACAACACTTACTCCTATTACACACTGATAACCATGCGATTATTAGAGGATTTAGCACGGTTAAGCACTTTGTGACGTATGAAATCTACACCGTGATCTTGCCACGAACAGGTGTTCACTCGGAAAAATCCATTTCACAGGGCGGGTGATAAATGGCAGGACAAATTCCCGTCTGCCTATACAATCTAATAAACAAATAGAATGGATACCCTGCAAATAGGAATTTTAGTTTATTTTAAAAGCAGAAAATGTATAATCGCAGATAATTACAAACCAATTGGGACAGTATACGAGTTGTCAGAGCATTTCCATCATAGCTCTAGATTTGTATCTAATACCGCTTATGCCGGTGCTAGGGGCCGTGTGGTCATATCATCCAAGTTGCCACATGAACAGGTACAATAAAAGCGTACCTGAGATACAACACATATCACGAATCGTTAGATTCTTGGTATGTGCTTTAGAATAGGTTAACCAGACGACTATTCTGTGAAGTCATGTGACGCAGTGAGTATGTCGGCACGTCTTCCCACTACCCTTATATGTGTTGTAATAGGAGTATTACACAATAAGAGACAGATCAACATGTGAAACAAGACGTGCTTCCATATACGAATTATCCAGAGAAGCAGAGATTGAAGAGTTCATGAGAGACTCAGATGATAAATGTATTCTTGCTGTTTTAAATGCAGGCACAACACGAGTGTGATCAGCTGAAGAAGGGTAGATTTTCCTCCGCTGACGAGGAGAAATTGCGAGATCTGGCTGACAACGAAAAGAACCAGGGACGGACAGGCAAACGAAATGGGGAATACGGATATTTAAAGGTATTAAATTCGTTTTATATTATTAATAAAGAGGTAATTTTCTGTCTCAAGTTTAGCTGTTGGATCCATCGTGAAATTAATTAAGAATGACAAACAGGAGTGTATGCATGTATGTTTCACACAGTCACAGGTGGACAAAAGACTGCGCCTCTTTCTGAGAGACCACAAACTCGTCCATTGATATTGGCACGCTGCCAACTGAGGCGGAAGGCACATTTCAACAAACGGAAGAAAGGTTGTGAACGTTTGTGAAGTTTTAGGGCGCGGGCTTCGCTCTTGCCCTAAAATATCAAGTTTCCCACACTAACCGTGCGTAAAATACCGGTTTAGCACGCCTATGAAAACATTATTTCTTAAACCTCAACCGATAACTAAATCTCATTTTCTTGCACTATTACGGTATATTAATCTTGAATATGTGTTTGTTTCGTTCCTTTGACAAGTAGTGAACACAATAGCCATCATACGTCATTCTTGATGAAGTCTGTCTATTGGGGACCAGATGAACTTCATATTGATAACTAGTAATTTGAAACAATTGATACAATATAACAGCATGATTCGTCATCGCCGGGTGTATGTATTGACATGCATCATCCAAACCTAAATAGGATACATAATCTACTGTCGTTTGTCACGAATGAGTATTAAGTTCTACACGCATTCGTGCGAGAGAGACAGTTACCTCAGGAAGCGAGAATCATAAATCATTCGGACAATCTTCACTCAATATTGTAGTGCCGTAATCAAGGAAACCGCATTCAGCTCGGATAATGAATCCGCTAATAAAAACGAAAAGCTTCAATTCAGATGTTCATTTCGACTCAAGTTTTGCTTATGTTGGACAAGGCTAAACAATTTCCCAAGTTTTAGGACACCATTATTTATGACCATGATATGTCATCTGTTGAAAGAACCATCTGTTAGCACATCCATGGGAGATGTTCGTTAAAGATAACCGAGTCCATGAGACAAGGACGTTCTCGCAGATAAATGTTAACGACCCGTGATTTGTTTTTACCCGTGAGTCTTTTGAGTTGTCAGAGCATTTTCATCACAGCTCTCTAGATTTGTATCTATTACCTCTTATGCCGGTGCTATGGGCCGTGTGGTCATATCATCCAAGTTGCCAGATGAATAGGTACAATAAAAGCGTACCTGAGATACAACACATTTCACGAATCGTTAGATTCTTTGGTATGTGCTTTAGAATAGGTTAACCGGAAGACTATACTGTGAAGTCATGTGGCTCTGTCAGTGTGTCAGCACCTCTTCCCACTTCCCTTATATGTTTTGTAATTTAGTCCACTGAACACTGAAAATATCGGTATTCAAGAAAACTGACTGCCGATATAATAATGGCAGAAGCCAAAAATCATTCTCCAGCTCTACTACATGTACATACACTGGATATCATTCATGAGATGTTTCTCAATGGGGTGTATTGTGCAACCCTTTTGACTAACATATATTTTTTCTCTTATGAATACTACTTTATGCAGAATCTATCAAAACCCAATCATTTCAAAGCCCGTTCTTTCTCGTTCGACAAACGCTAAATAGACGATGTACTCCCTGTAGACAACCGCAATATTAATGGCGAAGTGAATGAAATATATCTACTCATCACTATTCCTGGAGTTGTACGAAACAACAGATATCTCCACTGCCACATGATATTCGAACCTATATCTGTATAAACCTGAAGGGGGTATTCTCTCATCGACCTTACGGCAAGAGAGATGATTACAATTTTGACATATAAAACTATACCTTTCTAGAAAGTAATATGCATCTCTGTCGCGTCGCATAAGGACACGTCGTGTGTCGTGTAACCCTATGTAAACGACATATGCGGAAGGACCGGCATATGTCGTGTACATAGCGTTTCACGACAAAGAAAGTGTATAGTGGGCATTTAGTGGGAAACCAGATCATAGCTTCATCGAAACTGAGCAAGGCAGTAGCAACACGGGATGTTCACCGTTGCAAGTGGAACTGACCTTTGTTACGGAACGGGGCGATATGCCGATATATACATGTAGTGGAATGGCAACCAAATCTGAACGTTTTACGCCAATCAGTGACGTTAGGTCTAGAAACTCAACTAGATTAGGAATAGCTAACATTCACCAATTATTTGCCCGCAGGCTATCTTCACATTTAAAAAGATTACCATTCTTATCTTATCCAGAGCAAATTTCCTCAATTCTGCGTAGATCAATAATACGACATGAGTTTCGGTTCACTATAATAGTTCCGAGGCAAGTAAATTGCCGATCCGATCTTAATAAGATAAGAAATCTTTGCAAATTTGTCTTTTCCGAGACATGTCCCAGACATCATCCCTCCCCACGATTGTATCGTTCATGGATAGTGCGATCCACTTTACTGCCGCTGTAACATAACTCTCTCTCGAGTATCATTGAACATCATTTATTATTATTTTGGCATTTAGCGATGCATTGTTACGTGGAAATAATTAAATACATTATATAACGTTCTACAACTTTCCATTTTTAGATTTTCTGACCAATTTGCGGGAAATCGAATACCTCGACATCAATCTTAAAGCTCTTGGCGATTAACGATTTCCTAAATGATGTCTAACTCTCATTTATGGTTTGCTTGCGAGTAAATAATGCTAGCTGATTCATCTTCAACAGAGGATCTCTACACGAGTGGCTATTTAATATGAACGTTATGTTACCAGTTGAAAAAGCTTTATATTTTACGAGCTTTAGCTAGCAACATACAAAACTTACACAAGGAGTGTCATAACTTGTGTAGGTGTAAGATTTTATTTATCGCATATAGAGCACTGAACAATTAACCATTCAGGCTGACGGAATCGACCGTTTTCAGCTGGTGCAGCTCAAAGAAGATTTTGTTGATTTGAAAACATACCCCATGGCCATTCTGGCCATTCTGGTGGGAAAGTCAATATGAACGGTTTTGCCACAATATGTCATATTATTGCTATCATTTTGATATATCGCATGTCTTGATCTATTCATTGAAGTTCAAACAATAATTGATACTTTTCGCTTAAAATACGCACAAATGAGATAATATTTACAACAACAAAGGATGAACGTCAGCTATTCCTTATTTATTTTTCATTTTTTATCCACAAATTCCCTTTCTGTTGGGCTGTGTCTTCTCTCGGTCTGTGGCATAAAAAATAAGCAAAAGGGTTCCTGAGAGTGAGAGAATCATTCTTCATTTGTGAAACACGAGTGATTTTAAGTAAAGTTCACCTGCAGCATTCGGAAAAAATCATTTGATTATACTTTCAGTTGCTCGATCTCTGTGAAAACGACTTCGCGTGAAATCAGCTCATAACGACAAAAACATCAAAATCTGGCATTTTCAATGTGACACACTTTGAAGCTATTCAGTGCCCACCACCTGCCTTTATAAGTACGTCAACCTGCATAATTCTAAAATTGACTATGTGAGCTGTATTCGGATAAATGTGACATTCACCGGACTTGCAATTCTATTGGGAATCCTCGGCTTACTGTTCACAGTATCCCACTATTTTTTTGAAAAATTATAACGCAACAATTCGAAAGATTTCATGATCACGTCTGTCCCAAAATTCCTTGTCTTTCTTTCCTTCCCAGCCAAAACTGCCCTGGATCAGGCGTATCACAGCCTTACGCTACGCGGATATAATTTCAAACTAGAGTTGGAGCACCTCCCTTGTAAAGCTGTCCAGTTTTCACAACATTTTCACAGCATAATGCACTAATTGTTAACTAACTGTTCTTCATTCATTATTTATTTTAGGTCATGATGTCGTCTCGCCGAGAACTCGCCAACATGTCGCGCGCACGAAGACATGCGGCGATCACGAAGCTGACTGATCATTTTGAATATGTATACGTATGCAGGGAATAAGCAAACATCGAGAGGACTCCATACAGACATGTTTTTAGAATGACCAAACGTTTACTTTCGAGATCTGACGAGTACCCTACCCTACACTGACGAGTACCCCAAAATGGCAGGCTGGCTGATTTCACCAAACAACAATGAGAGACTGCGTGAGTACTATGCGTCCTATGAATCTCAAAACATTTGAAATAATGTATTGTCAATCATTGTTGCTTGTTTGGCAATCGCTGATATGTATGTATGTATGTAGGTCGATGTATGTATCTGGATAAAACGATCATCTTACAAACTTCCGTGTTGTTGTTGCACTGTAAACATATAGTATTTTGTAGTATAATTCTATCAATACGAACAATAGTTCAATGACATAGCAACTAGTCGTCATTTATTTTCTCACGCTACATATATTAGCCAGTCGGCGTCTCTGAAAGTTTTATGCTCCTATGTGCATACGATAATTATGTCATGACCACATTTCCCTAACAAAACATGTTATAAGTGAATGAATCACATTCAGAAAAAAAAACACTGACAGATAATACATTTTCTCTAATATCGATAAGAACATGTGCTTTATTTGTACCTTATCATCGACATGTGCAGTGTCTGGGTCGCTTCCATTAATATAGAGAGTCTACGTGACTGTTTTTTCAAGTCAAACTAGTCTAGCAAAAAATGGCTTCGTTTCCGTAGAACAGCGCCTCCGGAAACTATTGGAAGATCCAGTTATTCTTTACCAAAATTCGATACCAATTTTAGAGCGAACATTGTACAGTCACTGTTTCTGATGGACCATTCCTAACTAAAAACACTCGCCTGACTACCTGCGGCCTATGGCTGCGATATGATTTTGAGATTGCGTTCATGTTAAGATGAAAAAAGTATCACTAAAAGACTTCATATTTATATAGTATTAAATTTCATTTGAGTTGTGTGACAGAGAGAGAGAGAGAGAGAATTTAGGTTTAATGTCGCGTTCAGCAATATTTCGCAGACGATCAAACAAAATTTTAAGTACTCAAGTCACTAACTTAGTAATCCAACGCATTAAAACAGACACACATTAAAACTTATGTAACAGCCCGATTTCTCTCAAATAACCCAAGATGCAATCTTCCCTCACCCGACTGAAAAGATCTTCCAAAGTAGTCGCACGATAAAAAGTATCTCTTACAATCTTAAAATCTATACATTCGATAAGAATATGTTTCACCGTGAGATCATCATGGCATGGAACACACCTTGGGACTGGCTCTTTTTTTAGTAAATGTTCATGAGTTAAACGTGTATGGCCGATTCTACATCGCCTGATCATGGTTTGAACGAAACGTTTCCGGCTGTTCAGATGAGTATAGCCTACAGGTTTTTGTTGTGCTGTAATACGCTAGTAATCATCACTTACGTGAGTTTGAAATATGTCAGGAGAATAGTTTTGTTATATTGTTTGATCATGTGAACTTTTCCAAATTAATATATATATATAACGCTTGTACCATACCATTTCACCCAGTTCCGCTTCACATGATGTCATAGCTGCTCAATTCGTTAGGAATTGAAAATGCTATATTGTGCCATCGTCTTGGTAAATTTATTTGGTGAATAAATGTTTACTTTTATCCTTCAAAATGTTATTATTCCTTACTGAAATAATATTCTTCTGTCACACTGGTTGCGGCAAACTTACCGGCAACCTCACCGCATACAGTGTGCCGGAAACACAGTTTTTTCACATGCAAATCAGCTTTCCCGCACACTGCATAGATTGCGGCAAGGTTGCTGCAAACTGATTATGCATTGCGGCAGCCTTCCGGCGCATTTTTCCGCCAGCCTTCTGGTGCACTCTTCCGGCAACCTTTCGGTACACTCTTCCGGCAGTCTTCTAACACACTGGGGTTGCCGCTAGCGGCATACTCTCCCCAACAGTTCTGGCACACTGTTCAGATTGCGACAATCTTGCTGCAAACTCGCTGCAATATTCCAGGGGCCAAATCCTGGAATGGACTTATTTTCCGATTTCGTGGCGCATCCCTGACAACAAATATTTGATGGTTAGACCTGTTAATAGACACATTGGGACATTGAAAAATGCCTGTTGCCAGCAGCAACTCTCATTTTTTACCCCACTGGCAACAGATAAATTAGCCAACCTCCACGAAAAACCCCCTGAAAAATACATATAACCAATAACACAACTGTAGATGATGCTAATACCGAAGAATATTTCCAATAGTTGGCACAGACGTGCTAAATATGGGTGTACACTAAGCGGATATAATCTTTACCTTGAAATTTTGGCAAAACAATTAAAAATGTCCCAAAAAAAATTCAATTTGACGTACATTTTTTTTCATGCTAAACGCAATCCTTTTGATAAAGATGAGATAAAACTTATACACTGGGATCATTATACATCAAAACTTCGCCAATGGATCACGAAATAATACTGTATCATCGTGGATGTCGGGATGATTTCAGACATTACCCCACTCCCCATAATGAAAAATTCTAGAAATTCATGAAACTAGTCATAGGTGGCACTACTTCCGACGAATATGAGAGAGAGACAGAGAGAGAGAATTAAGGTTTAACGTCGCGTTCAGCAGTATTTCAGCTATGTAGCGACCGACGAATATTTCGCACAATCAAGGCAGATATGGAATTTGTATCTGCTTATACAACTGATACACTCTTTCCTTGTCAATGATAAGTAATTTGAAACTTAATGCAAATTTCAGCAAATTTGTTCAGTGTCTTTCAAGCTATGTATGGTCTGATGACTTCTTGCCAGTACACCGACATCATTTTCCACCACTCTTTTAATATTGTGTTTAATTGCAATCTTTTCTTAGTTTGATGAATTAATGCATCATATACAATGAGATTATTATAGATGAAACCATACATTATGCTCTGGTGAACAAGCTTCTATAGCTATAGAATGGATGTTGTGGACGAGTCAGAGTGAATGTATAATGGAATGACCCACAGTAACATTCCAAACATTCTCAAACTAGCCATAGATTATATAATTCTGAAGAATACCTCAGATATATAGCCAGCCACCTATATAGCCAGACATATTTATGTCAATTTATGAATCGCATAGGCTGTTGAGTATGATAATAATTTTGAGATGGAATAACTGTGTCAATGTTATTTCGTATTACTCTGGGAATGAATGCACCATTGTGCAGTATTATTGCACCATCACGCATCGAAACGAAGCTGATATTTTCCTGGTACTCAATATCTCTGCATGTGTTAAATGGAGAGAAATCGTTTAACAAAGGTATGCAGTACAGGCCACTCTGATATGCTAAACTAAAATGCGGGGCAGGAAGCAGGAATGTTCACTTTGATGATTCTAAGGTCGTACCCAACTTCATTGATCTTTGTGAACCAGTATATTTTCATAATCGTACTCATTTTTCCATTGGGTTTCCCCGCAATAAATGGATAACAATTGATTAACTCTGTTCATTGACTTCTCGCACAAACCCCTGGGTAATACACATTATTTCTCCCACATGCGGGACCATGTGGGAATATTTGTAGCTAGTGATGGATGGAATAAAATGTGGTATATATGCATCATATTACACGGGTATGTACATCTTCAAATGCAGTGTACATCTATTGATATTGGTTGTTTCTTTCTTAACCTATAGCTCTATACATAGTTACTCTCGTGGTTGGCCACGTATTAACACTATGGGTTTTGAGTAGTTGCTCCGGCAGATGTAAAAACTGATCACTTCAGCATGTGTCCATTACATAACGCACACAGTATGATACACATTTTGTCTGGAAACCTGGTCCTGTCCAAAGGGTGTATATGTAAAGTTATAACCGTTAACGGCACGGTACATTGTGGTTAATGATTTAGGCATGAACAGAAAAGTCTGGTTAAGAAGGGTAACGTACGTAACTTTCATGACATGACAAAAATTCATTCCACAGAATAGCTCTACACTGCCTTTCGTGAAGGGTTTGACATATGCCAGCAATGGCCAGCGAATATATTTCCCTCATAGGAAAGCCTAGGGAGAAACGAAATTGCCCTGCCGATATTTTTGCGCCAGATTAATTAAATTGAACGCAACATATACAGGGGGTGAGAGAAGATGTCGGCGTACTGACAAGAAGTCATATGACCCTACAGGCCTAGCATAGCCAATAAATTGTTTTCTGTTACTTAACAGAAAGCCACATTCCAGAAAGTGAATGTTTGGCCGTGGCTGTTCAGAACAGCAGTGATTCAGACCATTAAATTTTGCCAACAGTGCCTTTCTGTGGATCTTCACAGGTGTACTATTTGGTCCTGAAATCAGCTTCAGCAAGTATATACTCTGAATCTTGAAGTTAAGTTTGTGCAATGCTACTAGGTTTGTTTCCATACCAATACAGGTAATAAAATGCTTCCACTTCGTCATAGGGTGATTTTCCATGCAATGCAATACGATTATCTATAAAAACATGTTGTGATGTCTACCGATTCCAAGTATGACCAAGTTGAAATTATTTTGAAAATCAGTTTGCCATGCTGTGAATACAGGTTCACTATTCAACGTGATCAAGATACCTTCAGTTTTTTAATTTCCTGCGTATTCAACCAGCTATGATGACAAGGGGCATGACAAAGGCACCCAGTACCTATTTATGCCTTGAATTTAACCAAGGCCATCAAGGCCATTGCCTTGAATGCCCTACCTACTGGCCGCCATGTCCATTGTTAATTTCAAAGTAAGTTTATGCCAGCCAGGCATTAGTGCCCTTAATTCCATCAAATTCGCCTTGACCTCAAGTTTCCCAAAGTCAAGGTCTGCCTATTCCATTGTCCAATGAAGCAAAGTGCCGCATGTTATATGGCTGGTCAGCTGTTAGGTACCCTTTTCCTTTTCTCAATGACGTTTCTCACAAATGTGACATTCCGCCGGTGGCCCTTGGCATAGAGGTTCACCCTCTGTACCTAATCATTTTGAGCTATATTCATTGGGATTAAACGCGTGGTAGAAGTCGGGTTTTACAGACTGGTGTTTGGAAGGAGAGCAAACACTCCATCAGTATTTTGCCCAATTTATTATGAGCAGTTTCTAACATCTACCTCAAGTCCTCACTTTCGATCAGCTGTGTTGGCAGAGCTATTACATCATTTGTTCTTTGATATTTTCATCTATTTCCACTTAAGCCGGTGCTAGGGGCGGTATGGTCATTTCCCCCAAGCTCTCCATGAATATCCACAATAAAAGCGTAGCTGCGGTGCAGAACATCAAAGGAATCACACTTCACCCTCTAAATATAGTTGGGCGGAATACATTCAGAATATTGGCATGTGGAATCATGTGACTTCTTGACCATCGGTCTTCCCCACCGTCACATGTAATTTCTTCTCTCTTATGCATGTAGATACATTATAATTATTTACCGAGATAGCTAGTGCCAGGATACATACCTAAGTATGTCAGCACTGCTCACCTCCGATGTTTGATATCCATTATCAGATGATTTGAGAGATGTATTGATCGCGGAAGCAAGTGCCGCCACAAGCTTATTGAGGTGAAAGCTAATACCAGTCTCTCAAAACCGATACTTTAGCCAGTAGCAACTTGACTGTTAATCATATCCTGCCAATCCAGTACCGGTAGTTCGAATTCTATATTTATGCTCATCGAATTGAAGTGATATGTGGAATAAAGTAATAATTTCTCGTGTTAGATGCAAAGACCTTTCATAAATTACTTGTGAACTCTGACATCCAATAAACAGCCGTGCTCCATCTAGTAAAAAAGTTATTCGCAAAGGCAAGTTTCTTTGTATTGATGCTGAATCATGGCTATTAACCCTACCTGGCCTGGGGGAGGGGGGGGGCGCCCCCCTCCCGCCTACCAAACTTTCTGCGCTATCTCCGGAACGACAGAAAATGGAGAACTGAAACTCCTTGACTTTTTAGTTTACCATATTGGAGTTTTTAGCCTATTTGCATAACCCCCCGAGCAGAGGATCATGGTAAAATTCAAGATGGGGGCCACGTGGGGTACGAGAAAAGTGATGTTTTGTCATATTTCTTCAAAATTTCTGCTTTTCCGCAATGTAAAGTGGGAAAAAACTATTTTATTTCACATCACAAAAATATTTACTAATTTAGCATGCAGTTTTTGCGGAGAAATTGCACAAATGAAAATAATCGGAAAATCCGAACGAAAAATCTATCAAAAAATACCGTTTTTGAAAATGACGTCAATTTGACGTCATCAAAGCGGCCATCTTGGATTTCTTTCTACTTTTTCTGGTAGAACTTGACCCAGGGCGTTTGAGGGTATTTGTATTTCATTGAAGCATTGACACCACCCACAATGCAAAAATTATATCCACTATTTGTATGGACATAAAATCCGTATTAATACCGATTATAGATGACATTCTTCGGGATTAAACCACCTATGGCTGGATTCATGAACTTCTGGGATTTCGGTATGATGAGGGGTGGGGTAATTTAAGTTGTATTTTGTGTTAACGTGTGTCCAACATGGATTTAATTGACATGTAGTCGTCTTCCCCATCGGACCAGCTACGCTTTCATATATAATATTCCAGCTTTCCATTGCTTATTCTATCAGAATGAAAAAACAACAACAGTAACTTGAAAACCATATTTGTGAAATACAGCAATTTTCAGGACATTTTTATTCTCCGGTCGAAATATCATCACGCACATCATGAAGGACATGCTAGCTTAATACACGAACATAAATCGTACATCTGTGCCAGGATGGGAACATCCTTTATAATTAGAAGTGTATGTGATTCCTTTATCCCATACAATGAATTTTCGATTATTCAGTCCATGGTACGTGATTCATATGTATGTTCAAAGGTATCCGCCTATTAGTCCAATCATCGAAAAAAAATTTATCAGCAGTGTACCACAAAAGTCCCATTTTCTAACCCTGGCTCTCCGACTATAATCCGCAGATTTCGGTAAGGTCATTCACACTTGTGACGCGTAATCATTGCGGGGAGCGCAGCGCTATCAGCTAATAGCCTCCAATCTATTTATTGCTTCAACTTCATCACTTGATTTCTTCAGTTAAAAGAAAAACGTTTATCGTTTCAAAACTAGGTAAAGAAAATATGCTTCACTTTCCCAAATGATGTTATGATTGCTGAGATATTGATGGGTGGTCTCGAATTTTATCCAATTTTGTTCCACTCAAAATAACATGAAACTAGGCCAAAATAGAGGCACTGTCATTTTGATCGTGTGTTCGACTCGGTAAATCACCAACTGAATGAACATTGTTGAACTTCTCGAGAAATAAACGTTTAAAAATGAAGGCTGATTTTATGTAAGACAATATTTCGAATTGGAATAACTTCATGCCTATCCATCCCACGGCCTGTATATTCACATTTATGTAATTCTGAAGAAATAAGCCTTTTATTAATATATATGTATATTGATAGATACATTGATCATGTGTACAGGTCTCACAATAAAATGATAAACGCAAATGGGTGAGTGGGGACTGGATATACAGGATGCAAGTCCCTAAGCATTAAATGCATGTCGTTCACAGGGACTGTTTGAATGTCATCCGTTTTACATCTGCCTAATCTTCAACTGAACAGTCACAATCGCCGTGTGATTGAGATTAAGAGGATCTCATATAACTTGATTATGGGATGAAAATTCCCACTCGAGAGTGGAATTTCTCATCACATGGTCAGTATTTTATTAAAAATAGCATACGACATACAAAGTAGTTGAACGTCGGTGAAGCGGTTAAATAAACAAATTGCTTATATGGCTAACTACTTCTCGTTTATTCAAAACGACGTTTCGATACAGGTACTAGTATCGTTTTCAAGTCAAGATACTAGTGCCTGTATCGAGACGTCGTCAAATAACCCAGAAGTTATCTAAAATTAATTTGTTATTTATCTATCTAACATCTAAATGCTATTGAAAGAAAACGTTTGTGAAGCGCTTCATTCCCGCAGAACGTAAGCCACGTGACTGACCACCAGCTTCGCACGCTCTC
This sequence comes from Hanleya hanleyi, assembly GCA_036873755.1. NCBI lineage: Eukaryota > Metazoa > Mollusca > Polyplacophora > Lepidopleurida > Hanleyidae > Hanleya > Hanleya hanleyi. Next base: position 115,003 of record JAVTVY010003212.1, on the reverse strand, counting down.
ATACCACATACATGTACGTATGGTGGATGACGTATCCCAGACGATGTTACTGTTTAATTATAGAGAATGATTTGGAAATTTATTCGGATAAAAATATATTTGTTCGTCATACAGATCTGACGATATGAGGAAGTTGGGATACTCAGATGCATAATGATAGGGATTTTTCGAAAAGAACATCATGGTGTCTTGCTGCTATCATTGCAAACTGTTGTCTGCTTCTCTAGACACAAGCTTCTAAACCATCATTCAATATTCAACCGCCGCTTATTGAATAATTTCCCCGTGGATAATCTAAGTACTTAATTCGTATATAACAGCCTTACCACCAAATATAAACAGAAATTAATAAAATTGTCACCTTTTTCACAGGATCTAAAATGGCACGGATGAAACTTGTTTTCTGTTTAGTATCAGCTAGGTCATGTCTATAAAATGTATTTCGATACTCGGAAATTTTGCGAATGTCGGGTCTAACACCTAGAGTTTCAATATTTGAGGCTTTGCTCAATCGAATGACTAGAAAACAACTATAAATTATTTCGACCAGACAGACCCTACTTACGAAATCGAAAATGTAACAAGCTTTAAATTTCTTGGTGTCTATCTAAATAATAAATTAAACTGGCAAACGCACATTTCTGAACTTTCGTCCAAACTAGCCAGAAACATCGGCGTTATCAATAACATCAAATATCTCATCAACAAAAAGACTCTGATCACGCTTTATTATTCCTTGTTCTATTCGTATTTATCATATTGTAACATTATCTGGGGGAACACTTTTCCAACCCACCTGAAGCCACTCGTCATGCTCCAAAAACGACTTATACGCATTGTATCTCAAACTGGAAAATATACACACACTGACCCATTATTTATTGAATTGAATATACTTCCATTTCCTAAAGTAAATAATTACATAATGTCTGTATTTACCCACAAATATTTCCACCAGCCTTACCTTTTACCCCTCAACTTCCGAAACTACTTCACAAAACTATCCGAGGTTCACTTCTACCCAACCCGACAAGTAGGCACCAACCTCTACAGAATCGCCTATCATTCTAACTTGTCATATTACTCAACAAAAACGAAAGGTCCACGAATATGGAACTCACTTCCCCACGACATTAAGTCCTGTCTATCAATGTCTGTTTTCAAACTCCGGCTGAAGTCGCACCTTGCTGTAAATTAATGCTAAACATAATATATCAATCCATACTTTACTACATATAGCTCAAACCTCCACCTTCGCACCCAAAAATAACTAATGATGTTAACATATCAGTACACTTATTAATTGATTGACTGCACGGTATATGTATTTCTACGGTTCTGTCATATAAAACTCTCGATGCAAGTGAAATCTTTTCTGACAGTTACTGTCGGCAAATGCCAGGTACAAAGCAGAAACAGCTGTTAGTCAAGGATTATTTATACTATTATTATAGTTAGTATGTGTGTTCTCTGGGATGATTATTCACCGCTTTTGTATATATCACGCTTTTTGCTCCTTCACCAACTTGTACAAACTACTTCGGGATAGAACAAGCCCCCTGGGGTTTTATTCCCGCCAAATGTATAGCCACCACTTTTATATTTGTTTATGCTACTGTTAATCTTTACCCATTTGGTGAATAAACATTCAATTCAAAACTCACGTTGCTGGTAGCAATTTAGCTGGCGCTGATTGGAAATACTTGGTTATTCAAGGCTAACTAACGATTGTTGCGCCTCTGAATTTCATTTGAGAAACAAGTAACTCGAAACTGAATGAGTGCAGCACGATATAACAGTACGACTCACTGAAGCGCAATATCAGTGTGTGGGCCATCGCTATCGGCTGATCGCACTAATTCCATTACTTATTTCTCCATTTTATAAAGAGCACGATCATTTCTTGAAAACCAGGTAAAGAAATAGCGTGCTTCAGTTTTTCAAATATCGTAATGTTCTGGTTACTGAGTTTTTATGTTTAAAGTGGGACCCTCCAATTTTGTTCAAAGGTGAACAAAGGATACAAAATTGTACAGAAAAATATCTCGAACAAAACAGAGGCATCGTTATTTTGATGGTGTACTCCACTCGGTAAACTCATCAACGGAATAAAAATTGTTGAACTTCTCTCGAAAAGTAAGAGTTTAAAATGGAAGCACATTTCATGTAAAAATAAAACATGCATTCAAATTGGAATATCTTTCTAGCTATAGATCTCACCGCCAATACATTCACAGTTATGTTATTCTCGAGAATAGTCGTTTGTGTATTGATCATGTGCATATGCCCCACAATTAAACGACAGACGCAAGTGGGTGCATGGCAGTAAGAACATTTTAAAATTTTGTGTGGACGACTGAGTATTGAACATCGGGTCTGACATCTATTCGTTCGATATCTGACAGTTTGCTCCATCAAAGAAAAAAAGAAAAGAGAAGAAAACAGAGACAAGAAAACAACTACAATTATTTCTCGCGTTGCCAGCAGCAATTTAGTTCGTCCTTCTCACTATTGATCGAGTACTTTGGACGAATGATCGAGTACATTGGGCGGGCTGAGGAAGGGACAACGAGTTAAAATATTTTATTATGCAGGGCTAGCTAACGATTGTGCCTCTCAACTTCATTTGAGAAATAAGTAATTCGAAACTTAATGACTACAGCACGATATAACAGCACGACTCACTAACGTATCTTGTGCTTCTTGACATTTACTATCCAAAATTAAAAGTAGAAACAATTAACTGTCGTCGGACACGAATGGGTATTGATTTCGACAGACATACGTGAGAGGTAAACATTGGCTTTAGGACGCGAACGCGTCATTTGGAGAGTCCACACGGATCAAATGAATGTGAATCTGTATGCAACCATGAGAACACATGTGGATAGATAATTTCTCAAGTAACATAACACCATAGTTATATTAATGAGTAATCAGTTATTCGAAAATCAGATCCTTAAGTGGCAATAATATCTCAAATGTCCTTATAAGTAGCACAAAATATAAAAGAATAGTAATATGTTCTTCTTGGGATATCGTTGCTTCATAACTTGTAAAATGTATATGCAACTGAGTATTGTTGACATTTCCTGTTAGGCGCTTAATGGGCAAAGAGCAGCATCAAATCCAGATAGAAAGGTTTTGCTTTCTTTTTGGCATATTGGATTGAATGCTCCTCCATTCTATTTGCACTTTCACTGCGAGGACAAAGTGATTGGACACTCCCGAGATCGAACTCTCTAGCCTTGAATGTCGTGAAACGACGTCATTGCCCACGTGACGCCGGTTCAATGTTAGGAATCGGACAATGCGTCAACATATTTGGCAATATCGTAAATATGGGAAAAAGTATCATAGTGGCTTTTAATACTGGCAATCCAAACAACTTTGAATATGTTCTTGTTTCAAAGTTAAATAGGTATTTCTGAGCAGGAGGCAATGCCTGCATACGCCTTAGAAAAAATATAATGCGCATCGACAATGTAAAGAAAGAATTCGTTGCTTAGGGGAGCATGTCAAAATTTGGACTGTGGAACGCGATCGATATTTCACGTATGACCGGTCGGATTGTCACGTGCTGAAGCCCGATTTTATCATCAGCGCGGTCGAAAGTTGGCCTGGTCCTCTTGGACCGTCCAAAAATTGTTTTCGACCGCGGTCCAAATAAAATTGTTCCCCGACCAATTTAGACCGGTCCGACTTAACCTATATTTCTCCTTCCAGAGTCCGCTTCAAATTTCGCTAAACGCACGTCAGTTATTATGCATAGCTGCGTGTATATCTTCGGCGATGGGCTTTCGGATCTGTGTATTACAACTTGCGAAGCCTATCAGCCGCAATATCTGTTTGCATTTTATTTGTGAAAGATAAATATATATATATATATATATAGTGAAAAGGTAAAAGAGTCTAACGAGAAGAAATATAAATGAAAAAAAGATTAACTGCCAACACGGTCACATAGCTCTGATGCGCATTTCTGCTGTTTTACTTCAGCTTCTTCAGAGAGCAAGTAATGTATATATATTAATCTCGCTCGTATTTTTTATATAATCTGATATATCAAATCTCATCTCGGGATGATGTGATATCCGAGTGTGCATCTTCAGACCCATAAAGATAGACCAAAGTGGAGCGGGTCCAAGACAGGAGCCCTCGAGGAGAGGAGCCCAATACGTCAGGAACCCTTAGAACCTTATGAACACGAGCAAAATGGGCTTATTCCGAAAGTGGACATGGGCCCACAACTACATATTTTGATTATGAAATATCGGACAAATATATCTAAATGAGAATTTTAACAAATGTAGTACGAACAATTTGGCACAAAAATTATAAATTAATTATTAAAAAAGGAATTTTGTTTTCGGTGATTATGAATTGTCATGATAAAAAGAAAGTATATATATTGATTCGGAACAATAATAACCAGAGAAAAAATAAGACCAGAAAAATTATCTCAATGATAACAAGGTTGTCGGCTTATCGTCTTCATTTTGAATTCTTCTCACTTCTAGAGAAAAAAACATTCGTATTTTTTTCCTGGAATTTATTTACGAAGTTTGATAATCAACAGAAAAGAATATTCTTTTTTTTTCAAATTTATTTAAAAATTTCGCGCAATATTTGTTCAATATTCCCCAATCAAATTGTATAGTGTGGGCTCTTTGAATACACTTTTTGAATAAGCCCATTGGGCTCGTGTCCACAGGGGCTCCTTTCCTCAAGGGCTTCTTTCTGCGCACCAAGCTGGGCATGATCGGGTATTTTCCCCACATCGCGCGTATTTAATTGTTCCTCTTCTCAATTCTTTCGCGTGAATTTGTTATTCATATGTTTTTGTTCTGAAAGCAACAATATTGTATGAGAGTCGCGTATACATATTTCCCCAGACACAAGATGCCTGGCCCACCATCGTTATTATATTCATATTCATTTCACTTCGTGAGTTCATGTATTATTTCAGTAAAGCAGTTTACTGTCGATGTATAATCAATGATATATCTTTCGGTTTTCCCTATTCGTTTGTTTTTGTTCTATGTAATCAATGATATCTTTGAGATTTTCTGATCACAGCCATATCGGATGCGAGTAGCGTTATCCTTCGATGCGAGATTCGCGATCTACCGTCATTATAGTCATACCATTTGATCCATTTCACTGCGAGATTTTCCATCCCTATATAGTTTCAAAAAAGTGCTTTGCTGTATATGTGCAAATTAATGACATATATTTGAGATATTTCCTATTCATGTGTTACCCACCGTTGTTATATTCATACAAGTTAATCCATTTCACCGGAAGAATTCCGTCCCAGGTATCATTTCAGTATGCGTATAAGCAATGATATAATACGAATTCCCTGTTTTAAAGTATATTTTTTGTTAACTGACCCCAGGGCTGGCTATTGGGAAAGGCGAAGCTGCAAATCAACAACGGGTCCGCTTTTCAAGCATGCACTCTCGCAGTCATGCGACACATAAAATTCTACAATGAATATGAAAAGTTCTGAAATAAATGTCTATTAGGAGAAGGGTAGGGTCTTGTACATATTAAACTCTGTCCAGAGTACAAGAATGGCCACGGCCAAAAAAGACCGGTCCGCATACAAAACGGACAGGTAAATATTGGGACCGGTCGTTTTTGAACGAGGAGGCGTTCTTATGCAGAGAGAGTTGGACCGCGTACACGGTTTGGTTTTCACGCCGAAATGCAAAAAAGGTCAAAATTTTGACATGCTTTTGACAACATCGGCGTAACGTCATGTGAGCAATGACGTCGATTCACGCCTTTTGCGTCTAAAGAGGTCGATCTGGGTTCTGTCTTATTGCAAGCGAATATTACTCACATTTCACAGTTATCATACTCATCTCATCAATGTTTAGATTGTCATTATTGGAGTGAATGGAACGATTTTCGTGGATGATTGCTGTTAAAAAATCACCAAGCAATCTGTTCATGTAACCAATAACCAACAAGTTACATACGTTATAGAGCTGGTTTGATAAGCAAGGGTAGGAAGAATATCCCGTGAGTGTTCCCCCCACCCACTTCAGTCGAAGCTTCGATAACTATGCATAGACATTTCATCACTAGGATCCTTCCACATTGGGAATGCATACCAGAAAGTTCATTGTGCGTAAGGGAATGAACATTTTCATCGCAACCTCGCCACCGAGATTCGCTTTAGATGGAGACTGGACTCTTCATCGGATCCCTGAGCGAAGGCGTAAATAGATTCCGAATCAGCATGCAAAGCAGAATTTCTTCAAATGTCCCCATCCGATTCCATCGAAAAGATTATCATGTTCCTGGCGAAATCGCACTCAGAATCGGCATCGTGGTCAAGGTCATAGCGTCAATACAAGAATGTATAACAATCACGTCAAATCTCTCACGCGCTTTCTGGTAAATATTTTTACGTTTCGGGTCCCAAAAAGCTATTGGGATCAATTTCGCATATTCGCATTTTCAACTGAGCTGTGAGTTAGTAAATATAGATTGGACGGAATTACTCTGTCAGTCCTATTTGAGATTGATTGTAATCCGCGTTTCGTTCAACAATAGTCGTGAAATCGTCGTTATAGGTATATCGCTTCAAGAGTGTTTGATCCAATTAGCACACCATTGACGTATATGAACTGATACAGAGTGACTTTCTTTGAATTAATCAATAACCGCTCAAAAACTTACAGATATCCGAGTTAATAATTTCCGTAAAGTACCCGATTTCACGTCTCATTTCTCGTGGCCAATTTCAAGGAAATAGGAATGGAAATCTACTCGTTTTTTGTAAATTTATCTCGAAGTATAACAAAACAAAGCTTTTCACATCCCAACTCGGGCTGTCGAGAAGTTACTTTCTATCCCGGGCCACTTTGTAGGTGAACAAGATCAAGCATTCGCTTTTGTCCTTTTTGAAGAACTGGAAAGCATTAACATGATGGTACACTAGATATCTGCTGCTTAAACAGGGAGGAAGAATTCTCATTTCAAGAAAAAATGAGAGGCCTCCATTTGTATGTAGTAAGACGATGAAGTACTTCCTACACGAAGCAGTAGCGCATAACTCAGAGCTTTGAAAAGCGTTACTGCCAATTCCAGATCACGACAACAAACATCTGTCTCCTTTTTTGTGGCGTTTAATTTCCATTTCATTTGAAGACATGTCATCGGCAAACTTGTTTCTTATAACCGATCCATTGGAATGTCAAGCTTCAATTGGTATGCATTAGTTCGTGTGTGAACATGTCGTCACATATAGGCTATAATCACATCGACCAAATAATTAGGAAACAAGAAAAATTCCGTCGCTGAGGATAGACTGACATTTTCCTGGCCTATCCAAACTCTGCGTTTGTCTATTTTTTTATTCTAAGAGGGTGCTATTCAAACTATTAAACTCAGCTGTCATTCAGCTGCCTCGACATAATTTTTTTTACAAGCGAATTTATTTCTTTAAAAAAATTTAAATTGCATTCTCAAACTTTCCGCCTTGATGTGTATAGACTCGACTTTTAGAAACTCGCCACCCGCCACGCGCCGGAGAGATCTCCGATAACTGACTTTTTGCTATCTTTTAACATGCAAAACATCGCCACTTGCCACTCGACGCAAAAACGCGGCGAGTTTGGTTCCATCTATTAACAGTGCAAAAGTCGCCAGGCGATGCAAATGTGGCCCCATCATATTTATTTTCGTATAATGTCAAACATTGTCCGGAAGATAATTCCAATTTGTCCATTAATTAAATAAAATTGCCCTGAAATGAAGGAATTCCTGATAAAGTTGAATGCCAGATAACCTTACACTATCATCACTTTGAATGTAACCGTGAGGTTGTCTGTCAAGGATTATGCAAATAGGCCCAAGAATTGACATAAGATGATCAACTATCGTGCGAAACTTCTCAGTTATCTCAAAGGTTTGCTTGTCTTTTTCGATCTAAATATAATCCCTTGCATTAGTCGAGTTTTGTATGACGCCATATTATCTTGAATTCCGGAGACTATTTTTTCGCTCAGAATTATGCAGATAGATCCAAACTAGGCTCATAAATAGACATATATATTTATGTTGTGAATAGGTTTGATTTTGAGAAGTTTTTATTTTCGATTATATGTAAAAGCAATGTTTGAATTTTACAAGCAACATGAAAATATCAGTTTCGGATAATCTTACATGGTTGCCATTCTGAAGTTAACAACTGTATTTTAGCTAAAGATTATGCCAATAGAATCAAAAAGGCATAATATGATAAGCTTTGGTGAGAATCTCCTCAATTTCAAAACAGATTTGTACTCTTACTTACAATAACGCCTCGAATGCCTTGTAGGACTCCTTTCTGATCGCCATTTCGAATTTAACCATATTTTCAGCTGAAGACTAAGAAAACAAATTCAAACCAGGTGCAAGGTGTTAGGCTATAATGTCAGATCGCTCGGTTTTGATAAATTTGCACAGTGATCGTAGAATAATGCCTTGAACTATAAGAGGAACATGAAAAAGAGTGATTTTCAGATGACCCCACAGGGCCTCTGTTTTCAATTATACCATCATATTTTTAGCTGAAGATTATGTCCATTGATTCAAAAAACTTCTAAGGTACAGGTGCTAGACTTTGATGTGAGATCTCTCAGTTCTAATACATTTTGACGATGAGCCCAGAGTAGTGCCACACGAATATTACAAAAATGATTTTCAGATGACCCCCACATGGCCGTCATTTTGAACTGGACCATCATATCTTGTTGCTTCGAGAAAAATAATGTTGGTTTTACTTGGTAAAGGATTTTTCTGTTAATGAGACGGATGGTACACAAACTGCCTTCGACATTCACCCAGTCAATCGTCGAGTACTGTATGCGTATTTCATTTGTCTTCGCTATCAACCACTCTTATCAAAACACAAAATATTTACATATGGAGTGGTACTTGTACACTTGGTCACATTTGTCTTGAAAATACAAGCTCATTGGTAATATGGGTTCTAACATTTTGTCTAGCAAACATCTAGATCAGTATTGTCAGTGTTATGTCTTGCATATCGCTCCAGTTTATAAAGAATTACTTGATTACAGCATCTGCGTTATGGTGGGTCAGGCAAATGTTTCCATGATACCACATCTCAGTTAATATTTGATGTACCACTCCGAAACTTACGCGGAAGGTGCTTAGTACCTTGCCGATTTGCACTGTACGGCCTTTTTCTACATGTTTCGATGATTTCCCACATAGTTATGACCCTTTTTTATCCGCTCAGCAAAATTTACGTGGTGCAAGCTTGGTACCTTGCCGATCGGCAATGTAAGGATTATTACGCATTTCAATGATTTGGACCGGTATCGTCCATCCAGCAACAATTTTTTGTTCGGGCTATATCTCGGTTACTATTTGTTGGACAAGTCCGATACTGACATGGAAGATGCTTAGTACCTTGTCGGTCTATTTATCGGTTACGAGAATACAAAGCGTGGCTGGGATAAAAATCGTCACAGGGGACATTTTTGGTTTTTGTGATGTTTAATACAATCCGTATAATTTGTCTGTGGGGTCATATGAATTATTGTCAGTACGCCAGCATCGTTTCCACCAGCCCTTTTAATGTTGCGTTTAACTATCTGATGTACAATTCCAATATCTGCAAGGAGGAGGGAGGGAATTTGGCTTAATGTCACACTCAAGTTTGTTTCACTCATATGGTGACAGTCAGTTTGGTTGGTGGAGGAAGCCGGAGTACCCGGAGAGAACCACCGCCCTTCGGCAAGTCACTAACAAACTTTCACACATGGGCCAACTGGGCTCGAACCCGTGCCGGTTCAACGGTGTGAGGCTAGCGGTCACCAGCGAAGCGCCTTAGACCACTCGACCACCGAGGGCCCTTACCTGCAAGGAGGATGCTTAGTACCATGCAGATGAACACTGTCTGTTTTTGTGCGCTTTTCTACAGATTTGTGGCCCTTCATCTCGTCAGTCAATACATACTTTTCCGGACCATTTCTCGGTTACTAGTTGATGGAAAACTTCGAAACTTAAACGAGAGATGCCTAGTAATTTGCAGATGTGCACTATCAGGGACTGTTACGCGTTTCGATGAATTTCCACAGAATTATGGCCCTTTATCCTAGCAGTAATTAATTTCTTGTCAATACCATATCTCAGTTCCTATTTGATTCCACAGTTACATGGGCGATGTTAGGTATCTTGCACTATCCATTTTTCAGGCATTTCTATGATTTCTCAGATACTTAGAGACCGTTCATAATTTATCTTGAGAGGGGGGGGGGGGGGCGGTGGAACTTCATCTGTAGACCCTAAGTTATGTGTGACCACCCCCTCCTTTGGCTGGAAGGTTACCAGTGACCCCCCTCACCTGACATCATATTTATCAATGATCCCCCCCTCCCGTATCCCTACTAACACACACCCAATTCCAGCATAGCCAGGGGCACTAAATGATGCAGTGTGGAATTATATTAAGACCGATTCAAAACGAGTTGATAATACGAAGAGCTATTCGTTGATAAAGTGATTCGCGGTATGGTATTATACATATGAAAAAGTGGCAGAGAACGTGACACAGTTCTGCGCTACGACGTAACTGCGAGGAGCGAGGAGATTAATTTCTGTATGACGTATTTATTCGCATTCACCGGTTTGAGGTAAAATTATGTCATTCTGCATCATGATAATAGATAATACTACATACAACCGCTCAGGGAAACAATGAGGTTATGTGCGTTATACTGACACAGAGATAAACATAAAAAAATACGGACGAATCCGACATGATTAATTTCATGCATTCATCAAGTCGGCCTCCACAAAAACCCTGCAAAAAATGGAAAAATAGGCCGCGTTCTATAATATTATAAAACCATTAAAATTATTACATTTTAGAATATTATCTGCTCTGCACCTGGATGTGTTTAAATAAAGGATTTTCTACATGCACTGTGTACTGACTCAAATCTAGCTGGTATGAATAGGGGCCTGGCTGTTAACTGTGTCCTACAACACTACAGGATGTGTGTACATAGGTCTATATTGTGTTGTATAGGCTTATGATAAACCATTGAGCCTACTCTTTTATTACGCTCCATGGATAAACAAAGCGTCAGTAGGCTCCATGGATAAACAAAGCTGTGTTCTGATACATGTGTTTCCTGATCGAAAGTCCACCCTGGTTCTTCGACCTAAAAAAACATGAAATTCATACAGAAGCTCAAGAAATCCTAGCTGCTGAATAAGTGTCCATTTAACATCCGTCTTCTAAAGGTGTCAGCCTATCTCGACTGAAAACAAATTCCAATTTACTGATGACCCCCCTCTACACACAGTCTAGTTACTATTCGTGGAGCTTGAATTTGTTGGTGACCCACTCCAATTCCACCGCCCCCCCCTCTCCTCAGGATAGTTTTTGAATGGTCTCTTATGACCATTTATTCAGTCCGTCAAGAATTACTTTCCGGTACGTATCCCGGATACTAATTCGATAGACAACTTTGAATGGAACATGCTTAGTCTCTTTCAGATGAAGATGCAGGCTGGTACGGTGATTTACCTCGTCTTAATCATTTGTGCCACATTTATCGCACTGTACCTATGTCTGTCAACATGTATACTACATATGTTGCATTCTGCTCGGGGTTAGTACGTCTTAGACAACTTTGAAACGTATTTGTTTCATGCTTAGTACGTTTTCATGTGTAGTAACTGTCCAAACTCAAAGATATTTTCCTTTTTCCTCAGCCTTTACATGAATATAATCTTATTAAACCGGGCCGGCACCGAAATGTTTAGAACTTATTTGATACATGCTAACATCTCAGTGAAGGCTGATTCCCAATGTTCTAAATCCTTATCTTCAATTCAGCCGTTTGTACGTTACCATATACAAACACGATATTTTAAGGCTGAGGGATCATTGCACCTGTTAGGTGTTACATGAACCTCATGTTCAAATTATTGTCGGCTCATTTTCGTTGGATTTGCATATATGTAACCGTCCAGCCTCGGTAAAGTTCAATTTACGGCCATCAGAGGGTCATGCTTAACTCGGTTCATTTTGTCCAATTTCTTTAGCAACTTTGAAAGGACTAATGCGAAGATTTCAATAATAATTCGTCCGTGTGGAACATACTAACCAGATCTGAGAGAGTGGTAGTCTTTGAACAGGATAGGCAAAAAATTGGCAACAGATATCGTATGTCGGAATGACGCCACTGTTATGTGACATATACCTAAGCCAAGCAAATTTTGATCAAGATTCCGAAAGATCATGTTATTTGCAATTTATGTGGTAACTTTCAGTTCGTTGTGCCCAAAGCTGAGGAAAATATTAGGCTTAATTACACTCCACTTCATATTTATGAAATGAAAAAATCTCCCAGATCTGATATGCTTGAACTAGCTTCTGTCTCGATTCCACCAATGTTCCCCTGGTAATTAAGCAACTAATGACGTTCTAAGGGTCTCCTGGTACGCAGGTGCATAATGCGACACCCACGCAATGCCCCACATGGTCACACAATGTTTAATATAATTCGCTTAAAAAAATCTCGCAAATAAACTAGACAGAAAAATTGTTTACTCGTCGATCCCAAGACTCATATTCAGCCTTCGCCTATCATCAACTTTCAGAGTTAATAGTCCGCAGACATGTGTACACATAGTTAGCTCAGCAATTTGACACCGAACTACGAGAACCAACAGTAATCCATAAAACAGTTCGATTACTTGCCTGGAGAAGATCAAATATCTAAAACTCCATTGCTCAATCTAGTTTATATCAAGACCTGTTACCTGTGCATAGCCGCATGCCATCCGCTATTATGTAATCGCCAACAATACTGACGGGGATATCAGCTGCATAATGCACCGAGGCTGAATCCATTTGAGTCTTAGCAACACTATTTGTTACGTTCCCGTTGTCTATTAAGCTTTTAAGACAGCTAATTACCAGATACACATCACAGAATGATTTCCAATTACATGCAGACGTCTACCGACCTGATCAAGTTTATCCACTCAACGGCCTTGCGACCATTTCGGAAAGAAACATTGAACTGGTATAAGTGCTTGAGTAGTTAACATAGAATCAAGTGGACAATGGTTTGTGAAGCATGCATCCATTTTTGTAGTGGGGCTTTAAACTGACGGTTAGCCTGGTGCTTTTCCGAAAGAACGAGGTTAAACACACTTCCATTAGGCAATAGCTTATGACTGGGATCCTCAGAAGTATGAGCGACATACTAGTCCACGGACCAGAGTCGAAACTGGTACCACCTGAGGTGGCAAATTCTAGGAATGTTTATTGAAGAGGTATATGTCTTTAATGTTATCCATTGCAGATCGGTAGCTTAAGGGTAGTATACCACGTCTTTTCAACCCTACCCCTTTCCCAGTTCTAAATAAAAACTTGAGGGGTGGGGTATGGTCCCTCGGATATTTTTCTTATACTTCCATCTAGAGATCTAAAACTTCGCACACTTTGGGCATAGGTGCTCTTCTATTGAAACAAGAAAACATCATGTGACATAATCATTTGGTGACGTCACAGTGACGCGATAACCCAGTGAGCGGTTTATTGTGTCTTTTTGTCCATTTTCAAATTGATTTTTTCAAATTCTTCTGGTACCACTTTGCATAACAGATTCGATTCATGTTCATTGAAGAGGTATTTCTATGTAGATGTTACTCATATGTCATAACAGTTGCAGATCGGCAACTTATGGGTAGATATAGCGCATTTTCGCAACCCTACCCCGCCCCCATTCTGAACCCAAATATGGGGGGTGGGTTATGGTTCCTCGAATATTTTTATTATTCTTGCCTCTAGAGGGCCGGAATTTTCCTCACACTACGTGTAGGTCCTTGTTTATAGGAACCAGTAAACATAAATTAACAAAATCCCTTGGGGACGTCACTATGACGTCATAAAACGGAAAATCAGTTTTTGCTGGCCGTTCAGTCTATTTTCAATACATACTTCCTATTCAGTTGGTACCATTTGAGGTAGCAGATTCCATCAATGTTTCCTAAAGTGGTATTATTATGTAGTTGTTACCCATAGGTTATAACATTTGAAGTTCAGTAGCTTATACGCTAATTATAGCTCGTTTTATGAAACCTGGCCTTTACTGTAAGCCAAACTTTAGGAATGACGTGGTATGGCCCAACAGATATTTTCTTCAAATCTATGTCTAAAGAGCTAAACGATTATACCCTATACATTTTAGTCCTATGATATGATAAAATGCTAAATAAACTGATAAAACGTTTAATTACATCATCGTATATCGCCAGAGTAACACATATATACATTACAACACATATAAGGGAAGTGGGAAGAGGTGCCGACATACTGACAGAGCCACATGACTTCACAGTATAGTCTTCCGGTTAGCCTATTCTAAAGCACATACCAAGAATCTAACGATTCGTGATATGTGTTGTATCTCAGGTACGCATTTTTTGTACCTGTTCATGTAGCAACTTGGATGATATGACCACACGGCCCCTAGCATCGACATAAGCGGTTTTAGATACAAATCTAGAGAGCTATGATGGAAATGCTTTGACAACTCGTATATTGGTAATTGGTGAGCTGGGGTTTGGTGAGCTGTATCGTCGTCAGATGAAAATGACGGCATTTAACACAAAAGACTAGTCTGTAAGGCCCGATGTCGACCCAGCATCAACTTCCCACAAATGCCAACGTATATCAAAGACCAAAAGATCTGTACAGGGGGCGGGCCTCGGGGACGAAACGTACACCAGCAGAATCTCTCCGTACACAGGTAAAAATTACAACACATAAGGGAAGTGGGAAGAGGTGCCGACATACTGACAGAGCCACATGACTTCACAGTATAGTTTTCCGGTTAACCTATTCTAAAACACATACCAAGAATCTAACGATTCGTGATATGTGTTGTATTTGAGGTACGCTTTTATTGTACCTGTTCATGTGGCAACTTAGATGATATGACCACACGGCCCCTAGCACCGGCATAAGCGGTATTAGATACAAATCTAGAGAGCTATGATGGGAATGCTCTGACAACTCGTATATTGGTAATTTATCTATTTCATTATAGTGTAAGCTGGAGGTGTTATTTACCATTTGGAGGTGAATGAGGACAGTTATATTAAAATGATAATATCCCATCGATTAAATAATAGTAGGTTCTTCGATGCAAAAACATGCCAAACGATGGGAGAGCGAGATCAAATTTAACGCATGGCAGTGTTGCGTAAAAATAAACTGTCGATCTAGTTTTACTGTTTTGTGTTGACAGTTTCTACTCAACATAGAGTACATTTCCTGTGCAGCATGTATCAGGATTATTGAGTGTCCATCCCACATACATACTGGCAACTTGGTGATATCTCGCCCCAGCGTGATAACTTGAATGTGTGTTAAGAACGGAACCAGAATCTTGTTGGCAGGAGTAGAATATCGAATATGTGGCAGGAGTAAATTGTTAACATCAGCGTGAGCGACTGAAAGCACAGGCGATGTTCGCGTCAAGTTTTCAACGTAGATAAACTCAGGTTACTTTACCACCGCATTTCGGTGTGGTATTAAATAGGGTACAGTCAGTTGATGGAAGAGACAAAGGGATTGTATAAGATTTAATCACCAAAGCCACAAAGAATTCAAATCTGGAGACTATTCTGTTCAATTCAATAAAATGCGTCTGACCGGCTTTATCAGCTGGAAATCGTTTTTAACCACAATTGAATGGTATGTGATAAAATAGATACCGGTATCAACTATTGAACCAATCCGGAATCGACAATTTTCAACAGTAATGATGAGGCTGTATGGAGATTTTAGTATATGACCCATATGAACGTTCATCCAGATTTGATGATATGAAACGAACATCATGATGTCTTCAATTTCAGCATCATTCGAAACTGTTGTCAATTTTCCTTGCATTAATTACTACCTTGCTATGCCTGTGTAGAAGTTCGAGTTATTAGTGTCTTGTGAATAAGGGCTTTCGATTATTGATGCACGTTATACACGAGAGTATCACCATCACAAATTTCCAGAACAGGTCATGACTGTATGTAGGAAAATGTGTAATTAGGGCAGGCCGGTTGGTGGGATGATCCTGTAGTTTTACTGATGCAGGAACCATTCATCATTTATATTAATGGTGTATGGTTATCCGGAGAGCTAAACCTGTCACAAACAGGATTTCAAAGGATTTAGCTACATTCAACTTGTAAACAATATTTCCAAACTGCCTGGATGACCATGTGCCTAATTTTAAGGCAAATCATTTCATCATAATGGCATATGGGCAGTTGGTTTGAGTGGAAGTGAGATTTCTGAACATTGTTATCTCTGCAGCTGACGATGTAGGCATACTCTCTGCATCAACGCTGGCATTTTTCATGTTCCACCAAAGATGTTAGCAGGATATTCCCTTTCAGCAACCATCCCTGTCACAGTCTGTTAGTCCAGTTTCAGGTTTGCAGCATTTCACTATCGAGTTTCGGCTTCAATCCGATTGATGACGGAGCCTATGTTGACGTTACTACGTATGCATGGTTCCCTTAACATATTCATTTTCATTCGGACCAAAGTTATACATTCAGGTGCGAATCATCATTGCGAATACCATGATCTACCTTAACACTCATGAGACGAGTTTATATTCATTTAAACAGCTAATTATGGAGTAGTCTTGTGGCGCTTCTGTTTGGCTGAGATCGCGAGCGACGCACACTGGCATCCTGACCTCAGCGCCGGACACCTGTGACCTTTGATCAAAGCAAAACGAATCACCTGATTGGCTGACAGACTCGGCGACGTCATCAATGAATTATTTACGTTCGATAAAGCCGTTTGCCATGGCTCTCGACAGTACAAGATATAGAGGGAGAGAATGACCTGTTAGCGGGGCTGGAGTCACCAAGGAATCACCTTGTTCATTTCCTGGATATTTAGCCAACATCAGATTCATCAGTAGGTCTATCATGTGTGTTCGGAGACGATGTGAATACTCTAACACGTTATTGGATTTGCATGCCTTTATGCAGCTCCCAGCAGACCGCAGCTTTCACGGGATAATGCCCAGAGGCAATAGTGGTATCAAAATCTTCTGAAAAGCTCTAAAAGGGAAATGTTTATGCATTTTAAGAAGCAAACATAGCAGTTCAAATACAGATATCTAACACATATGGCCATTTCTGGCTATGAAACAAATTTGCAGTTGGCACCAACGAGTGGATTACCCGTTCAACACGTTTGCATGACTAAATCATAAAATTTGCTGGGATATCACGTTGACGAACCTGGATTATCAAACAATCGGTGGCCAAGATGTAAAGAAAGGGTAACGTCTTAAAAACGATGCAAATTCTAAGGTGGCCAACATTAGCTCATCATAAAGGGTGACCATATGCTGTAGCAATTGTAAATTGAGAAGATCTTTGTACTCATCAAGGTTAATTGCCATTATAACAAAAGTCTGGTGGTCGAATATGGTAGATTAAGAGGAAAATTCCATTTCGTCAGATTCATACCAATAATGACAGAAGAATAAAATTTGGAGGGAAGATATGGGTAGGAAGGACGATTGGTAGTCAAGATGAGAATCAATGGAAATATCGCAATACCTCGGAATATTTTCTTAATTGTCTTTCTCCATATCTTCCGTACGACCACTGTTTGGCCTCTTACGCTCTTAAAAGAAACATAACATGGTTTACCATTTCATTTGGTTCAAGTAAAAATGAGAAAATAAAATAACCCCGAAATTATCATCATTATTATTCAGTCGCGGTGACGTCATCACAGCATCAGATGGAGTTTTCAATAGATGCTTCAATGAAAAAAAGGGCATGGAGGTACACGTTGTTACTTTTCAGCTATTCATCCACAATGAAAATATCGGAAGGACCATATCTTACTGTTGGGTTGCGAATACAGAAAGAGGTAGGGTCCGGAAAATGTACTATAACAACCCATAAACTACCGATATACAACGGCTCTCCCAGATGGATAGCATTTGCATGCAAATACCCCTTAAAAAAATGAGCCGAATCTGTTACCTCCAGATTTACCAGCAAAATTGGGAAAAAACATAATGAAAGTATCAAAAAATTTAAAAATAATTATTGTTCATGTTATGACGTCATAATATTTATCATTTCAAAACCACGTTAACTTGTTTACAGAAGGCGTATACCTCATATGCATGGGGTGAAAAGTTATAGCTCTCTAGGAACAGGAATAATAAATCAGAATCAGAAAGTGTACCACAACTGCCACTACGCTACTGATCTGAATGTTTTATCACATATGGGCAAAATCTACATACAAATACCTCTTCAAAGAGCTTTTACCAAATGGTGCCAGCAGAATTGGAAAAACCAATTGGAAAACCAACGAAAATTTCGACAATAAATGCTGCCACGTCACTATGACATCATACAACAGTAATATTAAGGTATGTTAACTTGTGCTAATGGACCTGGCCCTGCCCCCAAAGTATGTGAAGTGTCAGCTCTCCAACGACAGAAATAACTAATATATCCGAGGAGCCATTCCCCTGCTCCCATTGTTTGAGTTCGGAATACGAGTAGGGGTGGAGTTAAGAAAGTGTGTTTTGCTACTGTTAAGCTACCGATCTGCAACGGTTATCACATATGGATAACATCTACATACGTGTACCTCTTCGAAAAACATTACAAGAATTTGCCACCTCGAGTGGTACCGATCGGTGAAATTTGGGGTCTTGGCCCATTGACTATACGACCTCGCGGTTGGTTCCAACTGGGTCGACTTGAGCAGTCAAAGACTTTACAGGTCACGAGTTTCAGTCGATCAAAAAGCTTTAACTTTCTCGCTATCACTTTTACTCGTTGGACAGGTAATGAATTCCTTATGGTGATCAGGTATGCATCATCTCGATTTGTCATACGGTAGCATGTAGACTCATTTTAAAAGAAAACAGCCAAACTGTTTTATATGGCTTTGTAGTTCAATGAAAGTGTTAAATTAAGACGAAATGCTCGGGAGTTAAATGTTAATGATCTCACTGGTTCATGCTGCGTTGGACAGTTTCTGTCATATCAACTCAGGATGACTGGAAAATATTTAGATCAAGGGGAACGACGGAATGTATGTATACATGGAAATCGTACACATCTGGATACAGTCAAACCTGTCTTAACAGACCACTCAAGGGAAGCAGAAAAAGTAGTCGCTTAAGATAGGTCGTCGCTTGGCAAATGGCAAATGAGTAAGCCCCAACCTTTTTGGTCGTTTCCTTTTCCTGTTAAATCTCCAAAAACAGCGGGTTCGCTAGGCTTAATCGATCACCAGTTGTTTTGAATTCTCGTCCTTCACACCGGCACGGAACGCCACGGTAAGCCGAGCAA
This sequence comes from Hanleya hanleyi, assembly GCA_036873755.1. NCBI lineage: Eukaryota > Metazoa > Mollusca > Polyplacophora > Lepidopleurida > Hanleyidae > Hanleya > Hanleya hanleyi. Next base: position 95,593 of record JAVTVY010003212.1, on the reverse strand, counting down.
TTAGTCATTTATCGCCGGCCTGACTTCTTACCGTTGAGCAGGCGATGTTCGTTCGTGTTTATTAAGCCCAAACTCCCGTTAATGTACATTGCAAAACTCGGCCAATGATCAACTAAATACAACAGAACATTAAACCGATCAACTTTTCGCAATTTAATGTATGTAATACTGGATGATCCATCGGAATAATAACTTTTTTGATAGAGGCAATTCTGGTGAATTGCATTGATTCTGTAGAATTCGTGGATATCCAAATCATCTCTTGTTCTGTTGAATGACGATCCACGATATAGACGTTCTAGCAGTGTTTAACTGCTGGCGTCGTAGATCTATATAATCGGACAAAGTCCAGGAACTTCTGGGCGATTAACCCAATTCGCAGTTACAAGAATTAGGATAAACGAAAGAACCTTTCGCATGCTTTTAGGGGTCATTTATCTCTGAAATAATGATAAACCGAAACATTAACATAATTCTGAAACCTACCTCAACTTACAGTTGATTTTGATTCCACTTCATTTCCATGAAGTTCCCTAACAATACTATTTTCTAGACAAACATAAATAAATGGGTCTTCGGTTCAGTTCCTATATGAAATTAGGAAGGACATCAGTTGTTGCTCTAGAGGATACTGGTTGATGTATACTTCTGAAACCCTCGCTCTGGAACTGCAAACCCTGGTATGGAAATTGAATTTTTTCTGAAATATGGTGATGCCTTTATTTCGAATTTTAACATTTATGTCGGCTCATAGGTTTCTGGTCTCAGGGTGGTATACAATATATAGTAGAAATGATATCGACAACTCATTTACAGATCACCCGGTTTGGTGGCATGGAAAATCGTCTTTCATCAGCATAAATTTTTGGTACCATCTTGTTGGAATATAACGGTCATTTAAATGGACATATGTTGATTACTTGCCGAATTCGCCTGCAGAACGGCCTGCGCTATGACGTAAATTTCCATTAGCCTATTCCACGCGTTCTGGCATAAACAGTACGGCTATCTTACGGTCCAAAATGGACACAACGTTAACCGGATATCTTAAGCGAAGAGCTATGCCATGGGTCTTCATAAATAAACTATTTTCTCCGTGAGTCGCACAATTGAGCATATTAAAAACGATCAAGTTAGCCCCCGGTGACCGCTATTACAGCTAAGCATTGCTTATAGTGTAAGCTGGAGGTGTTATTTACCATTTGGAGGTGAATGAGGACAGTTATATTACAATGATAATATCCCATCGATTAAATAATAGGTTCTTCGATGCAAAAACATGTCAAACGATGGGAGAGCGAGATCAAATTTAACGCATGGCAGTGTTGCGTAAAAATAAACTGTCGATCTAGTTTTACTGTTTTGTGTTGACAGTTTCTACTCAACATAGAGTACATTTCCTGTGCAACATATATCAGGATTATTGAGTGTCCATCCCACATACATACTGGCAACTTGGCGATATCTCGCCCCAGCGTGATAACTTGAATGTGTGTTAAGAACGGAACCAGAATCTTGTTGGCAGGAGTAGAATATCGAATATGTGGCAGGAGTAAATTGTTAACATCAGCGTGAGCGACTGAAAGCACAGGCGATGTTCGCGTCAAGTGTTCAACGTAGATAAACTCAGGTTACTTTACCACCGCATTTCGGTGTGGTATTAAATAGGGTACAGTCAGTTGATGGAAGAGACAAAGGGATTGTATAAGATTTAATCACCAAAGCCACAAAGAATTCAAATCTGGAGACTATTCTGTTCAATTCAATAAAATGCGTCTGACCGGCTTTATCAGTTGGAAATCGTTTTTAACCACAATTGAATGGTATGTGATAAAATAGATACCGGTATCAACTATTGAACCAATCCGGAATCGACAATTGTCAACAGTAATGATGAGGCTGTATGGAGATTTTAGTATACGACCCATATGAACGTTCATCCAGATTTGATGATATGAAACGAACATCATGATGTCTTCAATTTCAGCATCATTCGAAACTGTTGTCAATTTTCCTTGCATTAATTACTACTTTGCTATGCCTGTGTAGAAGTTCGAGTTATTCGTGTCTTGTGAATAAGGGCTTTCGATTATTGATGCACGTTATACACGAGAGTATCACCATCACAAATTTCCAGAACAGGTCATGACTGTATGTAGGAAAATGTGTAATTAGGGCAGGCCGGTTGGTGTGATGATCCTGTAGTTTTACTGATGCAGGAACCATTCATCATTTATATTAATGGTGTATGGTTATCCGAAGAGCTAAACCTGTCACAAACAGGATTTCAAAGGATTTAGCTACATTCAACTTCTAAACAATATTTCCAATCTGCCTGGATGACCATGTGCCTAATTTTAAGGCAAATCATTTCATCATAATGGCATATGGGCAGTTAGTTTGAGTGGAAGTGAGATTTCTGAACATTGTTATCTCTGCAGCTGACGATGTAGGCATACTCTCTGCATCAACGCTGGCATTTTTCATGTTCCACCAAAGATGTTAGCGGGATATTCCCTTTCAGCAACCATCCCTGTCACAGCCTGTTAGTCCAGTTTCAGGTTTGCAGCATTTCACTATCGAGTTTCGGCTTCAATCCGATTGATGACGGAGCCTATGTTGACGTTACTACGTATGCATGGTTCCCTTAACATATTCGTTTTCATTCAGACCAAAGTTATACATTCAGGTGCGAATCATCATTGCGAATACCATGGTCTACCTTAACACTCATGAGACGAGTTAATATTCATTTAAACAGCTAATTATGGAGTGGTCTTGTGGCGCTTCTGTTTGGCTGAGATCGCGAGTGACGCACACTGGCATCCTGACCTCAGCGCCGGACACCTGTGACCTTTGATCAAAGCAAAACGAATCACCTGATTGGCTGACAGATTCGGCGACGTCATCAATGAATTATTTACGTTCGATAAAGCCGTTTGCCATGGCTCTCGACAGTACAAGATATAGAGGGAGAGAATGACCTGTTAGCGGGGCTGGAGTCACCAAGGAATCACCTTGTTCATTTCTTGGATATTTAGCCAATATCAGATTCATCAGTAGGCCTATCATGTGTGTTCGGAGACGATGTGAATACTCTAACACGTTATTGGATTTGCATGCCTTTATGCAGCTCCCAGCAGGCCGCAGCTTTCACGGGATAATGCCCAGAGGCAATAGTGATATCAAAATCTTCTGAAAAACTCTAAAAGGGAAATGTTTATGCATTTTAAGAAGCAAACATAGCAGTTCAAATACAGATATCTAACACATATGGCCATTTCTGGCTATGAAACAAATTTGCAGTTGGCACCAACGAGTGGATTACCCGTTCAACACGTTTGCATGACTAAAGCATAAAATTTGCTGGGATATCACGCTGACGAACCTGGATTATCAAACAATCGGTGGCCAAGATGTAAAGAAAGGGTAACGTCTTAAAAACGATGCAAATTCTAAGGTGGCCAACATTAGCTCATCATAAAGGGTGACCATATGCTGTAGCAATTGTAAATTGAGAAGATCTTTGTACTCATCAAGGTTAATTGCCATTATAACAAAAGTCTGGTGGTCGAATATGGTAGATTAAGAGGAAAATTCCATTTCGTCAGATTCATACCAATAATGACAGAAGAATAAAATTTGGAGGGAAGATATGGGTAGGAAGGACGATTGGTAGTCAAGATGAGAATCAATGGAAATATCGCAATACCTCGGAATATTTCCTTAATTGTCTTTCTCCATGTCTTCCGTACGACCACTGTTTGGCCGCTTACGCTCTTAAAAGAAACATAACATGATTTACCATTTCATTTGGTTCAAGTAAAAATGAGAAAATAAAATAACCCCGAAATTATCATCATTATTATTCAGTCGCGGTGACGTCATCACAGCATCAGATAGAGTTTTCAATAGATGCTTCAATGAAAAAAAGGGCATGGAGGTACACGTTGTTACTTTTCAGCTATTCATCCACAATGAAAATATCGGAAGGACCATATCTTACTGGCAAACTTGGGTTGAGAATACAGAAAGAGGTAGGGTCCGGAAAATGTACTGTAACAACCCATAAACTACCGATATACAACGGCTCTCCCAGATGGATAGCATTTGCATGCAAATACCCCTTAAAAAAATGAACCGAATCTGTTACCTCCAGATTTACCAGAAAAATTGAAAGTATCAAAAAATTTAAAAATAATTATTGTTCATGTTATGATGTCATAATAATTATCATTTCAAAACCACGTTAACTTGTTTACAGAAGGCGTATACCTCATATGCATGGGGTGAAAAGTTATAGCTCTCTGGGAACAGGAATAATAAATCAGAATCAGAAAGTGTACCATAACTGCCACTACGCTACTGATCTGAATGTGTTATCACATATGGGCAAAATCTACATACAAATACCTCTTCAAAGAACATTTACCAAAGTTGATACGTCACATGGTGCCAGCAGAATCGGAAAAACCAATTGGAAAACCAACGAAAATTTCGACAATAAATGCTGCCACACGTTATTACGTCACTATGACATCATACAACAGTAATATTAAGGTATGTTAACTTGTGCTAATGGACCACACCCTGCCCCCAAAGTATGTGAAGTGTCAGCTCTCCAACGACAGAAATAACTAATATATCCGAGGAACCATTCCCCCGCTCTCATTGTTTGAGTTCGGAATACGAGTAGGGGTGGAGTTAAGAAAGTGTGTTTTGCTACTGTTAAGCTACCGATCTGCAACGGTATCACATATGGATAACATCTACATACGTGTACCTCTTCGAAAAACATTACAAGAATTTGCCACCGGAGTGGTACCGATCGGTGAAATTTGGGGTCTTGGCCCATTGACTATACGACCTCGCGGTTGGTTCCAACTGTGTCGACTTCAGCAGTCAAAGACTTTACAGGTCACGAGTTTCAGTCGATCAAAAAGCTTTTAACTTTCCCGCTATCACTTTTACTCGTTGGACAGGTAATGAATTCCTTATGGTGATCAGGTATGCATCATCTCGATTTGTCATACGGTAGCATGTAGACTCATTTTAAAAGAAAACAGCTAAACTGTTTTATATGGCTTTGTAGTTCAATGAAAGTGTTAAATTAAGACGAAATGCTCGGGAGTTAAATGTTAATGACCTCACTGGTTCATGCTGCATTGGACAGTTTCTATCATATCAACTCAGTATGACTGGAAAATATTTAGATCAAGGGGAACGACGGAATGTATGTATACATGGAAATCGTACACATCTGGATACAGTCAAACCTGTCTTAACAGACCACTTCCAAGGGAAGCAGAAAAGGTAGTCGCTTAAGATAGGTCGTCGCTTGGCAAATGGCAAATGAGTAAACCCCAATCTTTTTGATCGTTTCCTTTTCCTGTTAAATCTCCAAAAACAGCGGGTTCGCTATGCTTAATCGATCACCAGTTGTTTTGAATTCTCGTCCTTCACACCGGCACAGAACGCCACGGTAAGCCGAGCAATTAGTCATTTATCGCCGGCATACTCATCTCACGTTATGGCGGCCTGACTTCTTACCGTTGAGCAGGCGATGTGCGTTCGTGTTTATTAAGCCCAAACTCCCGTTAATGTACATGGCAAAACTCGGCCAATGATCAACTAAATACAACAGAACATTAAGCCGATCAACTTTCCGGTGAATTGCATTGATTCTGTAGAATTCGTGGATATCCAAATCATCTCTTTCTGTTGAATGACGATCCACGATATAGACGTTCTAGCAGTGTTTAACTGCTGGCGTCGTAGATCTATATAATCGGACAAAGTCCAGGAACTTCTGGGCGATTAACCCAATTCGCAGTTACAAGAATTAGGATAAACGAAAGAACCTTTCGCATGCTTTTAGGGGTCATTTATCTCTGAAATAATGATAAACCGAAACATTAACATAATTCTGAAACCTACCTCAACTTACAGTTGATTTTGATTCCACTTCATTTCCATGAAGTTCCCTAACAATACTATTTTCTAGACAAACATAAATAAATGGGTCTTCGGTTCAGTTCCTATATGAAATTAGGAAGGACATCAGTTGTTGCTCTAGAGGATACTGGTTGATGTATACTTCTGAAACCCTCGCTCTGGAACTGCAAACCCTGGTATGGAAATTGAATTTTTTCTGAAATATGGTGATGCCTTTATTTCGAATTTTAACATTTATGTCGGCTCATAGGTTTCTGGTCTCAGGGTGGTATACAATATATAGTAGAAATGATATCGACAACCCATTTACAGATCACCCGGTTTGGTGGCATGGAAAATCGTCTTTCATCAGCATAAATTTTTGGTACCATCTTGTTGGAATATAACGGTCATTTAAATGGACATATGTTGATTACTTGCCGAATTCGCCTGCAGAACGGCCTGCGATATGACGTAAATTTCCATTAGCCTATTCCGCACTTTCTGGCATAAACAGTACGGCTATCTTACGGTCCAAAATGGACACAACGTTAACCGGATATCTTAAGCGAAGAGCTATGCCATGGGTCTTCATAAATAAACTATTTTCTCCGTGAGTCGCACGATTGAGCATATTAAAAACGATTAAGTTAGCCCCCGGTGACCGCCATTACAGCTAAGCATTGCGCCCGATTTTTGGAAATTATATTCACCAACCCTCCCCCCTTCCAATTTAACTGAAAAAATCACAAGGATTGAAGGGAACCCGGGAACCCATGCAGCGAAATTTTGGTCCCGTTTACACTTTCATCTGACTAAATTTTGACACTGTGGCATCAAATTGTAGGGTATAAGGGTTAATGCAGAGGTGGCAGTAGAGTGATGCGCGTGGGCATAAGGTAATGCTAACATTTTTAAATTACGTATCCTGAATAAGAAAAAGCTAAATATGAGCTTGAGGGTGGGGCAACATTTTCTTGTTTATTTGTTACAGAACCGAAGATAATATGGACAATATTCATATCACCTGAAAGCTGCTTCTTTAAGCTATTAGTACATATGTTCATTTCTGTGTCTGGGCCAATGACGTTTCCATAACGCCAAAAAACGTAACGTTTATCAGACGATTATAGAATGAAAACTGCCAATTTGAGCAATAGAGAATAAGAATGAAAACGACAATGTGATATATATTCACTACTTCCTAGATGACAGATCTTTCACTAGGAGTCAATCGTTCAACATGTATTTGAAACAATGATGTCGCCTATGACGTCACCTAATACCACATTATCGCTTCTTTGTATAACACAATATTCACATTCTAGCCGACTGTACATCGATTATTTGAACATCACCAGACCTCCTTTTTAACATTTCCTTTCATGCGACGCACAGTAGCACCTAATACCATAGTATCGCTGCTTTGTACGACATAATATTCACATTCTATCGAACTCTGCATACATCTTTTTTACATCATTCACCAGATCTCGTTTTCAACCTTTGTCACAATCGACACACATTAGCATTAAGACATCTTGTCTAAATCTGTTTTATTATAGTTCCCACTCGATAGATCATAACTCAGCATGAATGAACTATATTTTCGTTTGTAGTTTCTGTTCCTGAACAAGAAAGATCGAAGAATTCAAGGATATATACCATATACTTCCATATTTCATATTTGCTATGGCGTTTTACAACGCGAATGTGTGCATTGCACGCTTCAGATTTAACACACCCAAACAAACGTTGCCAAGACAATGACATTAAGTCTGAGTTAATAGGCATAGGTTTTATCACTTGCCGACGATACTGAATTGTAATTAGATTACTCTGCATTATTGTAGTCAACATTGTCCTCACTCTCGTTGCAGGCATCGCTTCCAGCAGCAAATTATTACAGTGTTCAGTTACAAGCGTCTAGTCCGTCATTCATAATTCAGCCGTCGTCCATTAAAGAATATCCGCTTCCATAATCCAAAGACCTATTCCATATTCCATTTAACAGTATTAGCACCAAATTCAAAAAGACAATTATAGTATACATGAACATGGGCTAGTTTCCTGCAAGAGAGAAGCGGTCAACAGTTTTCAATGATGCCGACAAGACATCATGATGTTCCAAAAATATAAAATCCGTATCGCTGATCAGTATTCTTAATCCATAATAATCGTTGTAAAGTCGTCATCTAGAGAATGATGTATCTCAGTCACTCTTTGATTGTGTCTGTTCATGTGAGCACCATGAGAACCTTGAAGTACATGGGATCATACGGCCCCTAGCCCCGGGTTAAGCGAAATTAGACACAAGTTACGAAACGTAACGCCATAGATTTTGCACGCTACTCTTGTATTTTGCTATCTGCATGCGATATGTATCGCCAAATTTGATAAACTTTGAGTAGAGGCGCAATGTTTTGTTTCGTGACGCTGATTAAAATCGTCACATTTAACACAGGGTCTAGCAAATGCTACTAGGTGAGATATGTATACGCCATATGCAGGTCCCACTGGAATATTACTGTCCAGAAAGGGATAGTTTACGATGTCGAAATTGTAATAATCTGTTTTGTCATAAAGTCGACGAGAGAGCATGCCCACTTCATTTTTATAGAGATATACATCTAAATATGATGTGCCTGTAGGGCTATCTGCAGTTTTCTTCAAATCCAGTGAAGGTGGATATATATCCTTCACTGCGTCATTTATATAGCAATTATCCACAGCGAGAAGATCGTCTATATAGCGTTTGGTGAATGAGAAGGAACGGGCTTTGAATGGATCGGTTTTTGAAAGCGCCTGCATATAGTCATATTCATAAGAGAACAGATACAGGTTAGCCAACAGGGGTGCACAATTAGTACCATTGGAATACCTACATGCTGCTGATATATTGTGTTGCCAAATTTCGCATAGATATTTTTAATGAAAAATTCAAGCAATTCTATAAACAAAGAAACATCCCATGAATGATATCTCTTGTATGTAGTAGAGCTAAATAATGCTTTATGGCTTCCGACATTAATATTCTTGAACAAAGATACTATTAATGAACTTAGACGGACAATCAGGTCCTGATCAAGGATTGTAGTATAGAGAGTCGATAAATCCCATGTGGATACATGTCTGTACGGTATGTGACCTTTAGCATCAAGTTCTTCCGTAAGACATTTTGAATTTTTCAATATCCACATACATTGAACACCAGAATTTTTATAAATAGTGGCGCAATACCTTTCCCAAAATGCTTTTACCTCCTGAAGGGCCCTCATCAATAGGGTTGAAAGAAGCTTGGTGGTGCAGCTTCTAGAACCAGCTATGAATCTAGCTTTGTATGGTGATTTATGCAATGTCGCAGGCGCACGCTGGCGTGCATGATAAATTAGCTGATCTGCAAATGCATCCACCTCGACATCCCTTTTCGCAGTTACATATTGCAGATGTGAAGCTTGCGTAACAATTCTTGTGCCATTTAACGGATTTGTCGAAAAGACCATGTTCCGTTTCTAGACGTGAATATACATCGTCTTTGCGCAGTTTTGTAGTATCCACTAACTTTTGCACAGACGTCTCAGTTCCAGCTTGCAACTTCTGGCCTTTGATCTTCACTTGATAACCGATACATTTTTCAAAGTTTGTTGATAGCCTAGGTCTTTTAGACACAATTTTTACACCCGGGCTTTTAGGTGTGTCCGCCATGGCGTATAGCCTGTTTCTATATTCTACTCAATTCTGCCTTTTTACTTCAGAATGACACTGCAAGGAAAATATATATTAAATTAATATAAATTAAAGAAACATAATTTAGACGTACAACAAAATATTTGCAAGTTAACAATGTAATAAGACATATGCAAGCTAGTCGTGATTAGGCCCCACCCACCTCAGGCTGAGGGGGTCTCAACTGTGAAAAGAGTTATGGGTGTCATACTTTGATTTTGAGTGAGTTCCTTGGTTAAAAACTTCAGCAATTAACATCTGTTTAATTTTAATCTAAAAAGGAATCAACGAGTATCTCTCTTCCAATTTGCGGTAATTGAGTGAGCTATGCGCCACCACATTACCGGATAGTAAAACTGATAAGACGGATATTACATTACGTACGTCAGCATTCCGTATTTCCTAATACCCCATCATCTATCAGTTTGTTTGTTATATTGGCTTTCGTTTGGTATATAACATAATAAACCTTGAAACCAACGATCAAGTACAGGCGTCTTCTGCTTACCCTACCTCCTATAATTTTATGAGCACTCTGCATATCGCAGTGCCACGCGTTATATTCCTGTAGCGGTCTTATGCCCACGCGAATTATTCTACTGCCACCTTTGAGCACACCCCTATGCCATACCCTTCAACCCTGTAAGGTCAAAAATTGGTCAGCTCGAGGTGTAAACGGGACCGAAATTTAACCCCCTTATCCCGCAACAGCTCCCGGGCTATAGGGCTTCTTTTTTGAACATTTTTTTTGTTTTTCTTAAATTTTGTGATCAAGCTGTACCGGTAGTTCTGATGTCTTCTTACAGAAAGGATATATAGCTGCATGTATTTTTATAAGGAGTGCATCTTAAATGTAACCATGAGCTGTGACATGATATAGTTTCCAAAAATTCGACCACACACATGTCGTTATTAAGAAACTATTGATTTCGGTACACGTCTATACGAAAACAATGAAGTTCACCCTGCATGCAATATCTTGTGTTAAGGTCAAGTGTCGATTAGCATACCTTTCTTAAATGTTTCATTTGCAATTAAGCTGCAACGACCCTCGTTCAGAGTAACATGGGGCAATGGGGTGGGGGGAGGGGGTAGTAATGAACAGTGATAAGAGGCATAACAAAAAGGGGATATACTTAATATACACTAACTCCGTGATCTAATGCTTTATTATCAGTTGATGCTCCTCAATCCTGGGCTGTTCTAAAGTATGGCATTTTGGGTTATAGACTTGCAGACCGGAACCAACATTTGAATCCTGAATCTGATTTCCGACATTAGGGTAAATGTTGAGGATAGGGATCCCATAACACGATCTCTGTTTTCAAAGTCATGACAAAGAAAAGGACATATTGTATATCTCACGAACAATAATATAGTCAAGACAACGCCCAATTGCTTAGTATATGTTAATCAATGTGTAAAAAGATCATATTACACATTACAAAAAAAAAATTACCAAAAATAAATTCAGGCTGGAAACTGTTATAGTTGCCGACGTTAATGAATATTTCCAAGTTTCCAGCAGAAACGAGAGATATGATTTCAAATTTTAGGTGGAATGGCACAACGGCAAACAAATGCATTCTACACAACTGCATCTTGCATGGAGATAATCTACACTCCCAATACTACTATATCAATGTACAATGTGAATATCAATAAAGTAAAACAGGGGCCGTACTACTTTGGGATGTATAATATCTATGAAATTGCTCATCTTCAAGTTAGGGAATAAGGATACGTGTTCTGTTTCCTATCTCAGCCTTATTCTATTTAATATCATAGTATAGAGACAAATATCATACCCACAATAGTAATATATAGATAGGCCTAGGAGCAAAGTCGATATGTTCATAGTGAGTAAAATCTTTGAAGAAAGCATTCCAAGTTATGAGGGTGATCTAGGTTATACATTATTATTTAGGACGACCCGATTTCCTTGCATTATTGGGGCCCGCTACACCAATAAACTGTGATATGGCCGATATGGCTTCATATTTATATCACTTCAAAGATATCAAATTCCACATATATTCTATTTGTCAGACTTATACGGATAAAGTATTCAGTACAAAACGCAATTATTCAGAATATATATTTGCTTGCGCTCATGTCATTCCACTCCATCAACTTGGCTTTATCCTGCAGCAAGGAAATATTCATCCACACTGGCTGCAGGGATGAATTCAAAAGATGTGCCGCCTCATATGCCTCAGCCCCGTATACAAATGAACACATACTTCATAAACATGTCTGGAATAGCGTTCAATCCAGATGGGTTTTTGAAACATATCTCTGAACAAATAATCTGCGGGTCCTAGGAAATTACAGCCACCTAATCAGATTTCCCCGAACTGATTGACAGTTGTGTTATTATTATGAGAATTACATGTATTTATCTTATCTAAATACGTATATATATATTATATTATTCTGTGGAGAATACCATTCATCACCACAGCGTCTGGTGTCAATTGTGTAAGATTTTCAGAGGTGTGACTATGCACTGTAAACTGAGGTGCTCAATTATTGAACACTTATTGAATGTGCAGTTGTGTTCAGATTGTTAACTTCCATGTTCAGTTTTGAACTTTAGCATTCAAATCATTAAAGTAGGTATTCAAATGCAGAACGCATTATGATCACGTGTTTATTATTTTAGTTTGAATAATAGCATTCTGACTCTAACATAAGTGTTCACAATTTTAACACGCTTATTCAATCTTGAACATTCTGAGAACACGTCGGCGTCCGATTTATCTACAGTGTAGCACACTGACACTCAATATTCGTGATTTGAATGTTTTATTCTTTATCCGTCTGTTGCATACAAATTCATTGTGAATCTAATTAGATATTCATACTACAGAGAGCGGTGGAATGTACACATAAATGAAGATATGGGAATCAAACCAGTTCTGAATAGTTTGTGTACAATGTATTTCTTGATTACACTGTCAGAAGGATTTAGGCATAGATATGGCGTACCCAAAATAGATCAAACGATTCAAAATATATTTTGACCCAATGTCCGTCACGTCTATACCCACAAACATCTGGTCAATTTGATCCAATCCTTTCATCAGTGTGGACCGTCCAAACTTTGACCTGTCGAATGGAGGTCATTATCGTAATCTGAGGTTACTTTGAAATGGTAATTTGGCTTCTTCAAAACACCCACAACCATATATTACTTGAAACAACCCTCACCTTTTTCCCGTTTGCTTGACTGAACAGCTATAAATGCAAAATAGATTGATTGTCTGGGTTGTTGTTTTCCACCAAATAGCTTATTTGGAATATGTTATATCAGAGATTAACATGAAGGTAAGCTTCTCGTGACATTTTGGTGGACAGGAAGATTCAGATGCTTTCTGCTAAAAGTGGTAATATCCCATCACGCCACTACACTATAACTACTCATAAGTTAGAGATCTTTGGGTTCAGATTTAGCCTCAACCCTACCAGGCCTGAGAGCCATTATGCCCCCCACCAATCTTTCTTCGCTATATCCCGAACGACAAAAAAATGAGAGCTGACACTCCGTGACTTTGCAGTTTATCATATCAGATCCTTTTGAGCCCATTTCCAAAGCAGAGGGTCATGTAAATTTAAGAAGGCGGCCATGTGTGGTATCAGAAGAGTGATGTTTTCGTCAGGTTCCTTGAAAATTTCTGCTTTTCCGCAAGGAAATTTGGGCAAAAACTATTTTATTTCACATCAAACTAATATTTACTAATTTGTCATGCAGCTTTTGTGGAGAAATTAAATAAATACAAAATTCGAAAAATCGAACCAAAAAATTATTTTTTGAAAATGACGTCACAGTGACGTCATCAATGCGGCCATCTTGAATATTTTAAGCATTTTTCTGGTAGTGCTTGACACAAGGGTATAGTGTGATAAGTTTCAGCTCCTTAGCTCAAGCGTAAGAAAAATATTAGGGGGCGAGATTGCCCCTCAGGCGGTCTCAAAAAGCCCAGGCCCGATAGGGTTAACGTTGAAATATTGGCTAGTTAGGTTGATTAGGTGGAAAGGGGGCCTCTTTCCTTACTCCCTCAACTCAACTCCCCCAACCACCTATACACCGCCCAATCAGTCTAATAAACCAGATAGCTACGGTAGAGATGACAACTGTGACTATAGCCCGACATCATCGCCAATAATGTTGAGTGTCTCGGTTATGATGAACTATATATATGTGATTTCACCAATACCTTGGACTCTCTCTCTAATCTCCTGGGAATGAAGAACACATTATTCTTGCCACATGAGAATTGCATTCTGTTTTATAGTAGTAAATATCTTCCATACAAGCTGGAAGATCATCCCGCTCTAAGAATTGAATTTTCAACACGCTGCGATTCTCCAAGATGAATTTGGCAGGTACGTCTGATTGTACGTGACATCCGAACGTCAGTCCGATCGTTCACACACCAACAGTTTCTGGTTAGGTCCGTATACCATTTACTATTTGATGGACATCTTCGATACCTACATGGGAGAAGCTTAGTGCTCTGCTGATGTGCAATATCTTGTGTTCTTTTTTACCTGTTTGTACCCTTTGTGGCCCTTTACCATGTCTGTAAACAGCTTGTCGGGTCATATCTTGTTAAGATTTGATGAATTTCCATGGAAGATTCTTAATGCTTTGCAGATGTGCACTGTCATCGTTACCGGTTTCAACGATTTTCATCAGCGTCGTTTTATTTTTACCGGTTTTTTTAGCCTTTATCCCGTCTGTCGACAATGCCTTGTGCGCTGTCTTCCTCGGTAACTTTGAAGCTTACAGGAAGATGGTTATTTATATTATAGATGTGCACCATCAGAATTCGTATCCGTTTGGATGATCTTTTTCCGGTCCGTACATCGGATGGATGAACAACTTCGAAACTGAGTAAATGGAGCAGGTTTATTATCTTGCAAGTGTGCACTGTGACGTCATAAACAACTTTGAAAGTTACATGCTACATGTTCAGAACGATGTGGATATACATGGTCAGGTTTTATTCAAGGCTGATTTTTTTATCAGAATGATCGCATTTGTATATTGCCATATACAAGGATAATGCTATTAGGGCTGAGGGGTCAATACACCTTTTAGATGCTACATCATATATTACTACTAAAGAATCAAATTTTATAAAATTCGACTAAAGTTGTGTATGCGGTGGGTGGATTTTCTATATATGATAGGATTCTGCTGGTGAACTATTCATCTCCTATGCCCGTCCTCTGTGCATGTCAATCGACAATTTATGTAGGTGTATTGCTTAGGTGGGAAATTAAGCCGTAGGACGTCTGGCATTTACAGGTTAGCTTTTCTGGATATTCTTGCATTCACCAGGTTTACGCCATGTTTATGCGCTTATTCCATCAGACATCCACGATGCTCATCTATTAACATCAGAGGAGTTAATTACTTAAGCTGATCTTTCATCACAGCTCCCGAACCAGCGTATCTAATTCAGCTTAAGCCGATGCTAGGGGCTGTGTGGATACTTCATTGTCTCCACATGAACAGCTGCAATTAAAGCGCGGACGAGATACTAAGGCTACGTCCGAGAATCCACCGTATTCTCGTGTCTGGGTGTGAGGTAAAGAGGGAAGCTTTCCTGTACAAGAGTCATATGGTTGTTTTCTAGTCGCCAGACGTCGTCAATATTTTCCACCTCTTGCATATCGCTCCAGTTCAATATATTTTTGAGCTGGTCACATCAGTTTTAAATTCCTCATGGTACTCATATGAACAGTCACAATCAAAGCGTGACTGAGATACATCTTTTTTTTAGATGACGACTCTATAACGAATATTATGGATTAAGGATACTGATCAGCGATACGGATTTGATATTTTTGGAACATCATGATGTCTTGCCGGCATCATTGAAAACTGTTGACCGCTTCTCTCTTGCAGGAAACAAGCCTATGCTTATATATACTATGATTGTCTTTTTGAATTTGGTGCTAATACTGTTATGTGGAAAATGGAATAGGTCTTTGGATTATGGACGCGGATATTCTCTAATGGACGACGGCTGGATTATGAATGACGGACTAGATGCTTGTAATTTTTATCTGTAAAGAAATAGCCGACTTGTGTCTTTAAAAGATGATACAGTCTTACCCAAGAAGATGAATCAATATAGCAGGTCTATTACTGACGCCGATGACAGTGTATATTGCCAGCTGTGCAAACGATTCTCTGTTGTGCACTCTTGTGTGAGTTCGAACTCGTTTTTGTTTAAAAAATATAGAATCGATAGAACATTTATTATATCCTGTCCAGTTCTGGAAACCACCGGACTGACTTGCTGCAAGATGAAACCCATTCGGTGCAATTGACGACAATGGCAAAATACGACGCCTAAGTGTCTCTAACTGCGGAGGCACACCCAATATTCTTGTCATAAAGGGACCTTTCGGTCAATCTGAAGCTGTCTTTGCGGTCTTCCGTCAGTTGTTAGTGGGCGGTTAGGTAATGACCGACTGATATGCGCCTCGACCAAGCATTCAAGCAAAACGTGTCTGACAGAGTTTCGTTGGAACATGCATGGCAAGCTAGTTCAAACGGAAGATCGTTTACCTCGCTTGTGTTATTACTTCACTCGGTTGTTATAATACGCAGATGAAATATTCTATTTTAGAAACTGTTCCTGGGATCCTATCGTAGCAAAAACTGAAGAATGACCGAGATGAGCTAGACTGTAAAAGTTATTTGATGTATAATTTGAATCATTCATCGCAACAGACGGCATTCTCAATCGAAATCTGTATGTGTATTTCATTATTTTGCCATTCGGTATTGTACAACAAAATCTATAGCTTAAAAACATCCCTGGACGGCAATCGTACTTTATTTTAAGCTGAATAATTGACAGGAATTCACTTCCCGAAGGTGCCCCTCGCACAAAATCGTGGGGTAAAAGTTACTCCAAACTGAAAATATTTTGGAGTTGGTCTCGCATGAACATTTGTATAGCTAGGGGCGATCAGCTCAATTGCAGCAAGTCAGGTACACAACAAGAATGTGACGCGAAGCTATTGCCTTGTTCTTGGATATCAACAGTTATCGGTTAACGTCGACCCGACTGAATGCAATGAACCACCAAATCTGCGTTCGATCCGTAAGACAAATGGCGTTGTTTTTGTTGTCCTAGGTTCAGACGTACTGCACATAGAAAAGGTCAAATATTCCTTGTTAGCAGCAACGACGTCATCGTGGTCATTAAACTGGCTTTATGTTGTTGTCCCTCCAAGTTGTCCCCACCACATACACCGGGAGTCCATCGTACTATCGTCCCGTCATTCCGTCATTCTGTTACACATTTCTTGTCCGACCAATAACGCGAGAACTGTTGAACCGATCGACTTCAAACTTGGAGAGTGCCTTGACTTCGATAAGTGGGATGTTGTACGACAAATAGCTCGAGGGTACAGAAAACAATTTTCGTGTGAGGCCCTCAAATGGCAGATACCCTATCATAAATCCCTTCTGATCATAATTAAAATTGATATGGCTATCGATATGAAACAATTGTAAGAATTCTCAGCTGCAAAATGTTGTATGTAAAGGCCCGACTTTCTAAATTTAGGTAGGAAATTAGACCTAAATTTAATTGACAAACCACCCCTACCCCAAACATGAAAATGCAATTTTGACACATAACATGTTGTGGTCTCATGAGAAATTGACCTCTCCCGTTTGGTGTATATCGTTCGATATTTGACAATTTGAACGCAAAATTGGTACAACTGAGATTATAATTACAACAGCAAAAATATAACGATCGTTTATTCGCTGACTCGCCTGATAAATCCCTCCTAACAAGCACAGACACCAGTAACATGTACATGGCGGTATCTACATCGTCTCCTTAAGGTTGCCATAAGGATAGCAGACGACACGCACAGAGGGTCGATATATTATCATACTACAAAATGCCTTCACTGAACGGGAAATGTGGAGTATAATCCTGAGATATGAATTATAAACAAACAGCGCCTATTAGAGTGATCCTCGCAATGTCACTATAAGAGTATAGCGATAACGACCTTGTGTCTCTTGATTCGTACATGTCAGATAATATACAGCCACCTACGCCATGAAAGAAGAACGTATTATAACTCCTGTCATACCAATATCGAATGTCGGCTTGTTCCCTGATCACAATACTCATATCTCCCATAACGTGTATATTCAAGTTCGAATAGATAAGCTATCAGGTTATTCGCCTCAGACAACTTCATGCTAACATGCCCGTTCAGAGGATTCTTCTGACTGCACCATTTCAATGTTGGCTTGGATGGAGATGGACTGACTGTCGGTCCTATCCATGGCTTCCGCTGTTCCTGAATCACAGAAATTATTTAGAGCTGCATGACCTTCCTAACGTCGAAATATATGTCCACATAGGGGAAGGTCCCAGAATACCACGCCATATGATGACAGAACCATCTTGAAGCTCGCAAAAGTGAGAAAGTCGGCCAGATCTTTCAATTGGAAATCACCAAAACTCAGGCAGTATCTTACTCTACTTTGGTGTTTGTGTGTTTGTTTGTTCGTCCGGACTGTACAGTCATAGTTTCGATCACAATTCGTGAGGGCAGTATCGGAATCACTTTGGCTAACTTAATAAGAGTTTGAAGTAGCTGGCGTCCATTGAGAAACGCAGCATATGTACTGATTCAGTATAGCAGAGGAATTAAGAAAATATATTGTGTACAGGAGAGATTAGGACGTAATCTCTACTTTAAATGAAGTACATGAACAAAATGGCGTAAAATTAGAAAGTTCATCCGTGATCGCATGTTGACTAGCGTTCATTTTGTACTAAAATGAGTTCAGCCAACAACAGTCAGACGACAAAATGTCAGAGAGAGAGAGAGAGAGAGAGAGAGAGAGAGAAAATTAAGGTTTAATGTCGCGTTCAGCAATACTTCAGCCATACAGCGACGATCAAACAATATTCTAAGTACTCAAGCCAAAAACTTAGTAATCCAACTCATTAAAACATACACACATTAAAACTTATGCAACAAACCGATTTCTCTCAAATACCCCAAGATACATTCCTCCCTCACCCGACTAAAAAGGTGTTCCAAAGTAGTCCCTCGATAAAAAGCATCTCTTACAATCTTAAAATCTATGCATTCGATAAGAATATGTTCTGCCGTGAGATATTCATGGCATGGAATACATCTTGGGACTGCATGGCTCTTCTTTTAGTTAATCGTGTATGGCCGATTCATCGTCTGATCATGGTTTGATCGAAACGTTTGGAGGGAATACCAAGCGTACCTGAGATACAACACATATCACGAATTGCTAGATTCTTGGTATGTGCTTTAGAATAGGTTAACCAGAGGACTATTCTGTGAAGTCATGTGACGCAGTCAGTATGTCGGCACCTCTTCCCACTTCCCTTATATGTGTTGTAATCTGGCTGTTCAGATGTGTATAGCCTGCAGTTTTTTTAAACTCCTGGAGTTTGTTATTATTCACAGCATCCCATAAGGATTGAAACAGCCGTCTCACATAAGTACAGATAGAGGGTCTGAAATCGCTATATGGGATTCCAACAGGATCAACCTCATCATCTAGGGCTGCCTTAGCCTTTGCCAACGTGACTAGGCAACCAACAAAACACAACGTCAGTCTGTTGATCAAATCTAGAGGCATGAAGTTGTAGAATACTCAAGATAGTGGAATGAGTCGAAGTTACACTTTTAATCGCTTGGAGGCATGACAGTGAATCTGGGAAAATATGACCTTTTTTCCTTTTAGTGGTGTTAATGAAATGTACATACAGGGACTGATCCAAAGTTTGACAGTTGTGTGCCTGGAAAGAATTGAATATGCATAGGTCCAGAATATTCGTAGTAAAGTAACCAGTTACATATCATTCTCCAAGGAATAAACCCAATTTCACCTAATTTATCCATTTTTATGGTAAACTTTTAGAATAGAGTAGACGATACAGCTCGATAAACAGCCCAATGATGTTTTAAGTTAATGAATTTGGGCGCATCAGCTGCAGTCTATTGCAATTAGAGAACATCTAAGCTTTCTCCTTTGTATTAACTTAATTGGACAAAAGACGATGGGATACAATGGGTTATTCAACAGGCCTTGATCTATTGCCTCGAGACCGTGCTCTATCAGGAATTACAGAACGTTATGTGCCTGAGTTCAGACCAGTCAGAATGAGCAATTCAGTAATTGACGATTATGTAATTGTGGTACGAGATATAATAACCTAACTGAAGATAGATGAAGACATTGAACGACTTGCCCACTGTCAACATTTGAGGGGTTGGAATAAATGTAGCTTCCGATGTCGTGACATAAGATGGATTGACAATTGACGAAACAAGCAAAACGAAAATCAATGAAGCTATATCTCTGAGAAGTTCCGGTTGAATATCAAAAGTGCACGAAGGCAAGGTTGTCATAGAACTTCTTGCTCCATTGCTGGGCGCTCAACATGAAAAGGACAAAAAAAAGGACTGGTTGGCCTGGGTGACTGGCTGAAGAATCATGTCTGCCCATGGAATGGTGATCGCTGAGACAGTACTATAGAAAGGCGAGAGTACTATAGAAATCATATTCATTGAAACGGTGGATCATCTCTGTTTTCGAAGTAATCTCTGGTATATTCTTCACATGTGTATATAAGTTAACCCTATTTGACCTGTGCGATTTGGGATGTATCGCAGCCTGGGGCGTGGGGAAGTGGTCCCTTTATATTTTCGCTATCCCTAAGACTAGAGGGCTGAAACTTACAACACTATATCTTTGGGTCAAGTTCTACTAGAAAATGTAAAAGATCCAAGATGGCCGCCAAGATGACGTCACAATGACGTCATTTTTAAAAAAGCAAGATTTTTCGAATTATTTTATTTTTGTGTTTTCTTCTCAAAAACTGGCAGATAAATTAGTAAATCTGATATAAAATAAAATAATTTTTGCCCACTTTTTCAAGTTTTCATGTTGAAAAGTAAGAATTTTGAAGACATGTGATGAAAATATCACTTTCCTGTTACTCCACATGGCCGCCATTTTGAATTTACCCATGATCCGCTGCTCGGGGATACTGCAAATTGGTACTAGGCTCAAAATGACCCCAAGGTGGAAAAGTCACGGAATGTCAGCTCTCAAGTTATTGTCGTTTCGGAGATGCCCCCCCCCCCCAGTCCAGGGAGGATTAATACGTATTTGCCATAATTTCACGAGGAAAAAAAGGATTCAATAACTCTTCAAAATCACATCATTAGAAAATTGTTTTTTTTCTTTTTAAAATCCAGACGAACGTCGGTGTACACTCGTATAGCAATTTTTCACTAGAAAAAATAAAAGATTTTCTGATTTACTGGCACATCGTCCGCCTCTTTACATATTTCTTATTCCCCTCCGCATTTACACCCTACTGTATCACCCCCCCCCCCCCCCCCAAGCTCATTTAAGCTATCAGTATAGATAAAAGCTGGTCTTGGAATCAGGAGAAAGAACATGACAGGTCTGTCCTCCTAGAGACAGTTTGTGTAATGTTGCTCAAATTCTATATCTTTGCCAAACTTATCCCCTCAATATTTGTATTTATTGGCATTGGCAAAATTGCTCTTCTGACTTTTGTCAAAATTGCTTTTTAAACTTTTGATTAATAATGTAATTCGTATACAAATATGAACAAAAATGGCACTGCCCTATACAATCTTTCCATGCTAAACATCACGGTCGTACTTCTTCAAAACATGATCATGAATCATTCTGCTAAACCGTTCAGCTTATAAGTTTTTTGTAAACATAATGGGGGTGGGGGACATCAGGAAGCATCTACATCATGAACCAAGACTGTGTCACAAAACTTTTTTGATTGCTTTTGAGAAATAATCACAATTCAAGATCAACTGATCAGAGACCGCAGAGAACATGTTCTCTGCGGTCTCTGATCAGTTGATTTTCATCATTGTACAATGATGAAAATTTCCCATTTTTGATATTATGGCTGTATCTACTTTATTGTCATGTACTTTTGCACTCTAGATTGCATACCCGCCCATCTTATCACAGGGGTTTTCAGCCGCTATTCAGAATTTTCGCTAGGAGAGTAATTTATATGTATCCGTTGGAATCAATGTCCATATTTTGATAGCTCGATGCACAAACCGTTCGCTATCTACTTTGACCAGTTTATACCCGTGAAAGTGACTGCCGGTGTACGATATTGAAGATCGGAATGGACATTTCCTATGTGTTTTGAAAACTAAAATCCGAAACGCATTGACGTGTTCGTGTCTCGACTGCAAATTGTTCAAATTGATAGTGGCCACCCAAAGCTGTTCTCGTTTGTGGTAGTTTTTTTGTCACACATTTCTATGAGTTTATTTCGAAATACTTAAAATTAATGGATATGTCAAAAACATCATAGCCTAATTGTTACTTTATTATATTATCTCGACCCTCGCCATCGCAGTGGAGAAAATATCGGCATGGTCGACCCTTAATATCGCAATGTTTACTCAAACGTTCCATCATGTTTTAAAGATGAGGAAGGAGATTTCTTATTCCACACTTCAAACAGTTTGATTGAGAAATGATTGAGAAGGTTGATTGAGAAATGGTTGATCAGTATGATTGAGAAGTGATTGATAAGTTTGATTGAGAAGTGGTTGATCAATTTGAATGACAAGTGATTTATCAGTTTGATTGAGAAGTGGTTGATCAGTTTGACTGAGAATTCATTGATAAGTTTGATTGTAGAGTGATTGATAAGTTTCATTGTCTTACTCAGTGATGTATCTGCGAAACGATTTGCACGAACTCAGCTCTCACGATTTATCAGTTAGTCATGAAGGACAAATGTCCTATCCTCCTCCTCCCCGAGTGCATCTTGAAGCAAGCCATCCGCCCACAATAATATGTCCGGCGTTCATATCCAAAAGACATTAATCGCTCTAGACGTAACCATATGATTGAAAGATGAATGTTCTACTCAAGCTATTTCCTTGACAACAGAACAGTGAAATGTTTGATTGTGATTGCTCACGTGAACTCCATGAGCATCTCGCATATATTGTACTCATTCGTCCATGCGTCCTCCGCGAGTTCAGAGTTATGCATAACACTTCCGATCCTGAATGTTGCAAATGTATTTTGCCATGGACATTGAATGGTCGATTGAATAGCTGGGTCGAGCAATGCGGGACTTGCACAATACACGGTTCAGGCCTCGGCCGCTAGTATCGCCTTTGTCTTTATTTCCGTTTTATCCCACTTCTATCGTCTGCTAGGCACAGCTGAGTAGGCTAGCCATTCGTTTCGCTTGGACGCGTAGCGGGCGATAACTCTCCGTAATAACCACCGCTCAACCACCAGGATGGCGGCGAACGACATTTCCAGTGATATGTGGTTGATTTATATGATTTTAAGTTCAATACTTGATATAATCGATAGAAACCTGTCGTAGTTTATTCGATTGTGCCGCCATATTCGTTAGCAATGGTGAAAGACAAATATGCTGAATATAAAAGCGGCCCACGGGATGATTGAAATAGTATAAACGTTTCCGTTCCGGGTCGTTTATATTTTGGAAACATTCAAGGAATTCCCGTAGGTAAGCAAACCCTATATCGCGAGATACATGCAGGTAGTTGTCATTTGAACTCCGCTAAAGTCAATAAATACCGCGACGTCAGCATTAGCTGACAATGGGTTTAAATGTGTATTCATGCCAGCATGCTATACAGGAGAGCTGTTAGATCTCAGCGGGAATGGAGCTTTCAAAGCTGCCCTGAAAGACAAGCTCAGTGCCTAGCAGACGATAGAAGTGGTATAAAACGGAAATAAAAAAAAGGCGATCCTAGCGACTGAGGCCGGAACCGTGTATTGTGCAAGTCCCGCATTATCTATAATGATGTTGATTTAGCTATTTTTGGTCTGGGCGAGTTGGGGGTTTACCACAGCCTAAACCGAGGTGAGAGGATTTCGCCTACTGTGTCGTCTGTTTCGATACCTTCCGGCTTAGCGAGCTGAAACTTACCACACTGAATCTTTAAGTCAAGGTCTATCAGAAAAGATGAAAATATCCAAGATGGCCTGAAGAGGGCATTCTTCAACTGATTTTTTGGTCCGATTATTGAAACTGATAATCTGTACGTTAAATGCGTCTGCTCTCTGAGATAGCCATTAAATAAATGAGAGTGTGTATGCGAGAATATAGGTTCCGGTGATGGAAGGCGTTGTGAAAGAAATTATGTACCAGCAACTGATTGGCTAATGCTCTGAGATAGTAAGAGCCCATTAATGGTGGAGATCCGGCGCTGTGGGGAGCGAGCTTCAACGCTCTCTAAAACAAGGCTTTAACACCCCAGAAGAGAGTCCAACACTTTTGGTATAATTAATGGACGTTTTCAACGCCGGATATATACGGGCTACTTGGGTCTGCCTGGACAGCCATCTTACCTAGATACAGACGGCTTCAATGCCGGGCAGCGTGGCCAGGTGGTATTATCGGACGGCGACTGGGAAGCAAGTGTGAATATATGCGTGCCGAGGATACGATTGATCTTACGGCGATTAGTCAGGAGAGCCATGAAATATATTCAACTGACAGCATAAATTACTACTCTTCAGGGCAGGAGATGGAATACTTGGCAAGACGACTTTGACGGGCTGCGGTATCGCTAAATGTACAACATGCAATAAATCCTGTAAATTTGCAAACTCTTATTTTGTAAATATAAGTCTCTTGAATTAATTTGTGTTGCATCACGCTATCTCAAACTGAACGATTTCGTCATGACGAACACGTTACAGCGGTCAACACTTTTTACGCAACCACTTCACACATGATTATTCTTCCCGCTATTCTCAATTGATTACAGAACTGTTAACAAAAGAATCCAACCAATTGTTCGGAATGCTTTTTCCACTTACATCGATTTAGGAGAAGGGATTCGACATATGAGATATTTTTGCTTGTCAAAATGGCAATAATCAATTACAAAGAGTGCAATATCAAATAACAGCATCACAATCTCCGATGAAAAAGGCGTCGTATTTGAGCGAATTAATTCTCTGTCTTCAACAAACTTTCATTCTGAATTGCGGCAGGACAAAATAACTTCAATCACTTCGGAATATACAACTGATTTTGTCGTATTATTTATAATTAACACCCTCCAATAGCATAGAAAATCATCCCTGGGGCTGAAACACTTGCATGTTGCATCTAATGTTGCGAAAGGGTATTATCGGATCAAATATATGACAGCGATATATATATTCTTACCGCTTTGAAGAAAATAAAAAATAACAAAAGTCACGGAACAGATGGTTTTACAGATGGTAAATTTTTTAAGTTCTTTTGGGTTGACATTGGTTTCTTTCTTATTAAACAAATTATGGCTACGAAAAGGGGGAATTTTCTATAACACAGCGGCAAGGTCTGATAACTTGTTTGCCAAAGGAAAATCAGCCAAAACAATTTGTAAAGAATTTGGCGGCCAATAACGCTTTTGAATGTTCAATTTAAGCTGGCTTCAGCCTGCAAAGCAGGAAGAATAAAAGCATATCTAGACAAAATCGTACACCAAGATCAAAATAGTTTTATTGGTGGACGCTTTGTTGGCGACAACATTAGGTTGGTTTACGATATTTTAAATTTTACAAAGAGTACGCAGATTCCTGGTATACTACTTTTAATTGATTTTGAAAAAGCTTTTGATACCATATCGTGGGCCTTTATGCGGCAAACTCTGAAGCTTTTTAATTTTGGCCCCTCAATTTCCGGATGGGTTGACAGTTTCTATCGAAATATATTTTCTTTCATACAAGGTAGAATATAAAATTTCACAGTTTGCGAACGATACAACTATATTTCTAGATGGA
Source organism: Hanleya hanleyi (assembly GCA_036873755.1). Classification (NCBI taxonomy): domain Eukaryota; kingdom Metazoa; phylum Mollusca; class Polyplacophora; order Lepidopleurida; family Hanleyidae; genus Hanleya; species Hanleya hanleyi. The sequence goes on along the minus strand of JAVTVY010003212.1, from coordinate 70,038 downwards.
TCCGATGTCTCTCTCGAAGAAGAGAGTTTAGAAGCACTTGAACGGTACGCCAGGCTGTCGGGGCTGAACGTAAATTAGGACAAAACAAAAATATTATGTTTAGGGAGAGAGAAAAAACGACCAGACAAATCAGATTTACAATATAATTTAGACTGGTCACAAAAAACATTTGATTTGTTGGCAGTTACTTTCACGTTAGGTATGGAGGATATGGTAGATATAAACTATGGCGAGAAAATAAAGGAAATCAAGCAACTTTTAAATAACTGGTCGAAAAGAGCCATAAACGTCCTCGGTAGAGTGACAATGATAAAATCACTAACAATCCCAAAATTAAATCGTTTACTCTTCACTCTCCAACACAAGTGATGAGTCAACTACAATCTATGTTATATCAATTTATATGGGTGTGAACGACAAAATAAAACGGATACAACTTTGTCGAGATTACGATAAGGGAGGGGTGAAAATGGTGGACATTGATGAATTTGCTAGATCGATTAAAATCACCTGTTTTCGACGAATTATTGAAATATCTAATCCCAGCAAAAATATTCTATAGCATACTTTAAACATTGTCTACGGTTTGAAGCAATGTGGATCGAAACATCTAGAAAAAACTAGGAAAACATTTAAATAACCCTTTTTGGAAAGATACATTATCTGCATGGAGCAGATTTATGAAACGAAATGAAATCAAAAATCTGGAAGATGCAATGTCAGAGGTCATTTGGTATAACGAGCAGATCACTGTGAGTGGGGAACCAGTGTTCAATAAAAGATGGTACCAACATGGAATCAGATTCAGAAATGACCTTATCGAAATAGATGGGAAGTTTTATTCAGAAGTAAAACTAGAGCAAATTTATTATCTAAAACCAAACTTCCTACAATATGGAAGGACCTGAAATATAGTGAAACTTTTTTTTAAGACCTTTCGGACCCATAAATTCAAAATTACCTAACCCTATATGGCCATTATCCATCCAAAATCTTACTAAATTCGAAAAAGGAACAAAACCCTTTTATGTAACACTGGTAACCGCGGAACACAAATAACCGACTAGTGAAAAAAGTGGGAAACAATTGTGACTTTTAAGCCTGAAGAATGGAAAAAATACATTTAGCACCGTTCTAATGTACTTCAGATACGAATTTGCGGTGGTTCCAGTACCGAATTATCAATAGAATTCCCCGTTATGTCAAAATGCGTCAAAGTAGATTAAGTAGTCGACAGCACAAGATATATTTCACACTGATGTCTATCTCGCTCTGATCACCTTCGGTCAAACTAAAGCAACTAGATACAACTCGAATACAACCGATGAGGCCGCCCATATGCACAAGTAAACATTGAAAATGTCTGAAGGTAATAATTCCAAGCATATATTACGCAAAGATAACAACATACATGTGTATCCAAAGATTAATTAAGTCTTTTTAATTTAACCTTCTAGAGAAAAAATTTCAAGTCGGCCTAAAGAAGTTGTCTTCTATATGGCTTTAGACAATGTGGACGAAACCCAGTATCATGCGACCTTTTGTTGCAAGATATATGCATGCCAAATTTGAACGAAAAAAAGTCTGTCATATTCTAGTCTTACTGTCCGAAAAGGAAATTTTCCAGATTTGCGCCACAAGTATTGGTGTTTGTGGCGTGGAAGAGCTCTCGGACGAAATCTTGTGATATGATATCAGTATAACTAATTTGGAAATAATCCGTTATTTTGTTGTAATTTTAGTGTGTGGAAAAGAATTCTAAGTTGGGTCGCCAAGCGATGTCAACCTTGGGTGTATGTAGGCGGAACAGAATATATACCAATAAACATCTTATGACAAGATATCGAAATTTGGAAACGATCCAGTCCTATTGTTTTGTTGTGGGGAAACTAGTTTAAAATTCGCCCAGATGGCTCCACAAGTGGGCATATGTCAATGGAAAGCGACTCCAGCCGACATCTTGTGGCATGATATACACACACTTAATGTGTAACGAATTCTTTAAGTCCTTCCAAATTTAATTTCAGAAAACGAAATTTTCTGTTACGCCATTCTAAGATCCCCTTGTCTGGAAATGGAATTTCTGGCTTGACCTCCAGGTCTGACGGTCCACCCATTGGTATGTTTGGAGGGAAAGCGATCTCAAACGGCATCCTATGGTATGATATCTGCATACCACAAACGGAACGAATCCGTTATGTCATTTTAATTTTATCGTTCGGTGTTTGTCCTCAGGTGACGCCACTCAATGGTACATGCGAACGGAACATATTGTGGCCAGATATCGATACAACAAATACAGTCGTCCCATTTTGTTGTTCTGAAAACGAAATTTTAAGTTGACCTCAGGTGACGTCACATATGGGAATATATGGAGGGACTGCGACCCAAGCGATATGGTAAACATACATCAAATTTAAAAGAATCCGTTATATCGTTCTAATTTTTCTGTCTATAAACTAAATTATAGGTCCGGCCTCCCGGTGGTGCCATCTATATGTATGTTGACGAAAATCCAATCCCAAGTGCCTTGTAGGAAGAAATACACTAACCAGATTTGGAAAGAATCCGCTCAGTCTTTTTCCATCATCCTTGTTATGCTGCGTTTAATTGCATCGTGCACTGAGTAAAACACAGCGAGGTTTTTGCAGAATTACAGAAAATAATTTTTACCGTCTTTTACTGCAAGTTTTCCGCAAAAACAATATTTTTTTATTCGTCTGAAACAGTTCTCGAACTAGAATAAAACATTTCTTGAATCAGAATAACACTCCCGCAGTCAAACTTATTAAAATTTATATCATTAATTTATTAAAATTCTCAATTTCATAATTAGTCAACACAATATTTCAATTTTGTAAGAAGTAGACACTATGTCATGGCATCTAGTTGTACGATGGATCAACGGTGAACAAAGGTCAGTTTCACGTCAAACAGTGATCAAACTCCTTATGAAGGGTAGTTCTTTAATTCCAAGTAATATTCTGCGTATTCCCCGTTGTGTCAAAATGCATCTTAGTACTGTAGATTAAACAGTAGACAGCGCAAGAGATATTTCACACTGAAGACTATCTCTCTCTGATCACCTTCGACCAAACCATAAACAACTAGGTACAGCCGATCGATTACGATCGAGGAGGCCTCCCATTTGCAAATGGAGTGAAGTAAACATTGATAATGTGTAAAGTTAATAATCCCAAGCATACATGTATATTGCGCAAAGGTATCCAAATACATATATATTCAAGGATTTATCAAGTCATTATAATTTAACCTTTTAGAAACAAAATTTCAAGCTGCCCGTTAGGTTCTGTCACCCATGGCCGTAGCCAATGTGGACGGAACGAAATACCAAGCCACGTCTTGTTGCAAGATATCCGCATACCAAATCTGGAAAGAATTCAACATATTCTACTGTTCGGAAAGGACATTTCTCAGTCCGGCGCCACCTGTATCGGTGTGTGTGGACGGACAGCGCTCACGAGCGAAATCTTGTGGCGTGATATTAGTATAACTTATTTGGAAATAATGAGGGGTATCTCATCAACGATAACCACTCCTTATTTCAGATTGCACGAGTGATGTGGAGAGTTATCTCCCATTCAGGGGTGATCTCCCTTAGACCATGCCCTGCACTGAGAGCGTGTTGTATGCACGAGTCATACCTCGATCCAAAACGAGGTCAAATCGTCCTCTTCTTGCAAAGGCTTTCGCTGATATAGATCTGTATTTGGTATCAGAATTTATTCGAACAAATCTTAGTTTTTTGCCTCGGATTGCATTATATTTTAATAAATTTTGTAAGTTTATGGTCATTTTCCTTACAATTGATAACGATTTGTTGTGGATGGTGAATAATTTCCACATATTTTTGATTTTGAAGTTTGTGCGATTGACGAGGGGAAATACATTTTGAGCGCCATGCCACGTGCGAAGGGCCAGCGCCCCAAGAGACATGGGACGAAACGGGTGGACTATGCAGGCGTGGTTGGAAGGAAGAAACGGGCCGTGGATTCCACAAGTATGTCAGCTAATGTGGACATTCCTATTGAGGAGCAGCCAGCGACAGTTGAGAGACCAGAGTCCATGTACGGCCAACAACAGCGCTGGTGCCCGCCGGTAGCTGTAACGCCAGTGGTACTGCCCAGCAACGGGAATGGTAACGTGGGTGAATCAATATCAATACCGTCAAACACGTTATACAATCCGCCCAGTTTAAATCTCGTTTACACCCCAAATACGCTAGTTAGTGTGTGTGGCACCCTGCTAGTGCGTATACCAGCTCTGTTGAAGGAAAAGATATGGAAGTCAGAATACTTTGATTTAGGTCTGTTGCTCAAAGATGACAAAGAGCTACTAGAATTTATCGACTCCTCGGCCATATTTTTGTCTTCCTCGGGCCAGCTGGAGGTCAAGGCAAAAAAGTCTTGCCCCAATTAGATTCGATTGAGAGTTGGACAAACGCTTTCCTCATATATATGGGTATTTACCTTGCTCGTTTTCCCATGCGAACACAAGAAATGTTGAAATACGTTCACACTATCAGAACAGCAGCTTCTCGATTTTCGGGCTTCGGCTGCCAAAAATATGATGAGCAATTTCGTATCAGACAAGCAGCATGTCTTAACAATTCTTGGGCCAGTGTAAATTACAACACATATAAGGGAAGTGGGAAGAGGTGCCGACATACTGACTGCGTCACATGACTTCACAGAATAGTCTTCTGGTTAACCTATTCTAAAGCACATACCAAGAATCTAACGATTCGTGATATTTGTTGTATCTCAGGTACGTTTTTACCTGCGGCACGCAGGTCTACGGGAGGCTCGCGTTGTTGTTGTTGTTCTTGTTCTTGTTGTTCTTCTTCTTGTGACTTTTTGAAATGCGCATGCGCTAAGAGAGGGTGATCTCTGCCACACTTTTCTTTTCAACCTCCGATCTCACATGACAACACTGTCTTCAAGCGCGTTTGAATTCATTTGCAACTATATTCGGTGGAATTAATTATTGCTTCGTTAATTTCCGGATTGGATTTATTATACATGAGAATAGTGTGAATAACGTCAAAGGACCTAGGCTACGAAGTAGGGTAGGCATTAGGACTCGCTTGGACCCCCAGTTGAAATCCTGCCAATATTAAGATGGGCACGGCCCAAGTTAGAATCACCAGTGATTTTAATCAAAAATCACCAGAAATTTTCACCAAAAGTAGGTCAGCTCGAAACATGCTGGCAGCAATCCCCTAATGCACCTTCATGCCCAGTGTGAATAACGTCACAGGACATAAGAAGTAGGGTAGGAATACTTTCCCCATCACTCTTTGCTATTTACATACACGAACTTGATGTAGCTCTCTCAGAGGCCAATGTAGGCTGTAACCTTGCTGGTGTATTTATGAACCATCTTATTTATGCTGATGACTTATGTCTCATTTGCCCATCGGCCAAAGCTCTGCAGGCTCTTTTACAAATATGCGAAACCTACTCTATTTCTCATGACATTCTTTTTAACACTAAGAAAAGCGTTTGTGTTGTTGTTAAACCAAAACGCTATAAGAACTTCAGACCGCCTGTATTACTCTTGTGTGGTAATCGCTTAGACTATGTTAATTCTTATATATACTTAGGACATGTTATTACTGTAGATCTTTCCGATGATCAGGATATCGAATGTCAGAAACGTAAACTATGCATCATGGTCAATGTTCTCTTAAGAAAGTTCACAGCATGTACCGAACTTGTTAAAAAGGGTTTGTTTCGTTCATACTGCTGCAATATTTACTGCTGTCAGCTTTGGTGCTCTTACAGCAAGAAAGGTCTCAACAAATTCAGAGTTACTTACAACAACTCGTTCAGGTGGCTCATGTGTTATAGACGTGACTGTAGCGCAAGCTACATGTTTGTGATCAATCGCATCCCGTCTTTTGGCGAGTTAATACGAAAGTCCGTTTTTCGGTTCAAGCAAAGGCTAACTGATTGTGACAATGTTATAATTTGTAGATTGCTTAACTGTGATGTTTATTTCTCGTCAAAGCTAGAAGCCAAATGGTCTGAAATTTTGCACTAGTGCTCTTATCCACATGTAAATAACTTTGGTGTAATCTGTATGGACGCCCGTTCAGTCTGAAATAAAACTATTATTATTATTATTATTATTATTAGGACTCTGACGCACGCTGAACTATTGGACCCCCAGTTGAAATCCTGCCTATATTAAGATGGGCACGGCTCAAGTTATATTCACCAGTGATTTTAATCAAAAATCAGCAGAAATTTTCATCAAAAGTACGTCAGCTCGAAACATGCTGGTAACAGTCCCCTAATGCACCTTCATGCCAAAAATCAAGGTTCTAATATCAACGGTAACACTCAGATAATAACATATCTCTCAGATATAACATATATATAAATATTAATATTCATGTCACTGTTCCATTGTTTCTCTTGTTGTATTCCTCTTAAAATTTTGTACTCTGCCTTTGACTGGTGTTTGTACAATAAAATCTTGAATCTTGAATGCTTATTTTGCCGACGAAAGGATTCAGATGGACTCACTCATTACCGGACAATTTCAAATGGTAGCCCACTTCGAAGGGACAGAAATGACTATGTAGTATTTAATGAGTTAGACACCCCTGTGGGCGAACAATACCTCGCAGTCGTGCAGTTATATTGAGCACTTTCGGTTACAAGCATGACATTTTGCAAATAGCTATTTTGAATGATTCTCTTTCGGACCACAGCCTCTATCCTCATTCTCGCAAGCCAGGGCCTTGATTCGCTGGTATTGATGTTCCCGTCCTCTTCCGCACTCAGAATCCCTTTAGAATAGCATTAATCACTTCCGTAAATTCAATACTTATGTGTATCAGCAAACAATGCGCAGAAACATATTGCATTTGACACCATTCTCTCAAGACGGAGCCCTTTTCTGCTAGAATTTACTGGTTCTATACAAAATTTACGTTACTTTGTCAATTAGTTTTACGTATGGAATTACGTCATATATAGCAGTTACTGGCCATAAAAACGATCTAGTTGACCTCGTGGCCAAAAGTTATGGCCTTTGTTTTCCTGGAGGGGTTTTTGAGTTTGATTTTGATACTTAGATACCTTTCGCATTGACTTTAACTTGGCAGTCATTTTCGCGAATGCAACAATTTGATGTATCAAAAGATAATAACGAGAATTCGACATCATTCTCTTACACACAGACCTTGTTTAGTGAACTAGCCCCGAAACTTCGCACATGAATCACCTTCGGAATGACTTAGTGACAAACATATTCGCGAATTGAGTATAGGAAGATATCCATAGATACTGACTAGAAATGTTTCTTGTTTGCAGAATTTGATTTTAAAGAAATTAATAAAATTAGCAACCTTCGAAAAGGCTTGGCCGAACATGTCAGTTGAGATGATATTTCCTAAGAATGAAATAGTTAATCATTTATATAGAAGAAGCAAACCATGTCTTGGTATTGACTTACTGCGTGGAAAAGAGTGGCAAGCAATTTAGTTCGCAGATGATAACGAACGTAAATGCAGAAACCTAATTAATTATTTTAATCGAATATCAAGACTGTAACAGGCCTCAATTTGAATAGTGAAAATGTGTCATTATGCCTCTTGGACAGTTCGATAAAGCCTTAAATCCCATTCCGTAGTTTCACAGATCGAAGTGATAGACCTCATACTAAATTTATTGAAAAATAACTTTCAAGTTGAAGGAAATATAAATTTTCCATTTTGATCGGCAAATTAAGCGATAATGGAGACTGAAGAGCGAAGATTTTCGCGCTATGACTAAATCCTCGAAATTTGTTTGGATTTCCAAATATTTGAAAGCCTTTTTGATTTGCAAAAAGTAACGACTGAACCGAATGTTTTGAAACTTGGCATACACGATACTTGTACCAAAACATTGCCAGAGCGATCATGGTGAGTTCGTCTGTCAATTCAGTATAGACGGCACGGCCGAGTCAAAATCGTCGGATTTTGAATGGGGAAAGTGAATATATATATATCTGATATCAGAACTATTACGCAATCCCTACAATTGTGGGTTACAAGTTGAAAATTACTTCCCTTGGCATAAAAACACTGGCAGATGGCGCTTTTTTCTACAATTACCACTACCTCCGCTGATATGTCTTTCATTGTATTATTGCCACTGCCGCAGGTTTTGACTACAATGTAGTCATTTCTCACTTGTTATTGTACCTGTTCATGTGGCAACTTGGATGATATGACCACACGGCCCCTAGCACCGGCATAAGCGGTATCAGATACAAATCTAGAGATCCATCATAGAAATGCTCTGACAACTCGTATACTGGTAATTGGTGAGCTGTTTCGCTGTGACAACTCGTACATTGGAGATTGGTGAGCTGTATCATCGTCAGATGTAAATGACGGCATTTAACACAAAAGAATAGTCTGCTAAGGCCCGATGTCGACCCAGCATCAACTTTCCACAAATGCCAACATACATCAAAGACCAAAAGGTATGTACAGGGGGCGGGCCTCGGGGACGAAACGTCCACCAGCAGAATCTCGCCATATACAGGAAAAAATTACAACACATATAAGGGAAGTGGGAAGAGGTGCCGACATACTGACTGCGTCACATGACTTCACAGAATAGCCTTCTGGTTAACCTATTATAAAGCACATACCAAGAATCTAACGATTCGTGATGTGTTGTATCTCGATCAGGTACGCTTTTATTGTACCTGTTCATGTGGCAACTTGGATGATATGACCACACGGCCCCTAGCACCGGCATAAGCGGTATTAGATACAAATCTAGAGAGCCATGACGGAAATGCTCTGACAACTCGTATACTGGTAATTGGTGAGCTGTTTCGCTGTGACAACTCGTACATTGGAGATTGATGAGCTGTATCGTCGTCAGATGTAAATGACGGCATTTAACACAAAAGACTAGTCTGTAAGGCCCGATGTCGACCCAGCATCAACTTCCCACAAATGCCAACATATATCAAAGACCAAAAGGTCTGTACAGGGGGCGAGCCTCGGGGACGAAACATCCACCAGCAGAATCTCGCCATATACAGCAAAAAATTACAACACATATAAGAAAAGTGAGAAGCAGAGCTCTGGCTTCTATACATGTCCAAGCCCCTGTATGATGTTCCAAACATGAATGCAAATAAAAGAAAGGAGGCCAGCACATCTAGCCTCTCTGGCATATCACAAGGTCAAACCAAAGTATGCTGGGCATGTAATGCAGGCAACTGTTTTCGGCAACAATGCAAGTTTGCTCACAAATGCCAAAATGTGCACAAAACCATCCTGCAAAATCCTGTCAGAATTTTCGTGCCCTTCACCATGCACAGGGAATTGTTCCAATTGGGAAAACTCCCGTTAATACTAGAAGTCTGGAGTTATTTGCTACATTACCCAGATAGAAAGCAATCTGAAGAGTTACTTAATGGTTTTAAATTTGGATTTTCTTTACATTATTCTGGACGCAGAGTTCACAGGGTTGCCAAAAATTTAAAATCTGTTTTTGATAATCCTCAAATTGTTCGTCAAAAACTACAGAAGGAGGTTGAGTTAGGAAGAATGTTGGGTCCATTTACTGAACTACCAATGCCAGCGTTGCAGGTATCTCCTCTGGGACTGATACCCAAAAAATCTCCAAATCAATACAGACTAATTCACCATTTGTCCTACCCTAATGGTAAATCAATCAATGATTTTATTGACCCAGCTGATTGTTCAGTAGTATACACCAGTTTTGACCAGGCTGTGCATTCAGTACAGTCAATGGGGAAAGGGGCCTATCTTGCAAAAACGGACATAAAATCAGCCTTCCGACTTCTACCAGTATCTCCAGATGACTTTGAACTACTGGGACTTCACTTTGAAGATGCCTACTATGTAGATAGAAATCTTCCAATGGGATTGTAATATATCTTGTGCAATTTTCGAGAAATTTGCCACATTTTTAGAATGGATGGTCAGACGAAAAATAACAAATGCCAGTCTGGAGCATTATTTAGGTGACTACTTAATAATATCAGATAGCCAGAAAGGATGTGCACATGCTCTGGGAATATTTTTGGAAGTATGTGAATACCTAGGCATTCCAGTGGTTCAGGAGAAAACAGTCGGGCCAGTGACGTGTATACCATTTTTGGGCTTTGAAATAGATACAGTGGCCGGGCAGATCAGGGTACCCCCTGACAAGATTCAAGAAATTGGTCAAAAGATCGAGCAGGGTCTTTCCAAGACGAAACTAAAATTGCATGAAATCCAGTCGCTCGTGGGCTCTCTGAATTCTGCTTGTCGAGCAGTCGCCCCGGGTACATGTAGGCCTTTTATTAGGAGACTGATAGACATAACAAGGGGAGTAACCCAGCCACATCATTACATAGGTATTACACATGGCGTGAAACAGGTCTTAAGATGTGGTTGCAATTCTTTCCCCATTTCAATGGGATAGCTGCATTTAGGGACCAATTTTGGGTGGCAAATGGTCAATTGCAATTTTTCACAGATAGTTCTGGGGGGCTCACCAAAGGATTCGGTATCTACTTCGACGGGAAGTGGGCTCATGGCCAGTGGCCAGCTTATTGGGCAGAACTGGGGGTTACTTCCAACATCACCTTTTTGGAGTATTTTCCCATATGGGTAGCTGTCAACATTTTTGGTGAATTGCTGAGGAACAAGGAAGTAGTATTCAGATGTGATAACTCCGCTGTTGTCACCATACTCAATACTCAGACAAGTAGTCACCAGAGGTGATGATTTTGGTCAGGGCATTTGTATTACGGTGTTTAGAGTACAATATTATTGTGAAAGGTCAGCATGTCCCTGGACATCAGAATCTGATCACAGATGCAATCTCCCGTTTACAGTTGGCCAAATTTCGACAACTGGCACCGAAGGCAGACGCCCTGCCTGTTCCAATACCAGCCGAGATGTGGAAAGTCTTCGGCTAGAAGCTCTCAGATTAATCAGTGCAGCAAATTCGAAAAGCACACAACAGGCTTACGAGAATGGGTTCAGATCATTTTACCAGTTTAGAATTAGCTATAATTTGGACCAGGTGTGGCCTGTACCTCTGGACCACATTGTACAATATGTGGCACACTTGTCATTGAAGGGTACGGCAGCAAGTACAGTAACGGTATACTTATCAGCAATAGCATATGCCCATATGATTAGGGGATGGAATGACCCTACAAAGCATTTCGTGCTGTGCAAAATGGTGGATGGTATACGCAAAACTGACCCACGAAAGGATATTCGGGCCCCTATTACGATGGATATTTTGAAGACCATAGTTGTAGCCTTGCCCCTTGTTTGCATTTCCCAATATGAGAGCTGCCTTTTTCAAACCGTGTACTTACTGGCCTTTTTTGGTTTCATGAGAGTTGGTGAATTAGTGTTTTCCTCGCATGAATATAGACAACGCCCTTTAAGGGTTGGTTATGTGGCAGTTGACTGTAGCAGGGACACCACTTCTCTAAAAGTCAGGATTCGAGAGTCCAAGTGTGACCAGTTTGGCAGATCAGTAAATCTTGTTATTGATAAACTAGATTTCAATAGAGATTCGCTTTGTCCAGTGGTAGCTATGAAAAAGTATTTGACTCAGCGTCCCATGGGAAGTCAATATTTGTTCTGCCACATGGATTCCTCACCCCTCACAAGATACCAATTCAAAGCAGTACTTCGAAAGGCACTACAATTTAGTAATGTGCCTGCAGCGGCCTACAAGAGCCACAGTTTTAGAATAGGTATTTGTACAGAGTGTGCTATGAAAGGTATACCATATGACCAGATACAAGCGTGGGTAGGTGGAGCTCGCCAGTGTTTCGTAGATATTCCAAGTCACAGGGTGCATGTTCCCCGCTGATGATTAATGTATGTGGGGGGGGGGGTGAACGGGGGGGGGAGATTATTCAATGCAAATGATATTCTTTCAGAAATAACGTTATTTGGTGACTCGCTCATCTATTGGGCCCCGTGGTTTGCGTGCCAGTGTCAGCCAGACCAAGTCAACTTGGAGTTGGAGGAGATGGGGGTGCATGTTTAATGGAGGGGACAGAGGGGCATGAGATGGGAACACTTGAAGGATAGTATCGAATATAACCTGGTATCTCAGCCAGTTCCGGATGCCATAGTGATCCACCTGGGCTCAAATGATGTAGGCCACAAGCCCTCTGGTGATTTATACCATGAAATCAGGGAAACGATACTGTACCTGAAATTAAGATTTCCCGCTTGTGCAATAATATGGTCAGAAATTCTACCGAGAGTACAGTGGCAGGGTACCGACAATAGGGCAGCAAACAGGAGTAGAAAACGTGTAAATAGGGAAGCGGCCGCAGCTATTCGGGATGTGGGGGGCAGATATATCAAACATAGGGAGTTCACGTTTGTTGACACATTTTGTTTTCGGCCAGACGGTACACGTCTTTCCTCTGCAGGGAATTCCATCTTCTTAACAACAATACAACGTGCCTTGCAAACCTTCTTGATGTCAGACCAAACGGTTTATCCATAGTGTTGAACATATTATAATTGACATTATTGGTCTGCCTTATAACATAAATTACCTTTGACAGCACATTTCTGCAGCAGCTAGGGAGGGCAATCTCCCATTTGAATCTAAAATCTGCGCTTAGAATTTGTGGGATTACAAGCATGTGAAGACATGCTTGTGTGGCCGGATTCTCGCGCGCGAATGAGCAGGTTGTATGCGGGGCCCATACTTATGTGGTCCGTAAGTTGGGCGACAAATCATCCTTTGTATCAATCGGAGCTTGTCAATGATTGGGCTTCAAGGGAAACATGTTTGAGATTCGCCTGCAGGGAGTCATGGGCTCACCTGATGGTTTTCCAAGGGAGCAGGGCCAGACCATTGTTTCCAATGGGTGGCAGGTATTTACATGTAAACTCACAACAGTGGCCTCTGATATGCCAGATACCTATTTATGGTGGTTATCAGAGGTTGCTGTGCTCGTAAGAATCCGGTCAAATTTTTGGTGTAATTTTCTTAATAAAGCTGCGACCGAATATCTTCCAAAATCAAATATTATCTCTGTTTTTCTTGTAGTTAGACATAGGGCAATTTATGTAAATAATCCATTACATTGTTCTAATTTTACGGTCTTGAAACGAAACTTCTAATTTTGCACACTAAATTTGAGTGTGATTGATGATGGTACTCTAAAGTTGCCCTACGGAAAGGAAAAGTGGTCGGAAGAAGAAGAAAGAAGAACCTGACAGAAACATAAAGCGTCTCAAGGATGCAAGAGTTTGACTTTAGATGTATAGTTTGAATGAGGAATTGTATTCGTTATGTTCCCCAATGGCCACTGAAATCAATTCCCGAGGTTAATGGAGACATTAACTCCTTAAATCATGTCAACATGAACATCTGTTCTTGAGAAAGCAAAGCATACTGGGTATTAATTCATCCTGCTCGCATAAGAATAAGGGCTGTAACATAGTTCATTTGTCATAAATGATTGGCATAAATAATCGGCATAGCTGACATTATTAGCACCATACGCCAAGCATGCATAACATAAAATTTATTAACCCTAGTTTTTATGGATTAAATATACAAATCCTCGATACGTATTTGGTATTTTGGACTATGTTTATGTCTTCATGGCATCATCAAAAACCGCTTCTCTCTTGCAAAAATCTAGCATTTATGTATACTATGATTGTGTTGTGTTTTTGAATTTGTCGCTAATGGTATTTGGATTATGGACACGGGAATTCTTTAATGAAAGACGGTTGATTATTGAATAACGGACGACAGTTGTATTGCAAAAGGTGTCGACAATCATCAATGAGGCATCTAACCTGCATTCATCTATTCAAATACATCTCTAAATCTCTTACGATAATATAATGTCATTTAGATTTGATAGGATGACTATTACAGTGTAGTTTTATTCCCAATCGTCTCACGAGATTGATCGGTAAAGTTAATGGACATATCAACTTTCTCAATCATGTCTAGGTGGCCATCTCCCAAGAGCTGAGCAGAACTTGGTACGTATGAATTTCAAATCAAGCTTGCGTAAGATATGTAATCGTCTCTGTAGGCATTCGACTAGCGGTAATTTTCCAATGCAACTTGATAACTTGGTTAAACGGTCTAGCAATTCGGACTATGAATGGCGATATCGTATTATGTAGCGATCGATGGTTATCTCTGCAGTAGTTTACAAATATAAAAATAATATATACTGAATGAAGAAAAATGGTATTACGCAATGTTATTACTCTCCGTCTTGTATGTCTTTGAAATTATATTTTCGGCTCGTATGGATGATTCATAAGTCGGCTGCGTTTATAACAAATGCCCATAATAAACTATATCGAAATTGATTCCGACATTTATGGCGTGTATTTACCATTTATCCCAAGCCAGAAGCCAACAATTTACTACGGGTTAAGGAGAGGGTAAACATTTGAACGAAATGGTTTGAGGACAAGACATAGTGAGAATGGTTCCGGAGATTTGGATGCAAATCAGATTGACTGATGGCAAAGTGTTTTGGTAAAATAAAAGCAAGAGACAACTGCCACAACAGCACACATTATGGTTATTCTTGCATCCCCCATGCCGGTATAAATAATGAAATGTAAATTGTGAACACAGGAGATTGTAATCGATAATAAGATAAGGAAACAGTGTGAATGCTGATGTGGTGTCCTCTATATCGATCACTTGTCCGTTCTAAAATTGACTATGGCTCTATTGCTTACAACGGTGCGTGCAACTACAATTTGACCCTGTTAGATCCATTCTGCATCAGAGATTAAGACTTTGTCTTGGAACGTTAGGAACTTCACGTAAGAAAAATTAAAGCAGATGAACGTCAGTTGAAACTCCAATGAGCCGCCACTGCAATATGTTTAATGTAGTCAAATGGGGTAAATCCGGCATATAACTGTGTTTTTAAGCCTCAACATGTAGATTCATATTCACAGAAACCCACTCCTCTTCCATCTCTTGAAATTCGTATTAAACCATACATTGTTGTATGCAGTCTGTATTATTCCTAATCAGATTTTACCTAACAAACTTCTACCATTTCCACCTTGGCAGTTAGCCAAACCACAAGTAAATATTACTTGAAAAGACTCATCCAAACCAGCTTGTGTTTCCGCAAGAATTCATTCCACTGAGAGACAAATATGAGTCGCATAAGGATATATATATTGATGGTTCCAAAGATGGTGACAAATGGGAACCGCCGGTCACACTAGGTGACGCTAGTGCTTCAGCAGGTAAAGAAGACGTGGCTTCATAAAACGAACATTTATAACGTCGTTAAATTATGAAGTTTGTGACGTCCAGAGAAGCGACATGGGCATGTACCATTTACCTCATGGTACACGTAAGCCACCTGGCGTCAGTTCGAGCTGGCGAACCCAATATTTGTGGTTTAAAAACCAAAACCCATCAGTTGCTAGACCATAATTCTATTTTTTCACTGCTGAAGCAAAAAGCTATTTTGACGGCCTTTGAAAGGTATTGGGTCAAGAAATACATAGAGAGAGAGAGAAAAAAAAACACTACACATAATGTAGAGTATGAGCTAACACTGTATATCATACTGCTAAACCGGTTTCGTGGATTTCACCCACATGATAGCATGATACACGTTTGTAATATTGATACAATACGAATGTACAAAGTTTATATACACAAACAGATGCATGTCCGTTGGACAAGTCTAAACAAATTTTTACAAAGTTACACGAGATCTCGAAAAAGTTACAATGACTACAATCTGTAATTACTGTTCGCCTTTTGTTTGTCATAGTCGTTGAGTGGTATAATTTTCAACGGCTTTTTTGCCTGTTTAGAGAGACCGTTCGATGCTATACAATTATGTCGGTTCCCACTTCAATAACTTGACTGATGCTGACGTTAATTTTTATAACAATCTCAGTCTCACTGTCATGCATTCAGGTGATCAAGAATATATCCACATCTCAGCCATCTATCCTGAATATCCTAAGGTTATATGACCGTAAAGTTTAGCGCCAGATTAATAATGTGTTTGTTGGCTACCTGTTCATGTTGGCATTGCACAAAGTGCTGATGCAAAGGCTAAGGCAGCCATAGACGATGAGTTGATCATCGTGGATTTCCGTATAGTAATCTCATACCTTGTATATGTGACTATATGAGAAAGCGGTTTCAGTCTTCATGGGATGCGGGCTTTAAACACAAGCTTCGTGAGTTTTAAACCAGTTAACTTCGTCAGGCAGTTTCGCTGCATTTATTTTGCAGATAGAAAAAGTTGAGGACGAACAAAACGATTGTTAAACCACCTCAAGTCAAAGCGCTAAGTGGTGGGAATACCTTCGAAGACGTAACTAAAATACTAACTTCGAGCGATATACAAGAGGTTATAATTACGGCTGATGAATTTGTGACAGAAAATATCTCATATACATTGTATGGATTGGGCCGTCTTCCTTCACTTCTTGAAGAGATACTGGAGGCGGAAATGTGGCACTTGGTTATTGATTCATGTCTAGTGAATGTTCAGACCTCAAACATACCCTCATACAAACCAACGCGATGCGACCTTCATAAGGCAGCTTAATCCATAAAGAATTTCCATGCCATGATCGAAACACATTATTCTCCTGATATTACAAGCACCGATTCAACAAAGTTACTGTACTCATCAACGGAATATCCTGTATTTACACGACGTAAGCTATCGCTAATTTCGCATAGCATATTAACGTGCCTGGTTTACTTGAAAGAACAGATCATACATTCAAACAAATTCACGTCTAGTCAACGTGGTTAAACGAAGCGACTTATAGGGGCATTCTGTCGAGAAAACATTTAATGTTATGACATTCTTGTCATCATGAAAATGTGCTCCTGTGCAATTGATTTTGATGATTCTGATACCAAAGTCGGATGCAAATTCCTTAACTCCCATCCACACAGAATGACGGCGTCGTGATGGAAACACTGTTAAAGATTTTTTTTTTTTTTTTTAACTACCAAATATTTTTGAAACTGGAGTATATCCACTTTTGGTAATTCGCGATTCCCGTACCACAAAAACTGATAGTTCAGAATGCCTATTTGCGGTATTTCAAAGTACTATAAACTAACAAAAATGAATGCAGTGCAGTTGCAACCACATTTGTTAATTAATACTTTGACCACCCATTTCCTGTAGTTTAAAATTCGACTTGAACTGTTCAGATGTCATAGTGGCTCCTCAAATATATATATATCAAGGTCATATCGAAACGGTGAACAACCATAGCAGTATGTACCGGTAGTCAGAAGGAATTGTTGACTTCCAAGAGAAAATCGCTTTTTGGATGTCACACCAGAGATGAGTATATGTAACAGGGTACAGTAGTCCTTTCTTAGTGTAGGTGCTTTTTGGAAAACTTCAAATAAGTCTTTCTTTAATTAAACCACTGAAGACACGAATCTCAAAGACCTTCAAATGATTGTGGTGAGACGCTGTAACATTGTGCATTGGGTACTTTAGAACACCGTCCCCACCCTACGGGGCAAATGGAACCCCGACATCCCATTGAATTAGACCTTGAATATTGACACAAATTTGTGTCCATTTAATGCCAAAAGTGGTATTTCGAAAACCTTGGTTCCACAAGACTAAATTGGGAATTTCAAGATAAATACTACGGTAAATTACAATTATTCCTTAGTTAACAACCATCCTGTTGTGGTAAGTTCGCGGTTAGATTGGGAATTTTTCTAGTTAACCCTACCTGGCCTGGGGGGGGGGCGGAAAGTGCCCCTAGTGAACTTTTCTCTGCTGCTCCGAAACGAAAAAACCGAGGAGGCTGAAACTTTGTGACTTTTAAGCTTATCTTATTGGGGTAATTTTGAGCCTATTTGGGTAAATTCAAATTGGCGGCCATGTGGTATCCGCGAACGTCGTGTTTTTCAATCTTTTCGCTGCATTTCTTCACCTTTTCCTTGCCTAAAAGTCTTGAAAGTATTTTATTTATGCAAAACTAATTATTCTATATTTTATTTTATTTTTTTCGAGAGAAAAATCGGAAAAATCGGCAATCGGCAAAAAAATGGCTTCCGAGAAGATGACGTCACTGTGACGTCATCATGGCGGCCATCTTGGATTTTTTTACTTTTTCCGTTAGAGCTTGAACCAAAGATACTGTGTGGTAAGTTTCAGCGCTCTAGCCTTAGTGATAGAGAAAATATATAGCGGGGCACTTTCCGCCTCCCCCCCCCCCCCCAGGCTACGATACACCCCAAATCGCCCAGGCCAGATAGGGTTAAAACTTCGGAATCGGTGAATAAATGCCCAGAACTGACCTGCAGTAAAGCACATCCGTCCCTGTCCATGTGTTTACTCAATCTATTCTGTAGGAACTACAAATCTATCGCCATTAGTAAACATCCAAGATAAAATATTTGTTTTCTCTTTCAAATCACTCAATCTAGGCTCTGACACCTTCTAATGGAAGTTTGAAAAACGAGATTTGGTAGCATAAAGTACTTATTCAGTGATCCCAACGTCCATATCAGGTAGTTCAAAATACCCTTGTTTGAACTACCATTTTTAGTGGTTCAAACTACTGAATGGTCAGTTATCGGTAGCTTGGAACACCAGAACTGGTACTTCAACAAACCCGTCTTTGAACTACCAATATTGTCTGTTCGAACTTCGAAATCGACTAATAAACTTCCAAAAGTAGTAGTTCGAACTACTCTCTTCTGACAGTGTACCTTGGTACCGTTTTTCTGCGACGTTTTGATAAGAAGTAAGAATCTTAGCTATGGAGACGGCTCGTCGAGTAAAATTCGGGGAATCTTTTTGCGTTTGGATATCGGTGCCAATATTCTCTTGCTAGTACGTGACAATAATTTATTAATGATGGACTGGACGCCTGCACTCGCAATGCATTAATTTTATTCAAACCTGCACAAACATCTGTGGTATATTGAGTATTATTAATATTATATCAATTTTTATTATATCAATATTATTGAGACCTTAACTTGCATATGGCCTAGTAGCATTTGTAAGATCTTTTATGTGATGTGATGATTTTGATCAACGCCACAACACATTATTGCAGAAACTCAGAGTGTTCATGTGAGCAGACGCAATCACAGCGTGACTGATCAACATCATATTTGAGATGACTTTACAATGAAAATCATCTGGATTAAGAATACTGATCAGCGATACGGATTGATATTTTTCGAACATCATGATGTCTTGTCTGCTAGACGCTTGTATGTATACATACATACAAATATATTGACTGCATATATCTAAAAACATCAAAAGAACCAAAAATGATCCCTGTGATGATTTGTATCCCAACCACTCTTTTATTGTAGATATTTATAGGCACATCGTAAATTACATTACCACACGCATCGGCTTGAGCGGTTTGAGATGCAAATATTTCATAGCGATGATGTAATAGGCCTATCGTGTCATCTGATTGAAAATGATGAACTATGCGACCGACAGAATGCTCGCCTTCAGAATGTCTTTACTGCAAGTTATTATCCAAGATAAATCAATTTTCTGACATTCCTGCTCCTTAACATTTGCTGAGGCGTAGTTCGAAGAAGTAGGTTGATGTAAATTTCCATATCTTTTGCTGAGAAAAATTCATATCGAGTTGGCATATCAGATTAGGGTCAAATCATGGCTGCTCGAATACGCACACTTTGCTTGCCTTGGGGACAGACAGCTGTGGCAGCTATTATCGTAATAAATAATGGTTATGTAATATTTATTCTGGTTCATTCGCTCGCGCACCCTGGGGAATTATGGTAAACCGGATCACCTTGTTTCATACATTTTGTTCAATTTTGCAGTTCTTTAGGCATAATAGGCAAGATAAACAAGTTTGGTTACGCTGAACCATTTGAGAATATTTTATTTTCGATATTTTCCCTCCGTCGATGCCAGTGTCTGCTTTCGTATCTTTCCTACTGTCGATGGGTTTAATTGATACCATTAAAATATGAATAAATGTCCGGCTTAATCTGATTACCTCTATAGCTTCCAAGCAAGAACAAACTATAAATCAAGATTCCAGAAGATCCCCCGCTATAATGAGAGCTATATGTTCCCAATGTTTGGCTAGCAGATACCCCCGAAATATTCTTTTTCAGCATGAATTATTGTAGTGCGTCTTGTAAAGGTATCGGCATCTATGCAATGATAATACCGGTAACAATACTGGCCAGGCAATAGGCAATAGCGATCACCAGTTGTCCATATTGGTGAGACACACTGTCGTACATAAAGGCAACCGTTCGGTATCGACGCACTAACGATTTAGAAGCGGGCCATACACAACTCGGTACGACATTTCCTTCATACAACTACCTCTTCCCCCGAAACATCTCACATCATTTCCTGTGGTCCAGTGGTAACCTGAATTAATTATTTGTTTTTATTTACTCCACATAACAAATTGAGAAATAATTATCTGATGTGAAATAAAATTAGTTTGAAGAAATTTGAAGAAAAACGACATTTTGAATTTGTCCATAATCCTCTCCTCGGCTGGGTATGCAGATGCAGACAGGCATAGAATCAAGTAGTTTCACATCTGCATTATTTTTTTCAGTTTGGTAAAAAGAGCATAGTGCCACCTCACTCCCCTCGGCCTGGTAATTTTCTATTCACAAATTATTGGAATTGTTGCGTAATGTTAAATCTGCATAGCGTGAGAGTTATCTAAACAAGTTCAAGTATTTGCTGTGATATATTTAAACGGAGAAATGAACCGGTTGCGCAATCAGTTATGTCAAAGAATACTGAGGATCAAATTCACTGGCAGTAAGAGTCGTGCAAGATTTCCTCTGATTAATATCATATCATATTTTTAATATCAAATATTCTGGGGTGATTTTACCTGTGGATCGACATCCATGTATTGAGGTTAAATACTTCAATAAAGCAATACACCATCAGTTTCCTTCGAAGGCGAACAGGTGCAGCACAGGATGCTTTAGATGGGAAAAGTATTAAATAGATTTCTGGATGGTTGGAATGAAATTCTGCAGGGAGTAGAACACGTGTAAACTTTTATTATATTTCAGATTATGGAAATGTTAAATACTCTGCGGTACATTCTCTGGTCCTCCGTACTGACCGATGTAAGTGTTTTATTGTCTGACCAACTCAACGGAGGAGTGAAGTGGAATATGCCTTGGGTGAGAGTAAACCTTCGACAACATTCTAAACGGTACAGCTACCGTTGAAAATCCACGCTCGAGTAAGAACCACTGTACGCAAAATCCAAGAACATCAAAATTCCCCAGAATGTTTTAAACCCAAACAATTATACTACAAATAAGACAAATGTAAAAATAGATCCTACTATTGGTTCCAAATAAGTGTATTGTAGACAGTAAATCAAATAGCATAAATATGTTCTCATATACAGCTTTCGCGTGTTATGAAATATACCAAAGTTCTCCAACACACAAGAATATCTTCGTGAGTTATAAATCATCTGGATAGAGCATGTTGTGTTTACCGATGTTTTAGTAAACATTAACTACACTTACTACAGTGGAATAATAAAATATTCCCACGATAAATTCCACGATTCAGTTCATTACTCAAATGGTTGACTGGATTCATCGTACGCGAAGCGACACTTTGGACATACTAATACACCGAGGGAGAGAATGGCCTTTCAGTTAATTCAGTGGCTTTTGCATTCACGAAGCCATCAATCCTTGAATGTAGTGCAGTCTGTGTACAGTCTCAGACCGTCTTGTGTTTGGTGGAGATTTTCACACAGGGTTGCCATATTAACGTCACGACTGAAATTGAGATAACAATTTGACATAACAAGTCTTTCATTCTTATTGTTGTACGTATTCGCACACCGGCACCTTATGAATAGATGATATGCCGATTGTGAGCAGAAATGTGATACCATTATCAAACCCCAAGTTCATCGTCGTTTGCGATCAATATCACATTCCCTTCGGTTACAGGATATCAAATAATCGTGGGCCGATTAATCAAACCAAACATATATTCATCAGATAAGGGATATGAGCTGTTATCGATTAAACCGTGTAAATATTCGGACAATCGAACTGGATAGGTAATACAGCCAAAGGGTAATGTTCAATCACCCAGGTTAATCGAGTCAGTAATCCGATAGATCGCCAACGACCACAGCTGGGCAAAATGTGAATGTGAAAATCCTGGGTAACTTCGCCACTGGACGGTGGTTGAGGCAAATTGTGGCGACATTTCAGAAAGAGTTACGTTCCCCGTCGTGGTGACGACTATCTGTTTTATCTGTACCGATATTTATTCTCATGTTAACCGTCATAACAATAACAAGCGCTGAATGAGCGCAAAGACCTCCGTCGAGGCAACAGGATCAGTAGGGGAATAGTACATCACTGAATAGCATAGGGCCGGATGCCAAGCTCAATTTTGCATTTGTTGACGTTAACTTCACCAATGGTAATTAACGTGAGATTGAGGGTTCCCCACTAGCATGTCCAGCTAGGGATGTGGAAGCCACATTCCCCGCAAATAATATTTCTTTGATTTCACGTGCTTGAAATATTGGGGTATGGAATAGAGTATATTGATGGAAAACCTGGAATACTGCTTGAGACATTAGGCCCCTTCCCACCCACACCTCCCCATGAGAGGACACCCCCACCCAAATCAACACGTTAGCGTCAGAAATGAGACCCTGTGTGCCTAGTTTTACCAACTTGCTTGTGATTTTATGCTATAGGCCCTACACATCAACACTTCATATTTTGTATGTGTACAGTATAGCATCCTCATTGACAGAATCCTCTACAAAACACATCTGATTTTACCGACATTCCGTTCTGATCTGTCTCAGCATCATGTGCTGATTCAATGAGCTCGGAATAATTTTGTATACTGGTGTTACAGGTCACCTTCACCATAATGTATCAATTACCATGGACTTGTACATGTATCACATTCATATTGAATGGTGATGGCTGATGAGAATATTGCCCATATGGAACAAATGGCTGGATTCCAGCGAATAAAAAGTTCATGTTAATCATAAACAACATACAATTAATAATACTATCAAATAATTATGTATATTCCTTGTCGACATCAATATAATACAGACAATATTATGACTGAATCAGGGTAACAGATATCCAAGGGTATATATGTCTACACTAAACTGAAGGAGATCCATGATGCGTATTATATTATGTTGTAAAACTTCACTTGGTAATCTCGATTATGTTGCTTATTGTGAAAATAAATGAAATTATGAAAATAAATTTAGTATGATTGCCCATTACGCTCAAATTAGAAATATCAGCAGCTAAAGTTAAGCCAATCATAGCAATATATAACACCATGGTATTGTTGTAATATCACCCAGGTATTGATCTTTGGTTAAGAATGTAATGAGATACATATACCTGTTCTTTGTGTTATTCTGTATTCTGTACATATACCAGAAGTGGAATTGAAATTTGAGTAAAATAATCAAAATATGTTCGATTTTTACCTCTACTCAGGAAATGAAGTCTTTGTTTCTAGAAGCTAAATCATTTCAGACACATTCAAGTCCTCACCTGGTCAAGGGAGATAATTTTGTAAAAAAAAACAAAAAAAAAACAAGTATAGATCCAGACTGGCGCAGACCAGAAAGTTTTGTGACCTTTGATGATATTTGTGGAGCATGCTGCAGGACTTCAACTTTCATGAATCTGATATTATCCACACAATCCCATTCTACATGATATTTTTGCCATAGCACCGATAAACTAGATCCCTTCATTTATGTGGTCTAGATCCAGGAGCTATTGGGGGCTGCAGGTTTTGTAAAAGTTAGATCCAATTATTCTGAGATAAGGAATGAAGTCCGGCATGGTTGTTTTAAGTTAAAACTGGGCATCCTTGAAAATGTCTGACCGATTGACACATGTATCACTCTGCCGGTCATCATTACATGCGTAATGTTTATCACAAGAGAGAATATGTATACTGTGTTTGAGGAATATTTCTGCCTCCCCAATGGAAGGCGAAATTTGAATGAATGGTCTGTGTTGTCAGTGTGTCTGATGTCCCCCTTGCAAAGACAAGAAAATTTTCTATGTAATTTATTATTTATTGATATATTTATTGATTTTCTTTTTGTC
Source organism: Hanleya hanleyi (assembly GCA_036873755.1). Taxonomy (NCBI): domain Eukaryota; kingdom Metazoa; phylum Mollusca; class Polyplacophora; order Lepidopleurida; family Hanleyidae; genus Hanleya; species Hanleya hanleyi. Next base: position 45,841 of record JAVTVY010003212.1, on the reverse strand, counting down.
TAATTGTCTTCTGTTCAAGTCATTTGGCATTGGTAAAACCTGAAATGTATATCATGTTCTCCTTATTTCATCTAGTGATACTGTCTGTTTGGTTCCAGATCACGGGGCTGAACAAAGTATGTGAAATGTGATCGTATGGCAAATAAATGCCCAGTGGTATGTCCAGGGCTTAAAACTACAAAACAAAATTGAGAAAGGTTCCATCCATGCTATCAGTCAAAAATCTCAATAATGTAGGCCTACATGTGGAATGTAGACACTCCTTTGTTTCAGCTACAATTCAGAATAAGTTTTCAGAATATTATCGGGGCTTAACAAGCAAATTATTCTTCATCAACAAGTATCACAGCACACAATGTGGATGTCACTAAACTGTTAGGATAAATGAAAAGAAAAGCATATGTATATTATTTATCAGCTTTATTAAATAAGTTTACAGACTCACGCAGGTAGATCAATTTGGTGCTTCTGCAAAATCAAACCATTATTCAACTGCCAAATGCCAAGATAAAGCGCCCCCCCCCCCGGAAATATAATTTATCAGCAAAATTTAGAATAACTGTTTTTGAACAACCAGGCTGGTGGATATCATCAACTGAAAGAAAATGACAGGGTTCCCACACCTTGGGGATTTCAAAATTCCAGACCTTTTCCATACCTTTTTCAAGACCTATCAAGTCTTTTTCCAGACTCAATGGACGCTTCAAATCAGCTATTACATTATACATTGCCAGGAAGAATTTTGAGACCGTTAGGTGATATGGATCAAAACTAGTCAAGCTCAAGATGAACAATTAACTCCTTTATTATGATGATGATGTACATTGAGATCACTGCACCAACTTACAACTCAAAAATCAAAGCAGGTTCCAAATTGACAGAATGTTTCAAAAGCACAGAATGATGAACTTTTTTATTTGAAAATAAATTCGCGTTTTCTTTCATTCTACGAAACAGAAATTAAAAGAATCAGGTTTATTGCTCTTTTTTGTCATACAGACTCACTAAAGCCAGAATGAAAAAAAAACAAAGACAACAAAAAAACGAAGACAAAAAAAAGACCCCCCAAAAATTAAATGAAATGGCTGAAAAGTGTTCTAGTTCTGCAAAATCTTGATTGGATTGGAGAATCCCTCAAATTAATTTCAGAATAATTGTTCATCTTTATATCGTTTGAACAAGTTAAAAAAAATATTAGAATTGATAAGACAACAAAGCTAGAAAAAAAATACCAAGGGAGACAACTTTTGTACAAGTGCTCTAGAAGTATTGAGCGGAGTTATCCCCCTTCAAAACGTTGCCCCTGGAAACCGTAAAACACACAATTTGCCTGCTGTTTGGAGGAGATATTTTGTGTCAATGATCATTACCAATAAAGATTACAATTATCAACACCAGTTTTATCAGACTGTAGTAACTTACAAAGTGAATGACAGGTACACGATTCACACAAACGGACGAACCCACGAGGGGCAAGGCTTTGGTGTAAGACCTCCCATTGAAAAGGTAATATCCTGGACAAAAGACTGACAATACAACTTGCAGCAGATCCTTTGTCAATTATATTTCGTGAGTCTTACACCAAATCGTTGCCCCACGAGGAGATGAATGGGTGTGAATGGACTGGTGCCGCAAGACGGTACATCTTCGGGAAATTTATGACCTATTCCAAGGTTCTTAGCGTGACATGTACATGATCAGGTCAGGCCATTTGCAGCATTTCTGTTCTTCATTCAATACATAGTACTGTTCATACGCCCGATGATATGTACTTTTGTTGCTAACATTATGCAAGTTTTGTTGTTAAAAAAATAAAACTGAACGTAGTTGTAGGCCTTCTCGTTTGAAACAGCAGACATTATAAATTTAGTTGACCTAGATTATGCATTGAAGATCAACCATTGAAACGCGGAAAACAACGAATTACGTCAATTATACAGTATTTTCGCCTGCATGTTGTCTGATCGTACTATTCTTGTTTATCTGATGATGCTAAACAATAATGATCTTGTGAACTTTGGGATAGGCCTAGGTCATAAATTTTCTGAAGATGTACCATTTTGCGAGGACAGGACCGGATCGAGATTGAGGTGGAACCCGACTACAGAAGCAAGGCCCACTGCAATGCATTGCAATGGGGAACCCCGTTATTTCAATTGTGTCCAAAGAAAAGATTCAAGATTTCGTCGGGAACCATGACGATCCCTGTTGGAAATACTATGAGTCGTGGGTTCCCCATATGACAATTATTTGGCGGGAGATTTCACGTTGCGCTCCTAGACCTCCGTCTGATCGACGGAGGTAAAAAAGATAGTCGTATTCACGAGGGGACGTAACTCTTTCTGGACTATTATAAAGGAAAGTAACTCTTCCTCTAGGATAAATTTTTACTCATATTAATCGTTCTCAGTTTTCTCTTTCCATGTATTCAAATATTACGATTCAGGCTCTTGTGTGTCAAACAGCAATTAGGAATGATGAAATGCCCCGATAATTGCACTCCGAAAAGTTTGCCTCTCCTTAACCCTATCTTGCCTGGGCGATTTAGGGTGTACCGCAGCCGGGGGAGGGGCGGAAAGTGCCACCTCCTATTTATTTTCGCTATCGCTAAGGCTAGAGGGCTGAAACTTACCACACTATATCATTGAGTCATGCTCTACAAGAAAATGCAAATAAATCCAAGATGGTCGCCATAATGACGTCAATGTGACAATGTGGTCCCAAAAGCATTTTTGGGACCATTTTTTGGTCAGAATTTTCGAATTTTTTATTTTTGCTTTTTCTTCGCAAAATCTGCATGATAAATTAGTAAATAATAATCTGATACGAAATAAAATAGATTTTACCCACTTTTCCATACAGAAAAGATAAAATTTTTGCAGAAATATGACGAAAACATCACTTTTCTGGTACCCGCCCGGTAGCCATTTTGATTTTACCCATGATCCTCTGCTCGGGGGGTCATGCAAATAGGCTCAAAATGACTCCAATATGATAATCTGAAAAGTCACGAAGTTTCAGGTCTCAATTTTTCGTCGTTCCGGAGATAGGAGCGAAAAAACAAACAGAGGGTGGGGGGGGCACTTCCCCCCCCCAGGCCAGGTAGGATTAATTAACAAGGAAAGTTTGTCACACTATATTGTTCTGAAACAGTAATTCTCGGGATTTCAATAATTGAAATTCGATAAATTGAAGTCCGATAGATATAAGCGTCCCATAATTTACAAAGGAATTTCCGCGTCGACCATCGCGAGACATTTTATATCGCGATTTCAACACATATCTTCCATAATTTTTGGTCATTCATCAATGAAAAATCCATGACAAAACATGTGCATTTATTTTCAACATAGAAATACGAGTAACTTGAAAGTGGTTTCGGCATCAGACAATCGAATATCATTCCATCAGTGCCATATCTGTTAGTCGTTTAAACGTTCCTATGCACTCGTTGAACCTTTAATCCTTGTTAGTAAGTAACCCTTGATAAGTTTATGAAATTCCAAGACCGTTCTATTGTCAGAACTATTAGTATATCTCATCGGAGGACTGTTTGTTTCCGAACCAAGGAGTTAAGGATGTCCGCTGGTGGTAAATCAAAGTAATTAACTTTTTGAATAATGTGTGTTGTTGCGTTCATAATTGTGCAATATGAGGAAAAACAAAGAAAAAAATATAGGTTGGTGTGCATTTTTTAGCTGTAGGCAACGTTAAGTGGACTGACCCATGCTCAATTTGATAACCCAGAAAGCATAGGGAATAGCCATAGTTTTGAAGCATATTCATGAAAAATTCATATAAATAGTATTTAACTTTTCTTATATTCTAACTGTTTGCAGATAATCACAATGTCTATCAAAATTTAGCAAATTGGATGGATGTTGGTGTGCAAAATTCTTGGCTAGAAGGCTTTTAAAAGAAATCCCCATCTCTTAACCTAGGGAAGGGAGATAACCCAATAGAAAAACAGGTAAAATGGCTGCCAAAGTCAAAAACCACCAGCGGACATCCTTAACACACATCGGGCATTCCCAATATCTCATTTGAACAAGTGCCATATGACGATTGATTAGCAAGCACATTAATCTTCAGTCCAGGCACCGCCTTTAAACAGAAAGAAAGTTGGTAATTTCTTTCCTTCCCGCGATCCGAAATTCCAGACACAATTTTCGGTGTCACGAATATGTCTAGACGACATCGATCGAATCATCTTATATAGACTACGTAGTCCATGTGGACTAGTTTTAGGAATTCCGCTGCCATTTCATACTCTAAATCTTGAACATGCAAACTGTACATCTTGGCCATTCAAAGTTGCATGGTGAGTTACAGATTATGTATAAGAATTTAACATCGGACACACCACATCACTTATTTGACATATCAGTATGGTTTCGAAGACAATATCAGTGTGCTGTCTTTCTTAAATTGTCAATTTCCGTCTAATCAGTGACTACATGATTAGTGTTACGATTATCTCCACTTCATACATATTGATCGTCACGATTCCTGATTAACCGTGTTGACCTTTCCCTTCGGCTTGATCAGCTTTTGCTCTGCAATTGCAAGAGGATCTTTTCGTGAAGCTGTCAGCGTTCGAACATATACACGAATAGGTATGAACAACTTGTTACTTCAAATAGTTGCTGTAATTGAAAAAACACAGAGGCTTTCAATCTTCCCGATAGTCATTCAAATAGAAGCCTTTTGTTTCATAATGTTAGATGAACACAAATGTTAGATGAACACAAATGTTAGATGAACACAAATGTTAGATGAACACAAATGTTAGATGAACACAAATGTTAGATGAACACAAATGTTAGATGAACACAAATGTTAGATGGTCCGAGACTAAAACAATAAAATAGTGCATCTACATGCCATCATTTATGCGATGTTTTGTCTGTGGAGTACCGCGATGTTTTGTCTGTGGAGTACCGCGATGTTTTATCTGTGGAGTACCGCGATGTTTTGTCTGTGGAGTACCGCGATGTTTTGTCTGTGGAGTACCGCGATGTTTTGTCTGTGGAGTACCGCGATGTTTTGTCTGTGGAGTACCGCGATGTTTTGTCTGTGGAGTACCGCTTTCCGAAAAGTAATATTCTAAAGAGACCGATGTGGAGGAAAAGAATATTGTCCGGTGGCTCAAAATGTCTGTCTCCTATATTCTCACCTAGCTGGGACGTTTCTCTCCACATTTGATACTAAGAACGGACATATCCAAGAAAAGGATAGGAGAAAGGACAATAATACCTAAGACAGTCTTAGCCATCACACCGTCACATTGGAAATATATCTCTCAACTGGTACAGATGTATAAAGTTTGATGAACTTACATGTAGCTTTAATACCGAACAGTCCCATTAACGAACAACGGTTTGTCTCACCATGGAAAACTAATCAAATCTGTTGATCGCTATTGCCCGGTCAGTGACCAGTGGTGTAGGGATCACACCCCCCGTTTTTCGCCTATAGATTTCCCAGTTTAGGACAGAGCTGAAACGCAATAGGTGTCTTCCCCTAGACAGGAACAGTAAATACCACAAATTTGAAATTGAATGAAAAAAAGCATTTAAAAGTTATCCAACGGCAAGGAAAAGTGGAGAAAAAAGAAGCGGAGGAATGAAGTAACAGACAAACACATAAGGCATCCCCGGGGATGCCTAATAACGGTAACCAGAGACAAACAATATTTCTGCCTGTGGGGTGATTTTTCCATGTTACGTTTAACGCGGATACCAGGCAGGATGATTTGTCTTTCCGATTTAATCTGGTTCTCTCTCGAATAAATCTGGTGTTATATTCGAAACGATTTGAAGAAGTGATGATTTCGAGATGTACTTCAAGATCCTCATGGTACTCATATGAACAGTCACAATCAAAACGTGACTGAGATACATCATTCTTTAGATGACGACTTTACAACGAATATTATGGATTAAGAATACTGATCAGCGATACGGATTTGATATTTTTGGAACATCATGATGTCTTGCCGGCATCATTGAAAACTGTTGACCGCTTCTCTCTTGCAGGAAACAAGCCTATGTTTATGTATACTATGATTGTCTTTTTGAATTTGGTGCTAATACTGTTATATGGAATATGGAATAGGTCTTTGGATTATGGACGCGGATATTCTCTAATGGGCGACGGCTGAATTATGGATGACGGACTAGACGCTTGTAATTGGTATGGTTTTATGCTCACCATCGAGGGATATTGGATATGGCATGAGCTGATCTGTCATCACAGCTCCCGATCTAGAGTATCTAATTCCGCATAAAACTGTGCTAGGGGCCGCGTAGAGACTTCTCAGTCTCCACACGAATAGCTGCAATATAAGCGCGGCTGAGATAGGCTACGTTAGAGAATCCACCGAATTCTCGGGTATGAATGTTAGGTGCCGAGAGATGCTCTCCTGTAGAGGCATATGGTTGCTTTGTAGTTGCCAGACGGCGTCAATTTTCTCAACCTATTACATGTCGCTCCGATTTATTACTTGTATATGGCAGGATTCTGCTGGTGGACTGTTAGTCCCCGAGGCCCGCCCTCTGCACATGTCACTCGACAAATATATATGGATTTATAGATTTGGTGGGAAATTTAAGCTGTACGACGTCGGGCATTACAGGTTAGTTCCTTTGGGTATTCTTGCAATTACCAGGTTACCCCTTGTTGAGGCATTTACTCCATCGGACTTCCACGATGATCACTCATTAAGATCAGAGTCTCCACATGAGTCTCCACATGAACAGCTGCAATATGAGCGCGGCTAAGGTACTAATGTTACATCCGAGAATCTACCGAATTCTCGGATTTGAATGTTAGGTGTCGATTGACGCTTTTCTGTATAGTCATATGGTTGCTTTCTGTCCCCATACGTCGTCAATTTTTACCACACTTGCATATCGCTCCAATTTTGTGAAAGAAAGATAGAATAATTTGATCACCATTGGTAATCTAACACCTGCCCAGTCCACGACACAAAACATCATCCTAATGTGACCAAGTTCGACATCGTAAATTTCCGTTTCTGGAAAGTAATATTCCAGAGGACCCGGCGTATACATATCTGACCTGGTAGCATTTGATTGATACTGTGTAAAATGTGACGATTTTAATCAACTTTACAAGAGTAGACTAGAGAAACTCATAATACAGGGCTATACCCCAAGCGCCATCACTCCAAGTTAACAAATGTGGCGATACATATCACACGTTTATAGCAAAATACGAGTCCAGTGTGCAAGAACTTTGGAGTTACATTGTATGTGTCCTAACTTGTGTCTAATCCCGCTTAACCCCGAACTACGGCCGTATAATCCCCATGTTCTGCAAGATCGTCATGACGTGAGTGAGATACATCATTTTCTACATTAAAGTTTTTAGCGATAATCATTTTGTTGTGAGAATACTGATCAGCGATAGGATTTGATATTTGGAAAATCATGCTCTCTTGCCGGTATCATTGAAAACTGTTGACAGCTTCGCTCTTGTAGGGGGCTAGCCTACGTTTATTTTGACAGCTTCGCTCTTGTAGGAAGCTAGCCTACGTTTATATATATATATATATATATATATACCAACACCATTTAATGTTTCGCCTTAAAAATTTATAATAAAATAAGAGATGAATAATAAAAATAATTGTATTTCCATTTATTTTTATACTATTATCATGCTGTTTTACGAATTAGTTCTAGACCATGGGCCTGGAAATTATATAAAGGACAACACTGAATGTTGAATTGAGCGATTGGACGCTAGTATTTATGTTACATAATTGTCCTCTCAATCGGCCTTCCTTCTACGATACCGTTCATCATTGCTGCCGAATTCAAATCCTGTGTTTCGCTTTGGGAGGCTCAAGAGGAGGATCCTTAATTTTCCTTTTGTTCAAACTTTTCCATAGAATAACTGACGAATGCCTTCGTCAATCAACTTCAAATTTGTTGTGCATATTTCTCCTTTCCAGAGAAAGACACCTATTGTGTTTTCAGCCTTGTCCCAAACCGGATACTTGTATTTTTCTATAATATATCTAGGTGGCGTCACCTGTAGGCCGAGTTAAAATCGCGTTTCCGGACAGTAACTTTTGAAAACCTAAATGGATTCTTTCCAAATCAATAGTATATGTGTAATTACAAGCGTCTAGTCCGTCATCCATAATTCAGCCATCGTCCATTAGAGAATATCCGCGTCCATAATCCAAAGACCTATTCCATATTCCATATAACAGTATTAGCACCAAATTCAAAAAGACAATCATAGTATACATAAACATAGGCTTGTTTCCTGCAAGAGAGAAGCGGTCAACAGTTTTCAATGATGCCGGCAAGACATCATGATGTTCCAAAAATATCAAATCCGTATCGCTGATCAGTATTCTTAATCCATAATTCGTTGTAAAGTCGTCATCTAAAGAATGATGTATCTCAGCCACGCTTTGATTGTGACTGTTCATATGAGTACCATGAGGATCTTGAAGTACATGGGTTCATACGGCCCCTAGCCCCGGGTTAAAGCGGAATTAGACACAAGTTACGAAACGTAGCGCCATAGATGTTGCATGTTACGTTCGTATTTTTTTTATCAGCATGCGATATGTATCGCCAAATTTGAGAAACTTTGAGTGGAGGCGTTTGGTGGAATAGCCCTGTTTTATAAGTTCTCACTCGGGGGTGTCTTTTGTGCCAATCCGCCTATAGGTGGTGGCACCTGGGGACAAAGTTAAAATTGAGTTTCCGACAATAACTTCCGAAAACCTGAACGGGGTTCTTCCCAAAATTTCCCTCAAGTTATCGTTTGGAAATGTGTTTGTGTCGATTCGCCTATAGTTGGCACCGCCTGAGGGCTATGTTAAAATTGTTTTTCCTAATTTTTAATTTATTACTCTCTTCATAAATAATGAATGTTTCCTTTATTTAAGATACAAGGGGGATGCCTCCCCAATCGTATTGGATCGACTGTGTCTAGTTTATATGCAGTAAAGTATTTGGATAACCCGCTTATGAATTTTCTTTCTGCGTCAATCGCTAAACCATAGGACCATGTTCGAAAGGCTTATATGCATATAAGTGAGTAGCCTGAGTTTCAGCTGTTGACAGTTTGAACTGTTTGAACTATTTGTTCATTATATCTCTCGAGGGCCTCCGGGAAGAACAGTTTTTTATAACTGACAGAGTTACCCTCGATAAATAAAGTTATTTATACAGTCAATTTCGTTGACAGCGAGAGTATTGAAATCATTTGTAACATCATCATATTGTAGGTGTGAGGTTAGTTTTCTCTGCTGTTTGAAACTCGTAAGAATATGAAGTTCCGTGAAAAATAACCGCGCTAAAATATTACAGCTGATGTGTCTTATTTAACCCCAGTGACAGTAGGGGAGATTTTCCCACAAACTAGAAAGCAGACTTTCTTGATAGAGACACTGGCGTCGCTAGTGAAATTTCCTCAAGTAGTTCATTTCGACCAAAACGTATATAACGTGCTCATCTATGCCTATAGATGCATGTGGATAATTCGGCCTCTCGTTCGGATCCAATTTGCGCTGGTTTCTCAGGCTGATTACTTTGCGTTAAGGGATGAACCAGAATGAGAATAACATAAATATGATTTATTAGGTAACAGACGTCATAGCCAGTGCATGCGTTCATTTGGTCATCCATTACACAGTTAATTTAAATCCTAATCGGATAAAATGGAAAATATCGAGTTGGGGCACAAAGTCTTTTGATTTCCGAATGTGTACTAAACATCATTTTTCAAGGGGCCTGGAGTGCTAGATGCTTTATCTCTGCGTATATCTGAAAAAAATGTAAAGAAAATTCCATTAGCTTTTCTGAAAACGTTACCGTGTTATGGATTAACCGATTTCCCAAACTGTTAACTTTTAGGAATAATTTCAATGGTGAGCATTATGAAAATAGTCACGGAAAGTGATGAAATATTTAAGGCAAAACATAAAGTTCAATATAATATCATGGTCGCTATTATGGATATATCGACACCATGGACGATGATACATGTAGTTTTAATGGTTCCTTTTGAAATTGATCTGTTTTATGTTTCCCTTCAGTTAAAACATAGCTTTATTCCGGGGATTATGAAGTGGATCGATACACAATCTGTAGATATGTGAATGAACGCAGACAGAACAATACAGAAGGAAGTGACTCCAAAATATTAGCGAAAAGCATTTTGTAGATCAATATTTCGACAAATATCTGTTCATGTCGTCGTCAGGAATGGTAGTTTACAAAAGGTTCCATCTGTTTATGAGATTTGCAGAACAGTTCAAAGATAATCAGTGTGAGAAATTAAGCAGAAATCTTATAGTATAGGGGCAGATCAGAAAAAGTGCTCTAGAAATCGGGTTTGCTAAACCCTCCGGGTAGAAGCAATACACTATCATAACTTTGTCCCATATAACCTACACTCCATGAAAAACCATGTTGCCACTTTGGCAAATAGTTCAAAGGGTCAATTTGAGGTCAAAAGGTCAAACTATGTCAAAAATGACAGACGAAATCTTGTCTATCTCGGATTTCCTTCCTAAGTGACATAATGTACACAAATACGAGTCGCACTATCTTGCGCTGAATTGGATATATATATATTAAAGAATTACATTGAAAATGTAAACATAACAAGGGTCAAAAGGTCAAATAATGTAACAAAACGACCCCAAAACGCAGTTTTCACCCTGTATGTATCACTGCTGACATTAGCTTACATGAATACTCGTTTATTTATTCACATTTTATACTACAATCAGTCAAATTGTTCTATTCCGGGTTTGCATAGCACATCTGAGAAAAGACCAAAGAACTAAAAACGTATTTAATCATACGGTCCAAGTTTGTGTAGTTGTATCGAATCTAGATGTAGCAGAAATTGTTACGTAACTGCAAGCCACAACGTCTAGTTTTCCACCATTTCAGATCTGTGGATCCCAACAAAACATAAATCAGCCATTGTCTTAAGTTCTTTCGTTAATTTCCAGAATGGTATTATACACATACAAAATCCATTTGAAATAATGCCACTAACGCGCATGTTCACAAGTGTTTGATACACTCTCAGAAATGTTTGGCAACAGATCACGTGTCTTGTTTTATATATCAATCAATACAAATCTACGGAGATAAGTAGTACACGACAGTATTACGTGTTAGTCGAAGTCTTGGTGAATGTTCTCTGGATTTCGACAAGACCCAGCACAGACACAGCTTCGAATGCAACGCAAACCACGTTTCGTGCAGTTGCATCTTCTAGACTGACATGGAGCTTCCGACGTCTTGCAGCCGCATGTCATAAACTGGAGACATTGTTTTGAACCCGATTCCTTCGTAGTCAACAAGGGTTGCAGAATGTTGTCCTTTATTTCCCAACCGCTCTCTGTGGTTGGTGGTAAATCTGGTTCGGACACCATACATTGCCGCCACACCAATGTCTGGTAGTGAGCCCTTCGTATGTGCTGTACCAATGCATCTTTTGTCGGAGGGAGATTTTCCAGGTTAGTCTTTGTCCGTCTAAACAGGAAACATCTGATTTCGTGGATGGAGCTGACCTCTGTTGAAGGAACATACAATTTACAAACAAAGTGTTCTGCTTTTGAAAGAACAGTTTCGTCTGGTTTCAGCTCTTTGCCCAGATCATCTAGAAAATGTGGATTTTCAAGGAATATTTTCCAAGACGATCTCTTTCCAATTCCAGCAAACTGACTTGTTGTGTCGCATCCAGTTTTGGCGTGATATGCCAGAATATTTGAGCGTACTTCTTCCCCACATTGTACAAGATGGACGGCTATGTAATTGGGTTCCCGTTTGGTGCCAGTTTTCATCCACACTTCCTCGGAAAGGTCGTGACGACTGGCTAAGAGGAGGACAAGAACGTCCGTGTCATGACAGGCTACGACTGTTCGCTGATATCCCGATAGGTGCGCATCCTTAGCATGGAGAATTATCCGTGTATCGGCCTCTTCATGGTTTGCGCAGATTTGAGAAACATCCCGAGCAACGGACGAGGTAGTTTGCAAGATGTCAGCAAAGCCCCCACCAATCACTAGTTCCTTCGTGTCATCTGGAGGATTTGAAAGCAGTTCATTACATAGAAACTTGCTAAATTGGCTTTGTTCTCGCCCAGACTGATGAAATTTTTCCAGTTTTCATGGAGTTTGTCATTGCGACTGTCGATCACTCGTCGAATGGGCCTCGTTTTGCCACTGCGGCTCAGTCGAGTTCCACCTTTGATCGAATATTCCAGGTAGCGGTCGAATACAACATCCACTCTGGTACAGTTACCCCGGAAATATGAATACACATTCCGTTGGAAGATGTCAGCAAGATCACCAAATGTTAGGGCGTTACTAGGTTTACCAATCGCCTGGACAACGGCCATATCGTCAATAATTGTGCATGTACGTAAATCGGAATTTGGCAGTTCTTTGTTACCAACTTTTCCACCCTCCTGAAGAATGGCTGCTAGCTGTGCCTTGGCGGTAGTCCGGAGTTTGCCAGCAGTTGTCGCTAAGGACAGCGGGACAGGGAATAGTTCTTGGTCCAGCATTTCATCCAAATCTACGTCTCTGCCGCCTTCATTTGCAACAATAACCCTCCGGAACAGGTCCCGGTCTGCTCTTATGAAACTGGCCTTCTGTGTCCCAGCATCAACGACGACTGAATAGATGGAAGCCATGGTTTTGCATTTGTTCTGCTTCATGCTACTATGGAAAGATTCCGTGCGCTCTACCAGCCTTGCCTTGACGAACTGCTCCAGATTCTGCTTTCCTCGTTCTGGTGCCGTTTCAAGATCGCTCTTTATGTAATCTGGGGCTACATCCCGCGTTGTGATGCATATCAGATCCTCTTCCAAATGTTCAAACACACGAACGTCCCTTAATTTCTCTTCCAACTTGGTCAGATCGTGATGGTCCCGTTTCCACCGCAAAATCCACTGTCTCGGTGAGTTTGTCATCGTCCTCATCTTCGTTGCTTAGCAAGCCAAACATGACCTTGGTATCCTCAGCTAAGCAAGCCCGTTCATTGTATGTCAGACTCCATCGGTTCAGCGCTGCTTCTGTGCGGGTTATACCAATAAGACCACCGGCTACCTTGCCCATTATGTTGACATGTTCTAGCCCCTGGTCATCTGGAACTTGATTGAAACGCCCAGGCGTTTCCTTGACCACATAATCACCATCCAGAAGTCCTCTGTAAACGTCTGGGGCCGTCGCTTGTAGCTGCTTCTTATCGGCAAGGAAGACTGTCCCCCAGCGAGTGTAGTTGACATGGTCGTATAAAGCGAACCATGGAAGCATTTCTGCGAAGGCAGAAAGGTACAGTTCCCAATTGCCATCCCTGGCTGCCCGTGTGAACCGCAGCAAAATAGAAACCAGCTCCATGTATTGCCTCCAAAATGTAAATGTTGGATTGTCAGCATGGTCCGCATCAAACTGTTTCACCACGTGTAGAAGATGTTGCACATGCGGCAGCAGCTCACCCAGAGAGTCTTCAATGAGCGAGTCGCTGTCTCTGTTGAATCCTCTTGCAAGATTACCAGCCAACTTCTCCATTTCATCAGATACCGATGACTGGTTGTCCATTGCCCATTGAACGAATAATGGCCAAAGGATGTTCCACAAAGCTTCAAAAGTGAGTTTGTGAGCTCGGATGACCCTGTTCCACAATTTCCCTCTCAGGATATTGTCAGCCGTGTTCTCGCCATAAACACCACTCTCCACCCAGACATCACGCAGCCCTGAGTCCGCCATGTGCTTACCCATCATCTTTGCAAATGTCATCTGCACGTGGAATCCACCGAGTATGAAAACAACGTTCTCACACGCGCTTGGTCTGTGCCACTGCAACATCTTTGCTTTGCAGTATATCTGCTCATCGAAAGTGATCACCGTCGTAGATTGACCCAAGTTCTCGGACATCTTCTTGCAGTTTTGGACAACGGTCCAGATTGTGTCATAATCATGTGCAGGTGCGTTTATGATTGGCAAATGACCAACTGTTGTCTTCAGGGGATTCGATTTGGACACTCTCTGATTGAATCCACTCCATGCTGGAACCTGTTTTTCTTTACCGGGATTTCCTTCCTCCACGTTCTGTCTCGCCAAGATCGAAACGAAGTCCATGGCTTCTGCTGTGGTGGTCTGACCATCATCTGCTTTATACCATTCACTTCACTGGGAAATACAGGTTCAGGTTTGCTGGAACCGATATCTGTGGTTCTAATTTCGTGAAATTCGGGAGGTACTTTCAGGGAGCGAGATTGCCCTTTCTCAACTTGTATGTAATTGTGACTTTCATTTGGTACGGTTCTGCGATAAGAAGCTGTCTGCGAGGCATGGAAGGCTCCTTTGCCATCTAGCGTCTCCTCAATTATATCGATGTTGTCATTCGCATACCGAATATACCCTGGCAACTCTTTCCTCATGAAATTCAAGGGAATCACCACATTTCCTTGTGCAGAATAACGTTTCAAGACATCCAGTGCTACAGATGTGTCCATACGCAGAACCGATTCATAGCTTACAGAGTGTCCAGCAGCATGCAATAACTGCACCAACTCTTTGGAACGTGTAGCTTGGTGCACAGTTAAAGCCAGACCAATTTGCTTTGGTGTTTTGTTCCGTCCGTCAGTCGCAAGTGAGACAATGTCCTGGGCAATGCTTAACAATTTGATATGGGAGCGTTCGTCTTCCGGTTCATCGCGGTTATCATCTGAGCACAATAGCTGTAAAAACATGAACAGACTGTCGGGCACTGTCTTTTCTGCATGTTCCAAGTCAATACCACCAATGAAATCATGACCAGGAGTGTTCCTGATGTCAGTGCGTACCTTTACTGCCACGCGATACATCCAGCTCAGAATTTCCGAATCGGGATCATCATCTTCTGGAGTCAAACAAGTCGCTGGGTTAACAACCGAATCTTCCATCGGGTCGCTCGCTTTGAGGAATGATTGCACTGCTACATCAACTGGTACAGAGGGGAATAGAATGAGAGACTCATGGTGATTCAGTGGCCTCACAAATCGGACCCGATCACCGATAGCTCTCTTTACCCTGTCTTTGAATTTATTGCTTCTGTATATACCCGGATCAATGTCTAGTTCTGCCAGAAATTCACAATACCTGCTCCATACTGTAGATAGTGAATATATTTCGCCTCTGACAAGGCCTTTGCTCAACTCGTCCATAGCATCGCTGAAGCATATGTCGGCTGGACTCTCTGTCCTTGATTCGTCCACTGTCTTGGAAATCCGTTTAGAAATCTGCGAGTAACACTTCAAATGGTACTTCCCCTCTGCAGCAATGAGATCACTAACTCCCGCGAGTTTGCAGCGCAAAACTGGGTCTTTCTGTGCCATTTTAAGTATCTTAACAGACGTGTCCATCACTTGAACATTGTGCAGTTTACCTTTTTTTTCACCTTGACAGAACATACATTTCCTCCAATCTATCGGCGCATGTGAGGATCTTCTGGCAGATTTTGACTGTGTCTCTGAATCACGATCAGTACTGATGTTCTCTTCATAGTGACGCATCAAGCGCTGAATATGGATTCGATGGGTGAAGTCCGAATAGCAACTTGAATGCCACATTAATTTTGGTGACTCTTCCTGTAAGTCGATAGACTGGAAACGATCCAAAGTGTGAACATACACCTCATCATGGTATTTTAGTCTCTCCTTTGCAGATTTTTCGAACCTCGAAAGTCCGTTTTGTGTTGCCCTACGAGTGTCCGTGTCCTTCTTGCTGCTCTTCGGCGCTTGCTTCTCCTGACATATGAAACATCTGTTCCATTCAATATCTTCTTCCCTCTGCCTCCTGCTCGTGTTCAGTACAACTACAGGCTCCATTCTAATCTGTATTCAGGTCTATGTCTAAGGACTGAAGAGAAAACATAGCGAAATAAGCCAAGACATATAGGAATGTTTTGTCATTAATAAGTACCGTATACAACTCGAATATATGTTCTCTGTTGTTCTGAATGAAAAATGTTTGCTACAAAAGAGTATGCTTATTGTACAAATACCCACCAGCAAAGGGATATACTTTGAAGTATATGAAACAACTGAAGCAACGATGTGGTTTCGAAAATACATGAAAATATATTCGGTAAAAAACGTAGCACTCTGCATTATGCTGACGCCTCTTTATATGTTATCCTACAGACAAAACGAGACCCCACTTAAATAGTAATACAATCGCTGTATTATTCAAGATAATTCGGGTAATTCGGCAGTGATTATTCAACTGTTTTACTACAATGTTCTGAGGATGGTGAACATTTTCAGTTGAACGAAACTTTTCGGATTATGACGCCAGTGTGACGTCACGTTTGGTTATATCCGATAAAAATGTATCTGTAAGATGGCTGGGTATATACCCTTTCCATCGATATCAAGCATACCATGGTTTGAACAAATGTGGCTTGAACTATAGTATCTTCCCTATCTATACCCCCATTTCGGAAATGCATTATCAGGTCTTCATGCCCACAAATAAAAAGGCCGCCAGCGTGACCCATTGCCTTTGTCAAAGTGGCAACATAGTTTTGCATAGTCACCAAGCCCTCGGGAATGCTTCCCACATAGTTGCCAGCTTCTACCCTCTGGGTTTATCAAAAGTCATCTTTTTCCGATCTGCCCCCATACTATTATATACACACATGGAACCAGTTGTAAACTACCATTCCTGACGATGACTCGAATAAATACATGTCGAAACATTGATCTACAAAATGCTTTTCGCTAATATTTTCGGACTTACCTCCCTCTTATATTATGCCAAGTTAATCAGTGGATCTCGACACTTCCAGAAAGAATAGGGTCCTTAGGTTACTTTGTTGGTTAGAAAGGCTCTTACGTTAATTTCTGTGTTAATATACCGTACAGGGCTCGAAGGTTATTTCTTCAATTTCGTTTGAAAATGAAATAAATACCGTACAATTATTTTCGCCCTGTCTGACCTTGCTTGGGGGGGAGGGGGGCTGTCTTATAAGCCCGTGCCATAAGACGGATGGACAACCAGGACTTGCTACCGGTATCGTATAATACAACCTCGGCTGACAACGGGTAAATGTAAAATATAAATGGTTCCACAAACAAATTACGTTTTTATTAGCGGAATTCGGCATATCAATGAATTGCACAACTGAGATTGCAGAACAAAACGATCGGCGAACCACCCATGTAAACGTACCGTTGAACCGGTTGATGACGGCAGAAATTGGGATCCGACGTTCGTCAGACAGACGTAATCCATGCACATGTACAATGTCGTAGCCAATTGCTGAAACACGCGCAACACTGTTGACACCGACTCGGCAATTATTCGAAAATCTTAATTACAGCAAATATAGGATTCCTTTACGACATATTGATAAGATACCATACTAACATGATGTAAGTTATCGAGAAACTCAATTACGAATAGCCTATTACGATATTAACTACCATGCTACATGCAATGGATGATAAATATATATTCGTTCATTGGTACAAACACATCATACTGCCAAGCCAGTTCATGTCTTGTCATCGAACTGAGCATTGAGTTTTTCGATTAGACGTGGGGAAGATAGAGTCGGTACTTCAAGTTAGGTTAGATTAGCTTGGTCTACAGCTGAAAATCCGCATCCGAGAGTCATTTTTCGCCTTGGCTACTCAACCCTATCTGGCCTGGGAGATATTGGTGTACCGCAGCCTGGGGGGTCGGAAAGTGCCCCTATATATTTTCGCTATCGCTAAGGCTGAAACTTACTTCACTATATCTTTGGGTCAAGCTCTAAAAGAAAATGTAAAAAAATTCAAGATGGCCGCCATGATGACGTCACTGTTACGTCAAAGTGCCTCTCCCCTCCCAGGCCAGATAGGGTTAAATCTCTTCTGGATTTCAGTATACTAGTGAGTACAGTGCAAATCTATTGCTTTGATGCGGAATATAATGACGTGGCCATGGCGTATATATTCAAACCGTCTTATATATTGGACTGTTACAAGTGACAATTTTAATAAACTTAATAAACAAAATACTATTGATTCAAAAAGGGTTAATATCAAGCGCCCTAATTCTTCGGTTGTCAAATTTTGCGATAGATATTAATCAGTGGTAGCAAATGAGAATAACGTACAGCAATTCCAGCGCATACTTTCATTAATTAAACCGAGTCCTGCTTCATCCGGGGCTAGAGGTCGTATAGCTTATCACCATGTCAAGTAAGATATTCCCAGTGTCCATGAACAGGTACAATCAAAGTTCGATATTCTCGCTACGCTCAAGCAAACTTTACGAAACTGTACAGTTTCAATCTGTCGACATGCAAAATACAGCAAAACAGAGAGCGAGGTAAAGTATGTAATTTCGTAAACCCAAATTTGCTTTCAGTGGCAGTGCTTGCAAGTTTGAAACAATCGAATAAAACGTGTAATTATAACGTATATGCTTATGCAAAGAAACTTCCGATAGTTAGGATGAAAACGATGGATATCAGGGATAATAGGAAATTATCAAGTGCCATTTGTTGCATAGACCTACACGGAAGAGAGGACTCGAAGATAAACTCTAAATGTAGCCGTCATCTTCCGCGCTATTTCTCCCCACCCTTCCCTCAGAATTACTTTCTAATTCTAACGATCTGCTTACCTCGTTGCGGCTCTGGCATTCTAGGAATCTCTTGTTAAGGGAATAGATGAGAGAGAGACATCGTAATGTCGGCGAGTTTTCGATATTTCTTTGCACGATTATTCCATCTTGCTCCAACAAGTATGTATTCTAGCCAAGGGACGTGTATACATGTTCGTGGTATCAGATTGTACCTTCCACTCTCAGATATAGGAGGTTACAATCTGACAATGGGAGATTGCTTTTATGAAAAACAGCGAATTCTGGAACACTTGTGTCAATAACATCGAGCTAACCGTGCAATTATTACACGTTTTAGCACGGTTATGTGAAATCAACACCCTTCAAGTGCAGGTGTTCATTGGAAGATTCCGTTTCGCAAGTCATACAAGTAACAATTGAATAAAACAAATAAATTATCAGATGAAATTTCTTTCTCGAGTTTAACTGTTGTTTCCATCCTGAAATTGATTAACAAATCGACACAAATAGACATATATCCACGTAATTTCCACACAGCTGACGCTGCTGACAGTATCACTCCCATTAGAGAGACCACATAAACTCGTCCACTGACATTGGTACGATGCCAACTGAGACGGGAACATCACTGCCCGAGTTTTTTTCAAGAAAGGGGAGAAAGGTTGTCAAAGTTTAAAATATGTGTTCAACCTTCACTATAATCTTTGTTGATAATCAATTTGGGTAGTGCAATGGAATAGAAATAATGTTTTCATAGGCGCGCATACTGGTTATTTTACGCACTTTTGGTGCGGGAAAGTTTATAAATTTTAGGGCGCTGGCTTCGCCCTTGCCATAAAAATAAACCTTTTCACACTAACCGTGCGCATAATAACCAATGAGCACGCCTATGAAAACATTATTTCTTCGATAAACAAACTTACAAAAGAATCATCTGTGTTAGCCTAATATATAATCCAAAATATGGAGCTTAACAACATGAAAATCACTGCTATTTAATTTAACAAGAAGTATCGTTATAGTGGAATACTAGTAAGGATACCATCGATTGCGGCATTTGTTATACCGACATTCATAGTCCGGCTTGTGAGGCCCTGCTGTTGTCAGCTATTAAATAGGGAAGTAATCGCACGCGTACACCGGCACTATGTTAACGTATCTTATCCGAGCGTGATTAAGATTTAATTTCCAGTATTTTGTTCTCTGTCCTTGATGGATGACCATCTTACAACACATATAAGGGAAGTGGGAAGAGGTGCCGACATACTGACAGAGCCACATTATTTCACAGTATAATTCTAAAGCACATACCAAGAATCTAACATGATTAGTGTCCATATTAGTCTGCTGGACAATTGAGGATAAAACAGAATATTAAGATGATAATTCGATCAAATTTTGTTTTAAACATTTAAAAATTCAATGATGGTCAGTGATGTCTTGCCGGCACCACTAACACGTATTGAATTGACCTCTTTTACAAGAAACTATTTCTATGTTTATTTTTTGCTTTCTTAACTTTTGTTTCTAATAGCTTCAGGTCTTTCGATTAGGGGCATTATCGTTATTTATGGTCTATCGAATGTCGGATCTGACGTTTATATGGGAGACCAGCATTCATAGTTCGACATGTCAAGCGGTTGACCCGTGCTGCTAAGTTAACTGTAAGAAGGACTCGAACGTGAACGAAATTTATCACCGGTATTTTTTGCTCTTGACAGATGGCCTTGTTGACATGCGTTGCCCTTGACAGATGGCCATGTTGACATGATTTAAGGAGTTAATTTGTCCA
Organism: Hanleya hanleyi; assembly: GCA_036873755.1. NCBI lineage: Eukaryota > Metazoa > Mollusca > Polyplacophora > Lepidopleurida > Hanleyidae > Hanleya > Hanleya hanleyi. The sequence goes on along the minus strand of JAVTVY010003212.1, from coordinate 25,415 downwards.
TTAACCTCGCAAATTAATCTTCAGAGACCATTGATGCCTTTCATTCTGAGCAACCGTGAAGACAGAGCGGTATAGTTTAATGTCTTCAAGTGTCTTAGAATTGTTGATATATCGATGAAAACACGGCTGAACGCGGCAACAGCGTGATTATACTTGTTGGTTCCCCCTCCCTGTGACCATTCAGATAGGGATGATCAATCGGTAATTGCCTATTTCGCTCAGACCTTTAGTAACGATAATTTGAGTTGATTCTATTCTAAAGACATATTTTAAACTGATGTCGTTAGTGAGGGAACACTATCACCATTCTTATTGAAATTATTCCACCCAGGACTTGTCCGCTTTTTTGCGGATTAGTTGCAATTCCGCTACCGGTGCTAGGGTCCATGTGGACACTCCATTGTCTCCACATGAACATCTGCAATAAAAGCGCGGCTGAGATACTAACGCTACCCGGGTCTGAATGTTAGGTGTCAACGAATGCTTTCCTGTATAGTCATATGGTTGCTTTTTAGTCGACAGACGTCGTAAGTTTTTCGACCTTTTTGCATATCGATCCAATTCAACCAATTTGTCTATTCTCTTTGATGGTGGTGCACAGAAATACCGGAACGCCGTATATCGATGCGCTCAGAGTTCAACGTTTATAACGAATCACAAGTTTGATCTATTCTAAAACATATTTCACTGCACGTACAATTGGCAATGTTGGTTGATTTGAGTCGTCGACGTGTGCACTATGCACCGACAGCGCAGGCATAGGTTGCACCCTACTGGATTGATTTCGATTGATTTCTGTTGATTCTGTTTGTGGAAAAAAACTATATATATAAAGTTTCTGTATCTTTGTAGATTGCTAAAGAAGTTGTATTTACCGACATCTCGGTCAAATTGATCTACAAGCAGTTGCTGTTTTCTAAACATTTTGAAAATCTTTCTAGGAATAGGTATATATATGAAGGGATGCTGCTCGTCATCACGATTTGACACCGTCTTGTCATTTCGCTACAGGTCCCAATATGCGATATAAATACGACGATCAGACACTCAATGAACTGCTGATTTCACAATAATAGCGTCATCTTATTCGAAAGAACCTTTGTCCGATTTCTTACAGATTAGTTACATATTCTTTGTGGCACATTTAATACGAAAATACACCGGGCCACCCACAACTAGTGCTAGTAACGGCCAAAACCAACCGTTTACAATAATACTCTTACAAAGCCACTATTCTAAAAATGTACATCCACAGCACTGTGTACTAGTGATACACAATTCATTTGTACCTGAAATACCTGATTCCTGAAATTCGGGCCACACATTTACAACTCAATTTTCAAGGATTTTAGCCTGAAATTCAGGACATTTCCCATGAATTTAATGGAGATATTGCTGAAATTAAGGAGATTGTCCCTGAATTATAGACTGGAATCCCTTAAAATTGAGTTGAAGATGTATGACCCGAATTTCAGTGAACAGCCCTGAATCATCTTGATAGTGTAGGTATACATCGACAGATCAGTGTACTATCTGAGTACGTTGTACACAGTTCACGTTGTACAAAAAAATACACAGTAGTTTTGAAGAGTATAGCCATGAAATGAGGTGATGGCAACATCACCAATAATAGGTGATGGCCATATTCTATCAGCCTATAATTGTAATGGGCCAAATAACAATGACAATAAAAGCAAGCCCATCTCCAGATACAGCTCATTTATATACCATTAATATGTATTCTTGTCTACAATGGATGTTCACGATGCACATATATATATTAAAGCCTACACTCTGAAGGGACATTGAACGATTGTGTTGATCGACTTACCGTCCCATTATCTCAGTAAAAATCTGTGGATTGATGCATTGTTTCGATTCATTGCCTCGCATTCAGCAAGGTGATGATAGTCATTAAGGCACACAAATGTTGTAATTAAAAATACACAGTCATCCAGAAGCAGAATTTTCGGGTTGGTCAGCTTGATGTTTATCCCTCATCTGAATATCGGTATAGAATCTGAAGAAAAAAAATAATACTACAATTTCAGTAACTCCAACTACACTCCCCATCCAGCAAACTAAATATATAAATGTATCAACAGATGACAAATAGGACAACTTGCATGAATCATATCAATAAAGTCGAATTCAGTAATGGTAATCTATTCAACCTACATGTAACTCTTTCATAGTTGGGAATTCTTAATTTGAAGATAAGACTTTTATTTCAGAACATAAAATTTGAAACTATTTAAGATCAAATTTGAAACTTTGAACTGATAAACTACAATTAAACAAATTTAATTCTAACTGAGGTACAAGGATGTGCAAGCTTCTGGAATATGTGAAGCTATAAGGTGGGGCAGATGGGTGGGTTCAGGAGATAGAAGGTGGAGCCGGACAGATGGGTGGCTTTAGGATATATACGACAGGGCCTATTACCTATTGTCAGCTTGGAGACAAACGTTATTTGGTCCAATCATATAATAGTTTGTTTAAGCTATATCAGCTCCAAGCTATTGGAAAACAAAAGAAAAATATCTGTTGAATTAAGTATAAGAGTATATCATTATTTACACAAAAGTGTCTCGGACACTTAAACAGTCTTGAACGCCCCCTGTACAGTCTGCATCTCCCATGGATGAGCCATGCATGCTGGAATTGCAGCATCAGCGAAAAATGCTGGGGCATCCAGGTTAAACCTTATGGGATATTCCCCACCATGTACATGTACTGTGAGCATTCTGGTAATACATGATGGGAAAGTGCTGACACAATCCTGGAAATCTGTTGCAAGTCCAAAAGGGGAGGCTCAGTAGTCCAAACGCCAAAGAACAAAGAGTTATTGTAAGGTGGAACCCCTTGTCAATTGCGAATATGAGGGAGGGGGTTGTAACCTTGATGTTACTAAAAAAGCTACAGGGGTTGTTGTCAGTTAATCTCCTATGGATGGTCCAGTTTCCAACGCTAATATTTCACAGGCACCGGGATATTTACCATGTCCCACCTCTCACAACACCCAAGTATTTGGGGAGCGGCGTTCGTCGGGGGAGTGAGGAATCCAATTGACAAGTGCAAAATGTAAAAGGTTCACTAATAACGGTATCTGCACGTTGGCGCAACCAGTATATGGCTACTAAATGAAGCAGGGCGATGCCCAAGGATGTAGTAAGACAGCACCTCAAATATAGGTTGCTCATCCTCACTAAAGTCTGGAATCCTTTCGCCCGTTGATTCAAGGAAATGGTATAGATAAACAGCATAAAGGCTCCCATGCATTTAAACAATTAACGGTCTGATAAACATGCACTCATATAAAGACTTGTTTAACCCTATCTGGCCTGGGCTTTTCGGGACCTGTGCAGGCCTGGGGGCCCATTTCGGACAACCCCCTCCCCCCCGTATATATTTCTCTCTTCCCTTGAGCTACTCAACTTACCACACTATGCCCTCTAGGGTCAAGCTCTACCAGAAAATGTACAAAAATCCGAAATGGCCGCTTTAATCAAAACATCTTCAAAACAGGCATTTTTTGGTCGATTTTTGTTTCATATTTTTCGATTTTCCTATGTTTTTTTTTTTTTATAATTCCATACTTTATTTGCACCTGAATATAAACATATATATGTAACAATGTTAAAAGCACAACAAAAAAGGACACACGCAAATAAAATTCTTACAGAAACAAGAGTGACCAGAAAGTAGAAACGTAGTCACAAAGCCCTTACAAACATAAATACAGAAAAAATATAATAAAACCACAAAAGCTATACACAAATCACGCCCACTAGACTGGATAGAACCAACTAGCTTTCAATTCAAACATTTCATTTTCATATTTTGGTTCCACAAAGGACAGCAGTATACCTGGAAACCATTTACTTGCCATGCAAATCTTCAAATAATTCAACCCAAGATCCCCACCTACCGGGCCATTTGTTATACTTGTCGCCCATGGCGTACATATTTTGTTCTGTTTGGTAATATGAAAACAATTCCCTTCTAAAAGTAGATATGTAAAGTCTATTTTTCTGACATCGGGTTTTATATATATAAAATTTGGCTACAAGCACTATCAAATTTAATAAACCAGTACTGACTAGATCACCAAATAGAATGAATTCTGCGGTGAGTTGTATTTGAACCCCCACTTTCTGCTTTATTAGCATTTTCCTATGTTTATGTTTTCTTTGCAAAAACTGCATGATGAATTACTAATAATCTGATGTGAAATAAAATAAATTCTGCCCAGCTTTCCTCGAAGAGAAGCAGGAATTTTGAAGAAAATGACGAAAATATCACTTTCCTGGTACCCAACATTTGCCATCTTCAATTTAACCATGATCCCCAACTCGGCGGATTATGCAAATAGGCTCAAAAAGACCCCAGTAGGATAAACTAAAAAGTCGCGGAGGGTCAGCTTTCATTTTTGTGTCGTTCCCGAGATAGGGGAGAAATCCCACTCAGGCCTGCTAGTGTTAAACAGATTACACCATAGTTAAAATCAAAGTTGGTCTGAAATCCAGGAAATCCAAACCGCACCCCAGCAACTGAAACAACTCCAAATTCTACGGACAGTAGCAATGGACCATCCCGGGCCAACCACATATACTCTCTAAAACTAACTGTGTGCAATAGGTATACAAATTGAATACCACTGGTACACAACCACCAGACACTGCCTTTTGAGGCGCGCGATGGCGCACGCGCACCATGACGCGCGTAAATTCAAATTAAGGTACGCTAAATTCCACGCACCTCGTTAAATACCTACGCAGTTTATTTATTATGTCCGCTGTTGTCAAAATCCTCAAATAGCCGCTGCCGAGAACCGCGAACTGAAACAGGAAGTTGAAATCGAGAGACATGAAGTTGAAACGAGAGCCATATTTATCAGTCAATTTGATTGGCTCACAGGAAAATGGCAACCTTGCAGTGACCAATGCAGATACTCGTTTCTTCCCGCATCCCTCTATGACGGTTTTGCCCATGCGGTTTGTTCCTCCCGAACTACAGCAAATCTTGAACTTTCTCAGGTCGCGACGACGTTCTATTAATCATGGAGAAGGAATCTAAAAGAACTGTTAACGTCGGTACGATAATGAAGTGGAATACTGGTGGCTTAATTCGATTCCAGTCAACCGATGACGGTAAAGTGGTCCTAGTTTGGTGCGCGTTGTATGCCAAACACAGCGACAAACTTTATACAGACCCCCGTTTTCGTGGGCAAGCGGCGACCGTAATATTTGAAGTGAGTTGTACTGTTCAGTGTTGAGCCGGTGTAAAGTTGAAGTTAATAAAACTTTTCTTCAAGAAAAATGCTACTTGTTTAAATTTTCCTTACATTGATTAGCCAGCTAGAGCCCTAGCTGTCAATGGTAAAACCATCTGAAACCTCAAGATATAAGGACATTATTATTAAATTTTTCTATATATTCATCTGTACTTGGATCCCTGAACCACAAGGTGGTGGATCTTGTATGAATAGAAACGGTATGCCCTTCACTTGGCTCGCCTTAATAATTTTAGGAGAGCTATTTAAAGCTCCTGTATGGCTCTCCTTACCAAATTCAGGTACACCATTTCCAGCTCGCCTGCAATTTTCAAAAGTCAGTGTCTGAACCACTGTTGCAGAAATGCATATCCACAGCAATATGTACAATGGTACCGTACGCAATCCCTTTGTATATTTAGGTGTACCTCCACAGCACTGTGTACTAGTGGACAACAGTTCTTGTGCACATTTAAGAGTACATCTACAACACTGTGTATTAGTGGTACACAATCGCTGTGTACATTTAGGTGTACACAGTTCACAGTGTACAAAAAGCACTGTAGTTTTTTAGAGAGTATAATCATAAAAATGTGGTGATGGAAGCATCAGCAATAAAAGCTGATGACCATAATCCTGATGACCATAATCCATCAGCCTTTAAAGGTGATGGATAAAAATGACAAGGAAATCAAGCCCAGCTCCAGATACAGCTTATTTTTCCAGCTGAGTCTGCAATGGACTGATGGTCAGGATAAGGACATATTTTAATTTCTACAATATGACGGGACAACAGAACATTGAAATTCTGTAGCTCGATTGACCTTCCCATTTGCTAAGTAACAATTTGTGGTTAAATGCATTGGTTCATTGTCCCACATTCAGCAACCAAAGTCCAATATAGTCATTAAGGATACACAGTCATACAGATGCAGAATGCTCGGTTGGTCAGCAGGTACATGTACTTGGGCGTTCATCACCCATCCGAATAGCGTAATAGATTCTAAAGAAATGACCTTAATATTACAATTTCAACCACTTCCACCACCCGCTTCCCTCGAGCAGACAAAACATACACATGTATCAACAGATGACAAATAGGCCAACATGTATGAGTCATATCAATAAAGTCAAAAATTACTATTGGCAATAATAGGCCTCACGCCGTGACTTTGTAGTTTATCATATTGGGGGTATATTGAGCCTATTTGCATTGAAAAGTGAGGTTTTCGTCATTTTTCTTCAACATTCCTGCTTTTTCGCTGGGAAAAGTGGGCAAAACTTATTTTGTTTCACATTGCATTAATATTCACTAATTATTCATCAGTTTTGCACTGTGATGTCACCAAAGAGGTCATCTTGGATTTTGTTTTCTGGTAGAGCTTGACCCAAGGATTAGTGTGGTAAGTTTTAGACCTCCTAGCGCAAGTGGTAAGAAACATAATTTGGAGGACCGAAATGTCCCCCACCCCCAGGCCTGGACAGGTTCCAAAAAGTCATTCTTCACAATGTATACATCTATTTACTGTGATCATGCTGGTATTTCCTGACGGGAATGTGCTGGCACCACACTTGAAATCTGCCGCTATTCGGTAAGAGAAGGCTCAGTAGGCCTAGGCGTAAGGGGACCTTGCGGCGGCAACCGGATACGACGGATACTCAACGATAAATATATTTGAAACAATTTGCCATGAGACGATTAAATGTATAGGGTGATTTTCGCTGCTATTGCTAGGCGTTAATTATAACTAACACAGAAATATGTGTTTTGGCGCACATACTATACATTATAGGTTTGGCCGGAACTCGTACGTCGATAATGTCGGATGTAATTGGATAAAATTCTGAAATCGCTGGTTTATCCCGAAGTCTGGAAATTCTCAGGGGGAGGGGGGGTAATTTGCTCAAATTGACGCTTTTCCGATCTAAGATTCATGCGCTGCCATTTGATATACCATGCTTTGTGATTGATTATTCGTATAATTGCTATTATTGGGTGAAAGGAATAACATACTTATCGAAACCCTTATTCGAAATTGCTCAGTTATATAAAACCGCTTCAAGGAACATTTATATTGGCTGCAGCCGTCGCTTAGCTCAGAGTAAACTTGAGAAAACTGGAATGATAATCTTGTTTTCAAGTAATTGTGAATACATTTTACGTCCCTTACAAGAGCGAACGAACGTTATCCGCCATCCAAATCACACCCTGGTTCAGTGTGTTCGTGGAAAACGTCGGATTTTAATGTACCGTTCCCCTACGGTCCCTGGACCATGGTCACAAAACTTTTGCTATAGGAAAAGCTTACCCCGTTTTCGATCAGATTTAGATGTAGTAGTTCGTCAGGAATATCAGATCTGACAATTGAATCTACTTCCATACGATTGGACATATGCAATATTGACAGTTTTCGACAATACCAACTTTCAACAGGGAATTTATATTTTTAACTGACATATAAATGACGGACATGGTCATGCGATGGAAACTGTAAGAAAACAATTTACCATAGTATAATGGTGAGAGTAATACTTCAAACGTTAGAGTTCTGGTGCACATTATATGAGCCATAATCTCCATTGATGTCGACATCAACCCGACCGAGAATGAGCCTATTCTCTTCGATGATGGGTGCTCCGAAATGCCAGAGCGGAGTGGGCTGATGTGTTCCTCAGTGTGAACTTGAATTGCTAGTTTCAGAGTTCCTGATGAACCGCATAATCGCATATCGCATAATACGACAGAAAAGCTAAATTTTTGAAGAAATATGACGAAAATTTCACTTTTCTGGTACCCCACATGGTCGCCATTTTGAATTTACTCATGCTCGGGGGCAGATAGGCTCAAAATGATCCAATATGATGATCTAAAAACTCACGGAGTTTCAGCTCTCAATTGTTTGTCGTTCCGGAGATAAGAGCAAAAAAACAACAAAGGGAGGGGGGGATGCGGAAAGCGGCCCGCCAAGGCCAGGTAGGGTTAAAGCTTTTCTTAAATTCAGTGTACTATAGTGAGTACAGTGCAAATCTATTTCTTTGATGCGGAATATAATGACGTTGTCATGGCGTATATATTCACATCGTCTTATATATTGGATCCACTGATACAAGTGACAATTTTAATAAAGTAATTCTTCGGTTGTCAAATTTTGCGATAACTTGAAAGAATATTAATCAGTGGTAGCAGATGAGAATAACAGGAATTCCAGCGAATATTTTAATTATTTAAACCGAGTCCCACTTCATCCGGGGCTAGGTGTCGTATAACTTATCACCATGTCAAGTAAGATATTCCCAGTGCTCATGAACAGGTACAATCAAAGCTCGATAGTCTCGCTACTCTCAAGCAAACTTTACGCAACTGTACATGCGACATGCAAAATCCACGTAACGAAGTACAGAAAACCAGAGAGCGAGGTAAAATGTGTAATTTCGTAAACCCAAATTTGCTTTCTGTGACAGTGCTTGCAAGTTTGAAACAATCGAATAAAACGTGTATATAATAATTATAACGTGTATGCTTATGCAAAGAAACTTCCGTTAGTTAGGATGAAAAAGATGGATATCAGGGATAATAGAAAATTATAAAGTGCCATTTGTTGCATAGACCTACACGGAAGAGAGGATTCGAAGATAAACTCTAAATGTAGCCATCATCTCCCGCGCTATTTCGCCAAACCCTTTCCTCAGAATTACTTTCTACTTCTAACCATCTTCTTATCTCGTTGTGGTTCTGACATTCTAGGAATCTCTTGTTAAGAGAATAGATGACAGAGAGACATCGTAATGTCGGAAAGTTTTCGATATTTTTTTGTACGATTAGTATGTATTATAGCCAAAGGACTTGTACGCATGTTCGTGGTATCAGATTGTACCTTCTACTGTCAGATATAGGAGGTTACAATCTCTGACAATGAGAGATTGCTTGTATGAAAAACAGCGAATTCTATAACACTTGTGTCAATAATATCGAGCTAACCGTGCAATTATTGCACGTTTTAGCACGGTTATGTGAAATCAACACCCTTCAAGTGCAGGTGTTCATTGGGATATTCCATTTCGCAAGTCAGATGAGGGAAGGGACGTCTGCTTTCATACAAGTAACGATTGAATAATACAAATAAGTTACCAGATGAAATTTCTTTCTCGAGTTTAACTGTTGTTTCCATCCTGAGATTGATGAACAAAGCGACACAAATAGACATATATCCACGTAATTTCCAAACAGCTGACGCTGCTGACAGTATCGCCCTCATTTGAGAGACCACATAAACTCGTCCACTGACATTGGCACGATGCCAACCGAGACGGAAGCATCAGTGGACGAGTTTTTTTCGAGAAAGGGGAGAAAGTTGTCAAAGTTTAAAATATGTTTTCACCCTTTTATTATAATCTTTGTTGATAATCAATTTGGGTAATGCAATAGAATAGAAATAATGTTTTCATAGGCGTGCTCAATGGGTATTTTACCCACTGATACTGTGAATGTTTAGGACGGGGCTTCGCCCTTGCCCTAAAAATAAACTTTTCCACACTAACCGTGCGCAAAATAATCATTGAGCACGCCTATGAAAACGTTATTTCTTCAACAAACAAAGTTACAAAAGAATCATCTGTGTTAGCCTAATATATAATCCAAAAGATGGGGCTTAACAACATGAAAATCACTGCTATTTAATTTAACAAGCAGAATACCATCGATTGCGGCATTTAATATACCGCCATTCATTGTCCGGCACCACTAACACGTATTGAATTGGTCTCTTTTACAAGAAACTATTTCTATCATTTTTGCTTTCTTAACCTTTGTTTCTAATAGTTTCAGGTCTTTCTATTACGGGCATTATCGTTATTTATGGTCTATCGAATGTCAGATCTGACGTTTATATGGGAGACCAGCATTCTCAGTTCGACATGTCAAGCGGTTGACCCGTGCTGTTAAGCTAACTCTAAGAAGGACTCGAACGTGAGCGAAATTTATCACCGGTATTTTTTGCTCTTGACAGATGGCCTTGTTGACATGCGTTGCCCTAGACAGATGGCCATGTTGACATGATTTAAGGAGTTAATGTGCCCATTAACCTCGCAAATTAATCTTCAGAGACCATTGATGCCTTTCATTCTGAGCAACCTTGAAAACAGAGCGGTATAGTTTAATGTCTTCAAGTGTCTTGGAATTGTTGATATATCGATGAAAACACGGTTGAACGCGGTAACAGCGTGATTATACTTGTTGGTTTCCCCTCCCTGTGACCATTAAGATAGGGATGATCAATCGGTAATTGCCTAGTTCGCTCAGACCTTTGGTAACGATAATTTGGGTTGATTCTATTCTAAAGACATATTTTAAACTGCTGTCGTTAGTGACGGAACACTATCACCATTCTTATTGAAATTATTCCACCCAGGACTTGTCCGCTTTTTTGCGGATTAGTTGCAATTCCGCTTAAGCCGGTGCTAGGGTCCGTGGATAATCTATTGTCTCCACATGAACATCTGCAATAAAAGCGCGGCTGAGATACTAACGCTACATCCGAGAATACACCGAATACCCGGATCTGAATGTTAGGTGTCGACGAATGCTTTCCTGTAGAGTCATATGGTCGCTTTTTAGTCGACAGACGTCGTCAGTTTTCCGACCTTTTGCATATCGCTCCAATTCAACCAATTTGTCTATTCTCTTTGATGGTGGTGCACAGAAATACCGGAACGCCGTATATCGATGCGCTCAGAGTTCAACGTTCATAATGAATCACAAGTTTGATCTATTCTAAAACATATTTCACTGCACGTACAATTGTCAATGTTGGTTGATTTGAGTTGCTGACGTGTGCATTATGCACCGATAGCGGAGGCATAGGATGCACCCTACTGAATAGATTCCGATTGATTTCTGTTGATTCTGTTTGTGGAAAAAAACTATATAAAGATTCTGTATCTTTGTAGATTGTTAATAAAGTTGTATTTACGGACATCTCGGTCGAATTTATCTACAAGCAGTTGCTGTTTTCTAAACATTTTGACAATATTTTTAGGAATAGGTATATATATGAATGGATGCTGCTCGTCATCACGATTTGACAACGTCTTGTCATTTCGCTACAGGTTCCAATATGCGATATAAATACGACGAAACACTCAATGAACTACTGATTTCACAATAATAGCGTCATCTTATTCGAAAGAACCTTTGTCCGATTTCTTACAGATTAGTTACATGTTCTTTGTGGCACATTTAATACGAAAATACACCGGGCCATCCACATCTAGTGCTAGTAACGCCCAAAAGCAACCGTGTACAATAATACTGTTACAAAGCCACTATTCTAAAAATGTACATCCACAGCACTGTGTACTAGTGATACACAATTCCTGTGTACACTCTGTTTACACTCTCAGAGTGATACCTGAAATACCTGATTCCTGAAATTCGGCCCACAAATCCACAACTCAATTTTCAGGGATTTTAGCCTGAAATCCAGGACATTTCCCATGAATTTAATGGAGATATTGCTGAAATTGAGGAGATTGTGCCTGAATTATAGGCTGGAATCCCTTAAAATTGAGTTGAGGATGTATGACCCGAATTTCAGTGAACAGCACTGAATTATCTTGATCGTGTAGGTATACATCCACAGCACAGTGTACTGTGATACACACTATCTGTGTACGTTTAGTTGTACACAGTTCACATTGTACAAAAAAGTACACAGTAGTTTTGAAGAGTATAGCCATGAAATGAGGTGATGACAACATCACTAATAATAGGTGATGGCCATATTCTATCAGCCTATAATTGTAATGGGCCGAATAAAAAAGACAATAGCAAGCCCATCTCCAGATACAGTTCATTTATGTACCATTAATATGTATTCTAGTCTACAATGGATGTTCACGATGCACATATATATATTAAAGTCTACACTCTGAAGGGACATTGATCGATTGTGTTGATCGACTTACCGTCCCATTATCTCAGTAAAAATCTGCGGATTGATGCATTGTTTCGGTTCATTGCCTCGCATTCAGCAAGGTGAATGATAGTCATTAAGGACACACAAATGTTGTAATTAAAAATACACAATCATCCAGAAGCAGAATTTTCGGGTTGGTCAGCTTGATGTTTATCCCTCATCTGAATATCGGTATAGAATCTGAAGAAAAAAAATAAGGACAACTTGCATGAATCATATCAATAAAGTCGAATTCAGTAATGGTAATCTATTCAACCTACATGTAACTCTTTCATAGTTGGGAATTCTTAATTTGAAGATAAGACTTTTATTTCAGAACATAAAATTTGAAACTGTATTTAAGATCAAATTTGAAACTTGCGATTTGAACTGATAAACTACAACTAAACAAATTTAATTCTAACTGAGGTACAAGGATGTGAAAGCGTCTGGAATATGTGAAGCTATAAAGTGGGGCAGATGGGTGAGTTTAGAAGATAGAAGGTGGAGCCGGACAGATGGATAGGTTTAGGATATATACGGCAGGGCCTATTACCTATTGTCAGCTTGGAGACAAACGTTATTTGGTCCAATCATATAATAGTTTGTTTAAGCTATATTAGCTCCAAGCTATTGGAAAACAATAGAATAATATCTGTTGAATTAAGTATAAGAGTATATCAGTATTTACACAAAAGTGTCTTGGACAATTGAACAGTCTTGAACGCCCCCTGTACAGTCTGCATCTCCTGTGGATGAGCCATGCATGCTGGAATTGCAGCATCAGCGAAAAATGCTGGGGCATCCAGGTTAAACCTTATGGGATATTCCCCACCATGTGTATGTACTGTGAGCATGCGGGTAATACATGATGGGAAAGTGCTGACACAATCCTGGAAATCTGTTGCAAGTCCAAAAGGGGAGGCTCAGTAGTCCAAACGTCAAAGAACAAAGAATTATTGTAAGGTGGAACCCCTTGTCAATTGCGAATCTGAGGGAGGGGGTTGTAACCTTGATGTTACTAAAAAAGTTACAGGGGTTGTTGTCAGTTAATCTCCTATGGACGGGCCAGTTTCCAGCGCTAATATTTCACAGGCACCGGGATATTTACCATGTCCCACCTCTCACAACACCCAAGTATTTGGGGAGCGGCGTTCGTCGGGGGAGTGAGGAATCCAATTGACAAGTGCAAAATGTAAGAGGTTCACTAATACCGGTATCTGCACGTTGGCGCAACCAGTATATGGCTACTAAATGAAGCAGGGCGATGCCCAAGGATGTAGTAAGACAGCACCTCAAATATAGGTTGCTGATCCTCACTAAAGTCTGGAATCCTTTCGCCCGTTGATTCAAGGAAATGGTACAGATAAACAGCATAAAGACTCCCATGCATTTAAACAATTAACAGTCTGATAAACATGCACTCATATAAAGACTTGTTTAACCCTATCTGGCCTGGGCTTTTTGGGACCTGTGCAGGCCTGGGGGCCCATTTCGCCCAACAACCACCCCCCCCCCCCCGTAAATATTTCTCTCTTCCCTTGAGCTACTCAACTTACTACACTATGCCCTCTAGGGTCAAGCTCTACCAGAAAATGTACAAAAATCCAAGATGGCCGCTTTAATCAAAACATCTTCAAAACAGGCATTTTTTGGTCGATTTTTGTTTCATATTTTTCGATTTTCCTATTTTATGTTTTCTTTGAAAAAACTGCATGATGAATTACTAATAGTCTGATGTGAAATAAAATAAATTCTGCCCAACTTTCCTCGACGAGAAGCAGAAATTTTGAAGAAAAGGACGAAAATATCACTTTCCTGGTACCCAACATTTGCCATCTTGAATTTAACCATGATCCTCAACTCGGCGGGTTATGCAAATAGGCTCAAAAAGACCCCAATATGATAAACTAAAAAGTCGCGGAAGGTCAGCTTTCATTTTTTTTTTGTCGTTCCCGAGATAGGGGAGAAATCCTACTCAGGCCTGCTAGTGTTAAACAGTTTACATCATAGTTACAATCAAAGTTGGTCTGAAATCCAAGAAATCCAAACCGCACACCCCAGCAACTGAAACAACTCTGAATACCAAATTCTACGGACAGTAGCAATGGACCATCCCGGGCCAACCACATGTACTCTCTAAAACTAACTGTGTGCAATAAGTACACAAATTGAATACCACTGGTACACAACCAGTGTTGCAGAAATGCATATCCACAGCAATATGTACAATGGTACCGTACGCAATCCCTTTGTATATTTAGGTGTACCTCCGCAGCACTGTGTACTAGTGGACAACAGTTCTTGTGCACATTTAAAAGTACATCTACAACACTGTGTATTAGTGGTACACAATCGCTGTGTACATTTAGGTGTACACAGTTCAGTGTACAAAAAGTGGTGATGGGAGCATCAGCAGTAAAAGCTGATGACCATAATCCATCAGCCTTTAAAGGTGATGGATAAAACTGACAAATAAATCAAGCCCAGCTCCAGATACAGCTTATTTTTACAGCTAAATCTGCAATGGACTGATGGTTAGGATAAGGACATATTTTAATTTCTACAATATGACGGGACAACAGAACATTGAAATTCTGTAGCTCGATTTACCTTCCCATTTGCTAAGTAACAATTTGTGGATAAATGCATTGGTTCATTGTCCCACATTCAGCAAGCAAAGTCCAATATAGTCATTAGGGATATACAGTCATACAAATGCAGAATGCTCGGTTAGTCAGCATGTACACGTATTTGGGCGTTCATCACCCATCCGAATAGCGTAATAGATTCTAAAAAAATGACCTTAATATTACAATTTCAACAACTCCCACCACACGTATCAACAGATGACAAATAGGACAACATGTATGAATAATATCAATAAAGTAAAAAGTTGCTAATGGTAATCAATTTAACCTCGCGCTTTTATAATTAGGGAGACTTAATTTGAAATACGAAACTATATTTAATCTCAAATTTGAAAATTGGGATTTGAAATTGTTAACTTTGACTAAAAAAATTCAATTACAATTTCGAGTGGAGGGTACAATGTTGGAATATTTGAGGTTACGAGGCGGGGCATATGGGTGGTTTTAGGACATAGAGAGTGTGGCCTAGTGCATTGCTCAGCTTGAGGACAGGCCTCATTTTGGAGATATTATATAATAGCTTGCTTGAGATATAATAGCCCCATCCAGCTATATTTGAAGCACAGCAGAAAATAATCTGTTGAATTGAATATGGGCTTATTTCAATATTTACACAGGAGTATCTTGGACACTTGGACAACAAAGATAACAAAGAACAAAGTGGGCTTTGCATTATTCAGGCAAAAAATTAAACATATCATCCAGTAACTTTGTGATATTACCCAGCTACCCCGAAGCTGTACACTCTGTAGCTGCATGTGCCATATTGGAATTCCCGTATGGGCACAGCATGTCCCTCCAAAGGCTGTAGCATTCATGCTGAACCATGCTGCAATTCTCAGCATGGATGTACCATGCTCCTGT
This sequence comes from Hanleya hanleyi, assembly GCA_036873755.1. Taxonomy (NCBI): domain Eukaryota; kingdom Metazoa; phylum Mollusca; class Polyplacophora; order Lepidopleurida; family Hanleyidae; genus Hanleya; species Hanleya hanleyi. The sequence goes on along the minus strand of JAVTVY010003212.1, from coordinate 9,672 downwards.
ATGGGTTGTAGCTATCATGCTGGTAACATGCTGTAGAATTTTGGCATGGATGCAGCATGACCTGTACAGTCTGCATCTCCCATGGTGAGACCAAGCTGAAATTGTAACACGCTGGAGCATCCAGGATAACCCTACCAGGCCTCACGCAGTGACTTTGTAGTTTATCATATTGGGGGTATATTGAACCTATTTGCATTACCCCCGAAAAGTGGGGTTTTCGTCATTTTCTTCAACATTCCTGCTTTTTCGCTGGGAAAAGTGGGCAAAACTTATTTTATTTCACATTGCATTAATATTCACTAATTATTCATCAGCTTTGCACTGTGATGTCACCAAAGAGGTCATCTTGGATTTTGTTTTCTGGTACAGCTTGGCCCAACGATTAGTGTGGTAAGTTTTATACCTCCTAGCGCAAGTGGTAAGAAGCATAATTTGGAGGACCGAAATCCCCTCCCCCCACAACCCCAGGCCTAGACAGGTTCCAAAAAGTCATTCTTCACAATGTATAAATTTATGTACTGTGAGCATGCTGGTATTTCCTGACGGGAATGTGCTGGCACCATACTTGAAATCTGCCGCTATTCGGTAAGAGAAGGCTCAGTAGGCCTAGGCCTAAGGGAACCTTGCGGCGGCAACCGGATACGACGGATACTCAACGATAAATATATTTGAAACAATTTGTCATGAGACTATTAAATGTATAGGGTGATTTTCGCTGCTATTGCTAGGCGTTAATTATAACTAACACAGAAATATGTGTTTTGGCACACATACTATACATTATAGGTTTGGCCGGAACTCGTACGTCGATAATGTCGGACGTAATTAGATAAAATTCTGAAATCGCTGGTTTATCCCGAAGGCTTGAAATTCTCAGGGGGAGGGGGGGGGGTAATTTGCTCAAATTGACGCTTTTCTGATCTAAGATTCATGTGCTGCCATTTGATGTACCATGCTTTGTGATTGATTATTCGTATAATTGCTATTATTGGGTGAAATGAATAACATAATTATTGAAACCCTTCCTCGAAATTGCTCAGTTTTATAAAACCGCTTCAACGAACATTTATATTGGCTGCAGCCGTCGCTTAGCTCAGAGTAAACTTGAAAAGACTGGAATGATAATCTTGTTTTCAAGTAATTGTGAATACATTTTACGTCCCTTACAAGAGCGGACGAACGTTATCCGCCATCCAAATCACACCCTCGTTCAGTGTGTTCGTGGAAAACGTCGGATTTTAATGTACCGTTCTCCTACGGTCCCTGGACCATGGTCACAAAATATTTGCTATAGGAAAAGCTTACTCCCTTTTCGATTAGACTTAGATCCAGTAGTTCGTCAGGAATATCAGATCTGACAATTGAATCTACTTCCATACGATTGGACATATGCAATATTCACAGTTTACGACAATACCAACTTTCAACAGGGAATTTATATTTTTAACTGACATATAAATGACGGACATGGTCATGTGATGGAAACTGTAAGAAACAATTTACCATAGTATAATGGTGAGATTACAAGCGTCTAGTCCGTCATTCATAATCCAGCCGTCGTCCATTAGAGAATATCCGCGTCCATAATCCAAAGACCTATTCCATTTCCATATAACAGTATTAGCGCCAAATTCAAAAAGACAATCATAGTATACATAAACATAGGCTTGTTTCCTGCAAGAGAGAAGCGGTCAACAGTTTTCAATGATGCCGGCAAGACATCATGATGTTCCAAAAATATCAAATCCGTATCGCTGATCAGTATTCTTAATCCATAATATTCGTTGTAAAGTCGTCACCTAAAGAATGATGTATCTCAGTCACGCTTTGATTGTGACTATTCATCTGAATACCATGAGGATCTTGAAGTACATGTGTTCATACGGCTCCTAGCCCCGGGTTAAGCGGAATTAGACACAAGTTACGAAACGTAACGCCCTAGATCTTGCACGCTACGCTCGTATTTTGCTATCAGCATGCGATATGTATCGCCAAATTTGAGAAACTTTGAGTGGAGGCACTTGGTGGTGTAGCCCTGTTTTATAAGTTTCTGCAACAATGTTTTGTGACGTTGATTAAAATCGTCACATTTAACACAGAATCTAGCAAATGCTACTAAGCGAGATATGTATACGCCATATGCAGGTCCCACTGGAATATTACTGTCCAGAAAGGGATAGTTTACGATGTCGAAATTGTAATCATCTCTTTTGTCATAAAGTCGACGAGAGAGAATGCCCACTTCATTTTTATAGAGATATAGATCTAAATATGATGTGCCTGTAGGGCTATCTGTAGTTTCCTTCAAATCCAGTGAAGGTGGATATATATATCCTTCACTGTGTCATTTATATAGCGATTATCCACAGCGAGAAGATCGTCTATATAGCGTTTGGTGAATGAGAAGGAACGGGCTTTGAGTGGCTCGGTTTTTGAAAGCGCCAGCATATAGTCATATTCACAAGAGAACAGATACAGGTCAGCCAACAGGGATGCACAATTAGTACCCATTGGAATATCTATATGCTGCTGATATATTGTGTTGCCAAATTTCACATAGGTATTTTTAATGAGAAATTCAAGCAACTCTATAAACAAAGAAACATCCCATGAATGATATCTCTTGTATGTAGTCGAGCTAAAGAATGCTTTATGGCTTCCGACATTAATATATCTACGATCAGTTATCAGTTGAGTGATACCTCAAACGTTAGAGTTCTGGTGCACATTATATGAGCCATAATCTCCATTGATGTCGACATCAACCCGACCGAGAATGAGCCTATTCTCTTCGATGATGGGGGCTCCGTAATGCCAGAGCGGAGTGGGCTGATGTGTTCCTCGGTGTGAACTTGAATTGCTAGGTTCAGAGTTCCTGGTGAATTGGAGAGATATGCAAGTTTGACCGAAGAATATTTCACTGCCTGTATTTGTTTGATTTACCAGAGTCATTCCCTTACAAAAAAACCTTATAGGATCCTATAAGATTCTGAAAAATCCTATAAGATTATTCGAAATCTTATAAGATTCTAAAAAATCCTATAAGATTCTGAAAAATCCTATAAGATTCTGAGAAAATCTGATAAGATTCTAAGAAATCCTATAAGATTAAAAAAAATCCTATAAGATTCTGAAAAGTCTTATAAGATTCTAAAAAAAATCCTATAAGATTCTAAAAAATCCTACTGGATTTAATAGGATAGAAATATAATAATCATATTGGATTTAATATGACACTCCATAGGATCAATTGTATTAATGATATTAAGAAGAGTGGAAATTGATCCCGCTCAAGTATTTCAGTGAATTATTTCACACAAATTAAGTGCGTTTCACTGAAGTAATTGAATGTAATTTCACCCAAACATTATTTTGCCCACCACTTCAGCGATTTATTGACTTAATAAGCGAAATCCACCCAACTTGATACTGGACTTCATTCAACTTGAGTGGGATCAATTTCCACTCTTCTTGGGAAAAACTAATTTAACGTTTTTAGAGAGTGATGTTTATGCGGTCTTCAGTCAAGACAAATATATCTAAAATGCGTTTTTGCTTAATCAGTTTTGCTCAATAGTTTGTTGTACACAGGCGTTGGATATAATCTAATCTACATTGCATATAACTGTCATCAAATACATTTTTGGTACAGTCGAATAATGTGGTGAATAATCCTCTAGGTGACCTATTTCTTGGGCTTGCCGAGCTAAGTGGAGCAAACATTATTGATCAGAGATCCTTCTATTGGAGACCATTTAGTGTTAAATGGTTCCCTTTTCATGTTACAAACCGCAATATATTTTTCTAATAGATAATTACTTCGTATACAGTTTTTTAGTCCAAGAAAATCCGGTTTTGTACCCAGGCATCTGGTTTTATACATATATTTTTTTGCTAAAATGATAATGTGGTTTTCTAGTAAGCATTTTTTTTGCAAGCCGAATAGAATTTTGTCAGGAGACATATCAACATTTTTTCCAGTACAAAGGTAAAACCAATGCCAGAGCTCTCGCCAGATATTCTTTACACACAGACATTCTGAGAAAAGATGAAGTATGGTTTCTTCTTTTAGTTCACAAAAAGTACATAATTTACTGTTTTTTATACCCAGCTTAACAAGTAGTACATTTGTGGAAAGATATCTGTGAATCACTCTGAACTGGAAATCTTGAAGCTGTATATTACTTGTTGTTTTTCGAGGTACAGTATATATATGTCTCCAGTCCAGAGCGATGCCCAGTATATCCTCCCATCTTGCCTGTGACAAAGACAGAACATCGTTCTGAACAAGAACATCATAATATTTTCTACAACCTTTGTTTGTGCTTATCAATTTGCTGACACACGGTAAAATACTAGGAATATGAAAATCACTTAACTTTATGTCCTTCGTTAATTTCTGCAGCCAACTTTGTGGAATTTTAAGAGTCAATCTTTTGTAATCAAGGAAAGTGCCGCGAATATTATATCTTGTTTTGACAATATCAAATGGTAGTATTTTCCCATCTTGGTCCAGGATATCCTTTAAAAAGCGTAAACCATTTTTATGCCAATGGAAAATGAAATATGTAGAATTAGTAAAATGATGGTTATACCAAAGTGGTTGGTTCAAGATATCCATGCTGTCCAATTCATGAGGTTTTTCTTTCCGTATAAATGATTTCCATGCTGCAAGAACATCTTTCCAGAAGGGGTTCTGTGTGATTTCAATAATACTATCTATTCTTAAGGCACCCAGAGAAAATATTTGAAAATCTGAAAATAACCAGAACTGGTTTCAAAAAAGAAGACCAGGTCTCAGAGTAAAGGTATCTTCTCAGCCAGGTAATTTTCAGAGATTTTATAAATGATTCAATATCTAACATTCTTAATCCGCCATCTTTGTAGTCTTTCACAATCAATTTTCTTTTAATTTTATCGGGGCCTTTATTCCACAAAAAGCTATAAATAATGCTGTGAAGCTCTTTTATCAAATTTTTATGTGGATTTGGTAAGGAAATAAATAGATGCGTTATTTTTGAAATGGCAATCGTTTTTATAACTGTTATTTTCCCCAAAGTTGATAAGCCTCTTCTGTTCCACCTGTCTAACGTTTTTTTTAGGTCATCAATTTTTGTACGAAAATTTAGCTCATTCATTTCCGAAAGATTTGCTGTAAAAGTTACACCGAAAGATATGAAGGACCTCGGGTTCCAATTCAATTGAAAATCAGGACAAAGCCGTACTGTAGAACCAGTCTGGCTGCCTATCCATATCGCGTGCGATTTTTCTATATTTATCCGCAGACCAGATGCTCGAAAGAACAAATGTAGGGTATTTAATACAGCCCTTAAGGATGTCACTTCCGTTAAGGAAAAATGTTGTGTCGTCAGCATATTGGCTTATTTTTACATACCTCCCATCTATATTTATACCTTTAATTTCCTGGTTGTCCCTAACAAGTTTACCCAAAACCTCTGCACATAGAACAAACAGATACGGGGCGATGGGATCCCCCTGTCGACATCCCCGTTCCACTGCGAACCTACCGGAGAAGTGGCCATTCTGTATGACACAAGCAGTCATTTCACAATAAAATATATCGATCCAGCGTTTGATTGAGTCACCGAAGCCAAAAAAATTTAAAGTTCGTTTCAAAAAATCTATTGAGATTGAGTCAAAAGCTTTCTCGAAATCAACGAGTAGGACCATACCAGGTATGTCATTTTCTCTACATTCGAACAAAACATCATACAGTAGACGAGTATTTTCTCCGATGTATCGTCCTTTCATAAAACTCGTTTGATCTTCGTCTATAAGTTCATTTAAAATCGTCTTCATGCGGTTTGCTATACATGTTGAGGCCATCTTGTATATTACATTAAGAAGAGTAATTGGCCTCCAATTTTTCATGAAATGACGATCCTTATTGGGCTTTGGTAGACAGGTTATTATTCCCCTTCTCTGACTTATTGACAGTTGCCCTGTTTGGTAAGCTTCATTTATGGATCGTAAAACAAAAGGCCCTATATCTTTCCAAAATACCTTGAAAAATTCTACGGAAAACCCATCCTGGCCAAGGCTTTTATTATTTTTCATATTCCGTACAGCTTCAGACAATTCGGCTACGGTAATTTGTCCTTCCAAATTCGCGGCTTCTTTATCGCTTAGTTTATTAAAATTAGTATCTTCACGGAAAACTTGAGTCCAGGACTCTTTGTCAATTTCTTTTTGTGCGTATAGTGATTCATAAATTTTGTTCTGTTCTTCAATAATTTTATTTTGTTCTGTGAATTCTCCAGACTCAAGTTATTAACTTGTCTATAATTTTACACTGAAAATTTCTTTTTTCTAATCCACAGAAATATCTGGTAGGCTTTTCACCCAAGTCGTACCACCTTGCTCTAGATCTAATCATTACCCCATTCATTTTTTCACCTCTTAACTTTTCTAAAGCTTGTTTTAATTCTGTTAATTTATCCAATTGTTCCTCATTCACTTGAGTAAAATTTTCCCCAATTTTTTGTTCCAGTTTTTCTATATCTCTTTCTAACTGTTTTTCATTTTCAACATTTTGTTTCTTTTTCCAAGAAGAGTGAGAGATTGTTTTACCCCTTATATCCATTAACAAAACTTCTAGAAAGAGCTGATCATGTATCTTTAACTTAATTTGGTCGAAAGGAATGCCCTGTAAGGTCTCCACAGAAAGATTTTCTTCAGAGTAGAAACTTATATTGTCTAATATTGTTTTCTTGATTATGGTTAAATACTCCTTTTCAGTAAGGAGAGAATTATTCATTTTCCAGTAGCCAGGTCCTCTTTTTTTGTCTGAAATATTATACTTTATTAGTATAGCTGAATGATCACTTCTGTAGCCCTGGATTATTTTAGAATCAACTATTTTATTAAAAACGCTTGTGGATACCAAGAAAAAGTCCAGTCTAGCTTGCTTCCTGGGGTTCCTACGTCGCCAAGTATATTTCTTTTCAGTTGGATGTTGTATTCTCCAAACATCATGTATATCACTATTTTCAATAAAATTTACAACGGTGTCCCTAGCTTTTGGGTTATTGATATGAAGATAATTATCTTGGTCAAGAGAAGGGGATAACACCATGTTCCAATCGCCACATAATACAATGTCAGATGTCTCAGTGTCATCTAATTGGTCTATTAATTGAGAATAGAAGTTCGGGTTATCATCATTTGGTCCGTAAAGGTTGACAATATTTAATATTCGATCATTCGACAAGGATAACTTAATAATAATATAGTTGCCGTACGTATCTTTCTTGCAGCTCAGAACAGAGTATTGAAAGTTACTGTTAAAGAGAATGGCCACTCCTCGTGCGTTCGAGGTGAACGGAGCTATATAGGCGTCTTGGCCCCATTCGTTTATCATCAAATTTTCAGTCGCTTTACCTATATGTATATCCTGTAAACAATATATGTTAAAGTTTTTTTGCCTTATAAAGTGTAGGACGTCTCGTCTCTTTTTTATATCTGACAAGCCACGACAGTTCATTGAAAATATAGATATATCAGCCATTATCCCATAGGTTCACAACTAGCCATATCATTTTTATACCTAAATTCAACCGTACCACAACATAGCATATACGTATGTACAACAATACTACCAATTTAAACTGTAGAAATAAAATATCCCAGTAAATGTTATTTTCGAGTGATGAACTAATACTATAGTTGCCTTTTGTAAACTGTGTATCTTTAGAAATGAATAAGGTACCGGCAACAAAAATACGTAACCATAAAATACATAGGTTACGACCGTGTATTGACATGACCATGTTGAAACCGAACTGTGAATGTGTTCACGCTCTGCCAGAGACAGCTGACGGGGAACGCAGACGACTATTATGTAATTTATCGCCTTCGACATCGGGGCACATGCAGAATGAACACCCACACCAGTCCGACCTAAATACCTCGGTCGCTTCGCGACCTCGGTATTCAAATCGGACCGGTGTGAGTGTCCATTCCGCATGAACCCCTCTGTCTCAGGCGATGACTATTACGTATTCTAAACATCAAAAGCCCATACCTTGAAATTGCATCGCAGAGTGCCAAATGCAGGTTGAAACCAATTCGTGCGCGCTTCCCGTCAACTGTCGGCAAACATCACATTCAGAAATTGGACATCTTTAACATAGCAATAGTATAGTAGCTGCTTTATGACAGTCCACCAGCATTCATTAGCGCAGCCGCTGCACAAGGTATTTTAGCATTTAACTCGAGACACTGCGGCGTGCCATCACAATTACCTTATTTAAATATACATCGTATTAAACTCGCGGTAAATCTGTCGTCCATGCAAGGAAATACACCGTGATAACTACAGCGTATATAACAAGAATAATAACAGGGAAACAGGTTTGGTCCACTTGTGCATGGTCAAGTTTATTCAAATTGGTGGACGTCACTTTCATGGTCCGTCCTGTGCTTCATGTCACACGAACTCACCATTATTACCAACATCAAAGTGAATGGTCAGAACGCCAGTAAAACGAGCAACATACATAACAGAAGATTACGTTAAACGGAGCACATGAACAGGGTTCAGTAACAATATTGCCTCAATTTCGTATTCGTAAGCACACATTTCTTTGCATATAAATGGGGCGACAGTGAAGATCTTCGCTGTTCAGATTTCATCTACACGGGTATATAGGTCAATATGTTGTCACGTCGAGATTTCACTTGTATAGATAAGACCCGGTAAGATAAGGTCAACTTGAAACGTCAAACTGAAAGCAGTGTTCTTCACAAAAACGCTTCCTAATAACCTTGGTAAATCTGGTTCATTATTGAACATGTACATGTACGCAGTTTTGAGAAAAAGATCAAGGTCTGTGACACTGTCAGAACCGCATACTCAATTTATACAGTTATATATATATATATACACTCGAAATTTTGATTCATTTCTAATCAGTGATCGATATTAATGAACTAAACGTCTACGTCGCAGTTTTTCAAAATCAATCTGTTGTTATATACTGGCTATATATTAGATCCATACTCAAATCAGTTCAGGGTCAATTTTTACAGTTTTGAGAAGACGATCACGATCCGTAAAACTGTCAGGACGGCTATATACGCACACTCGAAAAATTATTCATTTCTAATCAGTGATCGATTTTAATAAACTAAACGTCTCCACGTAATAATTTTTCGAAGTCAGTTTGTTGATATAGACTGGATATATATGTGTAGGTCCATACTCACATTAGTTCAGGGTCAGTTTTGCAAAGTTTGTGAGCTATGTATAGGCAAAATAACTTACATACCGTCCTTGTTCGAGGAATGTTTGATCCACTTATCTGTTGAGCTTGAACGCATCTCTAGAAGAATCTCTGTACGATAGACACGAATACGTGTCTGACAATTTGTCGTTTCTCGTAGCTCGCGTCCCTTGCTTGCCAGCTTTCCACGATCCACTCTCATCTCGGGTGGAAGGTCCGTGCGTACAGATTTCCCTTTATTTCTCAAGTTGTGCGTCAATGACATGATCAAGTCCGTGTCGTAATCAGTGAGAAGGGTAATAATAATGGTTGGATGTCGTGCTTCATCATTCCGTTGGTCAGGTAAGCCCGATACGTTGCGAGGTAGGCGTTGTGGTAATCTGTGGCATGAAACAAAGGCCATAGTTTGCACGGTTTCAACAGGGAG